>JAJEKV010000101.1:0-236813 GCA_021234155.1 Isoetes taiwanensis
TGTTCTTCTTATGATCATTCTTAGGATATGATGATTTACGTGATGTTGGTTGATCCTGTTTGCCTCTTGTATTGGAAGGGGGGGGGTAAAGACCTAGCCATAGGCGTGTAGTGCCTGTGAGTAGATCCCTTAGTTCATTAGTTGCGGTTCGTGCATGGCTCACCAGGCTATGAGGCTAAGTGATATGACCTGCCAGCACCAGATAACGGGGCTAGAGGGAAGTGGGAGGGAGGATCCCTGCCGAGTGGGGCTTCGATCCCAGTGGGCTAGGCTTGTGGTCGGTCACTTCGCAGGGGCCGGCATGGGTCCGACACCTCCCGCTACCGGTGTTGCCTCGCCTCGAGTCGCAAGGGAGGCTTGGCTCTCGCTTTGGGGTTCACGGCACGTAATCGTGTGTCGCCACGATTCTCTAGCCGCCCATGGCACCCTCTGTACTGGAAGGGAGATGCAACCCTTCCTCGCCTCATCGACCAGTGTGGAGATGCAACCCGGAGGCCTCGGAGTGGTGTGATGCCATGGGATTGCGCTCCTGGCGAGTCCCGGCTGAACACCAGCCCCTATCCGCAGTATGCATGTGGAGGGCGGATGGAGTGGTCAACCCTAGCTATTGTCGGCTACCCACGCCATTGCCATGACCTCGGTTCACTCTATCTTGAGGCCCAGCCGGTCACTATCCTCCCCACGAAGTCCGAGCCGGTAGGGAGCCTCCGCTTTATGGTTTGTGATTATCATCTATGCATTGGGTTTAGGGCATGCACTACCCTCCCAGGTAGTATTTATATATGTTTTATGCTAGCTAGTTATCGCTCGTGGATAGGAGCCCTAGGGGAAGGGCGCGCAAGACACCTTTCAGAAATTTTCCCATCTAGAGTCACCTCGTGAGTGCTGTAGAAAGGGTCCATGCGGTTGCCGAGCCGATGGGGGATTTCCTGCCAAGTGTAACGCCTACTTTATGTTTAGCAAAAGAGCCAGATGTTATTTTGTTACATATTCTAAACCAGGGTGCACCCCCGACTACTACGATGCCGGATTCGGCTAATCACGGCCCGCATCAGATGTTGGAGCCTCCGACACCTCTCGCTTCGATGGATTATGCTCAATTATGATTGGGGACACCTATGATTTTTAAGATGTCAATACGAAGTTTGCCTAAGGTTTTGATGGTATATCGAAAGCCTCTATAATGGGTTTCCTTAAGCTTTTAGAATATGAAATCATGAGGGATTCAACCTCTACCAAAATAACTCAATGTCCTAATAAGACTACTTTAACCAATCTAACCAAAGGAGCTAATGTGACTATTTTTTTATCTTAAATCTATGTTTTTTTTATAATAATCCATTGAACATTTTTAGGGATATTGGTCTATGGTTTCAAGAATTATATCTATATCAAATCCCTCGAACCCCCTCAAGGTTATTTTTGCTACATATTGGTATCAGAGCAATGTTCTTGGTTGACCAAGAACTAGCACTGACCATAACCATGAAGTAGTCTAACAGGCCTATAGGGTGTGAAATAAACATTTCCACCATCAACTCCATTAAAAATGGGGAAAATTTTCCCTAGGTAGTGGGTCGACTTAGGTTAAGTGTTAGACGAAAGTTAAGTGAGTCAAACTCATCTTCTAGTAAATTGGAGTGAAAATCATGCATCTCAAGATCAAATTTCACCTACATTGGGTCGAAGATTCATCCCAACCCTGAGACCCGTGTGAAAATGGCTAAATCCATAATTCACACTTCAAACCATTAGGAAATTGAAATTTCAAAAGGTATAATACTTAATTTTAGGTGTATTAAGAATTAAAACATATATTAAAATTAAGGGTACTATGGGGTAATTAATGGGGGGCTAATAAGTAGGCCTATTAATGGTAGAGAATATTCTCGGGGGCCCTTCCTTTTAAATATCTCGACACCTCATTTTTTTCCTCCAAACTTTCCTCTACCTTCTCTCTCTTGACCAGCCTATCCCCACCTGCTTTTCTAGACCGGGTTAAATATGGCTCAACCAAACAAACCTATAGGAACTGGCCCCAGGCCTACCTCTCCATGGCGCAAGAGGGCTGCATGTAAAGAAGATACCGCAGAGCACCTACGCCCAAGAAGGGGAAGAGGAGCTTTCCTACCGCCAGAAGAAGAAGAGCTGACGAAGTCGCACTAATGACATGTCGAGATGCCCTTCGCCGGCAGAACACAAAGAACCGACGAGCCCCGCCACTTTCGGGGCCACGCATACCCGGCGGGAGGAGCAGGAGGAGGAGGAGGTGTCCAAAAAGAAGTGGATGGGTTTAAGCCTTCGCCCCCAAAGAAGAAAGGTAAGGAGAAGGTCGCGAGTGGTTCAAGAGAGGGCCGCAAGGAGGAAGAGGAACGAGAGAGGAGCGGCAAATGGGAGTGAGCGGAGGACAAAGAGAGAAGAAACGACGGCCCCCGGGCCAACCGCGGATAGAGGAGCCCCGGGGCGCCGAGGAGGAGCAAGGTGGGAAGGGGAAGAAGAGGTGGAGGGAAGAAGATGAGCGAGGGGAAGGAGCGGACCAGACCACCTACCTACCCAGGGCCAAGCCACCTAAGGTGGTAAAGAAGGTATATGGGCGGGCCTTCGCTTTGAAGGAGAGGACTGCCTCTACCGGGCCAGCCAAGGCATACCAAGAATACCTTCGCCGGTGGACAAGGTATAATGATTGGTACTCGCCGCGTAACGCCCGGCCGCCTTGCGGAGGGGAGGCCGCCGCCAAAGAACCAAGCACAAGCCGCCACGGCTGACAGGTAGTAGTTGAGGTCCTCCACCATGGGCCTAATCCCCTGGGCACAATTCGGTGTCTTCGGGGAGATTGGACACTTTCAACAGTGCACTAATCTCCACGTTAGAAGGCACCTTTGAGCGACCTGGCGCGGGAGGTGATGCAGCAGTTCGCCACCACTGGCTGTGGTGACGCCGCCACAACCGGGTGTTGCAAGCAGCCGCTTTCGAGGCCGAGCTCACCCAGCTTGTTTTGAGGGAAGGGAACCTCTCTCGCTACATCCACGCTAAGAGGGGTGACCTTGATGCCCAAGGATATATACTTGGCGCCACGTGATCCGCAAGGAATACCCTTTTGAGGATGCATTTTTGTCCAAAGTAATGTAATTATTAAGTCTCCCATAAATATAATTTTGTTAAAGTGACTTCAATTTTTGTAAAAAATGTGTTTGGGTTGCTCAAATTTTAGTTTAGTTGTAGCCATCATGATTGTAAGCATCCAAATAGAAAAAATTTAGTAAGATTACTATAGGCAATTAGTCAAATTTCTACCAAAAATAGCCTAAATCGGAAGGGTGTAAAGCGAAAACAGCTTTTCTTCCTTGACGGAAGGCCCAAATTCAAGATAGCCATCCGGTTTCGCCATGTTTGCCCAGATTTTGCCAAATTAGCCCAAGTAAACATCCAAATTAGGTTAGAAAATCCTAATTAAGCATGCTAGGACCTTTAAATTTCCCAAAACTATTATAGAACCGCCAAACACCAAATCGAAGGGTGGAAAAGTTCTTCCATTCCTTGACTAAGGCCCAACCAAGCATAGCCACCCTGGGTTGCCCCGCTTTTGCCTAGAATTACCAATTTTCATCCAACAAACCGCCATGTAGTATTTCTTGCTTTGCTTTTTGTCTAGAATTGCACTTCATGGTAGCTCAATTGGACACCCAGGGCCATAGATTTGGAGTCTTCCCCATCAAGAACCTTGTGCACTGAACCCGAGGTACCCCTAGTCTATAAAAAGGGCCCTCATTTGTCATTTTCTTCCCATCGAACTGCTCCTAGCTCTCTTGGCATTTTCTAGATCCTTGCTTATTCTCTTTAGCCATTTTTCATACTCCTTAAAACCAATGGCCATCAAGCTTTGTCGATGGTACACGAAGCAAATCACATCCGTGGAATTCCTCCGTGAGCAAGCCTTCCATGTCTTCGATCATCACTTTGACCTTCATGCCACCTTGACCGAACTCCCTACTACATCGATATAATTTGCCAAGATGATCGCCAGGTCTTACCCCCGAAGTTAGCTTGCCACCTAGGGAGGGAAATGGGTTTCTAGATTCTCTTGCTCAAGCCATAGGTGGGGGATCCAGGGGCAAGAATAAGTTATGGGATAGAACCTAAAACATGCCGCACTACATGACCTCGTGAAGCATCATAGGCATAGGTATCGCTCCAAACCAAGCAGCCTTAGCTTTGTTCATGCAAAGACAGGCGCTTAACCAACCAGAGAGCCCATCAATTCAACCTTTGATTTGGCACCTCTCACACTCTGCAAAGACAGATAAGCATCCGTGAGATCCGCACTACACGACATAACGAACACTACGGCCCACATCGAGACAACGTGGTGGGCGAGGGAGCGTGGATTATGAGGGAGGAAGAAGAGGAGAACCCAAGTTGGGAGATAAGGGAAGCAGAAAGAATGGAGAGGTTTCTAGCTCGACAACAGAAGCCGAGAGGCGAGACTTCAGCCACCAAGGGTATCACGAGCCTCACCCCTGATCATCGAGGGTGAGGAGTACATACCGCCAACGATATCCTCAACCTCCCTATTGTCAAGAAGAAGGCCTCGTGGTCGATTTTAACTCCTAAGCCTAATGGCAAAAGAGCGGTGGCGGCTAACTTCATCGACTATGACTATCAAGAAATTCCAAGGGAGGTGGTCGAGACATTCCTATGCAGGGGGATACTATGTCGCATATTCAAAGCCTACCAACGATAAGGCGATGTACCAAGAAGCAAAGAACCCATCATTCCGTAAGAGGAATTCCAAGAGATACAAAGGTGTTGTACAAGCCGTGAAAAGGCCAAGCTCAAGCTCAGCCGCGCCAGGCTTCTAGAAGCATGCGAAGCACTGGTAGTATCAACTGAGAACGCGGCAACAATGTGGAGGGACCACGAAGATCTCGCCGCGACTAGATGTTTTCGTGAAGCCGCCGAGGAGGAGGGTACGGAACCTAACCGAATCAAGTGGATAAGTCACTTAGGTACTATCTCCTGGCCCTTAGCCAGGGCGATGGTAGTTCTTCACAAGGAGTTCAGCCCAAGAGGGGAAGAATCCGCCGACTCCTAATCGCACTCGTGGTTTGGTCAAAGACGCTAAGATGGATTATGGAGTAGACCATGTCATCCTCTTCAAGAGATCAAAGAGCACTTCACGCTCTTGACTTAAAGGCCACCTCGGGACGCCAAGACTTGTCAAGAGGTGGCGGCAATCGCACTGTAATCCCAAACACCACGTAGCAAGAGCATTGAGGGAGGATCATGGCTAGAATCCCGCAGTAACATGGGCAAGGGCACAGGATTCAAGAAAATCAAGGACTTCTTCAAGTTTAACGCCCATTGATGGAAGAATTGTTGCTAACTTAATTAAAGTACATTGTAACTCCTTTTAAGTATTATCATAAATGACCATTAAATGTATTTCTATATACTAATTAATGTATTACTATGATTTTGACTTGTAAATGAAAATTTCATATGATTTCTTTTGTACCTAACAACAATTTAGTTGTAAGCAAAAATGATCGCTGCCTAACCTAATAACATGTATTAATGATCAATCCTTGTAAAGAAGGAACTCGGGCGCAGGATCTCAAGATCAAGACCACCACGCAATTGGGTACCAAGGAATTGCTTAAGTGTGGAACAAGAAGATGTTGAGCAGGATATGTCACCGAGGCAGCCAACGAAGGTTGGTGCGGATGAGGAATCGATGCAACACCTCATCAACCGGGCCACACCTCTCATGAATGCACAGAAGATGGTCACCCACCTCCACCTTGTTTTTCCGGTGGTGACGAAGTCCTCAGCAGAAGGGGAGGGCAACCAAGGGAACGCCGTGGATAGGGAGAAGGAAGAGGAGAGCCAGGGAGCCCATCATCATCCAGCCCCCTACCATCGACAGCTTCTTTCCGCTGGAGGACAGCTCTTAGCTCTTCGACGGCCGGCCCGACACACCTAAAGCAGGGAAAAGAGCAAGAAAGACAGTGATTATCGAAAAAAGGTGGATAGTGCTATGAGCAATGTATGGAAGACAAGGAAGCTCGGCGGTTCGTGGAAGGACAGATCGGGCATGGAGGTCAAGCATGGCTTGATGAAATGGAAGAGTTTGGCAACTCATACCAGCATGAAAGACAAGGACATAGGGAAAGTTGCTACAGCCTAACCTTATTGGACCTAAGAAGGATCCGTGGAAGGGATATGCTAAACCAACAAGTTTCAAGAGGAACAAACCGCAGTTTAAGACCTTCGCAAGGCTTTTTCCGCAAGCACTATGTGCCAAGGTCTCATACTAGTAGACAGATCCGCCAGCTTTACTGTGTTGAATCGTGGTAGCTTATCGCTGGCTAAGTATAATTGAAGAATTTATGAGGCTCAGGCTGAATGTTCCTGGAGTCTCAGAGAGGCAAGCCGTGGATACTTACATTGAGGGGTTGAACAGCAATATCAAGAGGCTTGTTAGAGCAATCAACCCGAAGTCAGTCGCGCAGGCCGAAGATAAAGCTATAAGTTTGGAGGAGGCACCAGCAACTCCAGCAGAGAAGCAGTCAACCTTCAGGGGTAAGAGTTCAGGGTGTATCGGGGACAATATCAGGTAAGCAATCAAAGAGCTACAATTCATCGTGGGAGTCAGCAAGGTAAGGGTCGAAAGCAAAGCTTTTGGGGGACCGTAGCCACGTAACGCATCGGGGCAAATCTTTAAGCTTCCTCAGACACCACAAGGAAAAGAGACAGAATGCATTGAGAAGAAGTTATGCTTCCGTGTGCTTCCGGCCAGGCACCGGACACATGATTGTCCATTCGCCATGCAAATCAGCTTTGGCGTAACTCTTGGATTGGGACTCCCCAACGTAAGCGGACGAGGACGATGACCGCCAGGAGGGCCAATGACTTCATAGACGGTGAGTGTCACATATGTGCAAACATTGAGTCAGATGAGATAGAGAATCAGTCAAGCATCATCGCTGATGGGATCATAGATAGTAATCCTTATGTAGTCCTCATAGATACAGGTAGCTCTCATAATTTTGCATCTCCTAGATTGGTGCTCTAATGAAGAATAAGGTATTGAAGTCTGCCAAGGCCAAGAGTTATGGCAACGGCAAGCCATTCTAAGACACTAAGGGAGGAGGATCACCTTTGACATAGACCTTAGTGGGGCTAAGGGCCGATGGGGAGCAGAAGTCATGGATATTGGAAGGTATGATCTTATTGTGGGAATGGAATTTTGAAGCCGCCTAAAGTAAAGAAGAATTGATTGTGACCGGAACTTAAGTCACCATGACGGCATAGGACGGCAACAAGTTGATAGTCAAAGGTAAGAAGCTAGACTCTCCCATGCAAAGGTATTTTTTTGAAAAGCTAAGGGAAGAGCATAGAAAGGGAATAAGGTGGATTACATCTTGAGGATGGAATCGCTTGAGCCGTGCAAAGGTGATGGAAGTGACACAAAGGAAAATCACCGCCCAGTGCAGATAGCAAGGCTTATTTCAGAAGTTCAAGGATGTATTTCCTCGATGAAATTTAGCAATGCCAACCTTATAGGGGTGTGGAATGAGATCACATTGACTCCGGATGGCTTCAGCCTCACCAGAAGGCGCCATATAGAATGAGCATCCCGTAATTGGATCGAGCTCAAGAAACAAACCGCAGAATTGCCGGAGCTTGGATTTATAAGAGCAAGTGTGTCTCCTTTCGAGCACCTATACTTTGTCAAGAAGAAAGATGGAAGCTTAAGAATGTGTGATAGACTATCGCCGCCCTTAATAAGCAGACGATAAAGAATAAATATGCATTGCCAAGGGCGGATGACCTAATGGATCAGCTACAAGGAGCAAAGGTATTCTCTAAGATTGATTTGAGATCAGGATACCATCAGATAAGAATAAAAGAAGAGGACATCCATAAGACCGCTTTCGTAACGCTGAGATGGTCATTTTGAGTTTACAAAGAATGCCCTTTGGACTATCGAATGCTCCAAAGAACGCTTATGCCTCATGAACGACGCCTTCGTGAGACTTCTTGGATGAGTTTGTTATTGTCTTCTTCGACGACATCCTAATCTACAAAGAAGTCCCTTGAAGAGCATTGTCGCGATCTCAGAAAGTGTTGGAGAAGTTGAGACGCCATCGGTTGTATGGGAAGCTCTCTAAGTGCCACTTTGCAACAGCCGGTGGAGTACTTGGGGCATGTAGTAACATCCAGGGAATCTCCACAGATCCATCTAAGATTGAGGCAATAGTTGATTGGCCAGCCCAAGGAATGTGGCGTATAAGAAGCTTTCTGGGTTGGCGGGATATTACGTAAAAGTTCGTGAAGGACTTTGCTAAGTGGGGCCCCCGCTTCGGACCTCACTAAGGCCAAGAAGATTAAGGATTGGGCTAGCCATTGGTTAGAGAAAGTCCAAGCTTCTTTTGAGAAGCTTAAAGAGGCCTTTAACAATGTAAGCATTCAAGGCTTGTTCTCCGGATCCGAAAGTAAGGATAAGTTGATAGCAACAGATGCAAGCAAGATAGCAATGAAATGGGGCCTTGATGCAAGAAGGAAGGGTAGTCGCCACTTTACTCAAAGAAGATGAACGACCAGCAACGCTTACCCAACCCATGATCAGAGCTCCTAGCCATTGTCGGGGCATTGAGGATATGGAGGCATTATTTGTCGGGAAGGAAGTTTCAGTTAGATCGGGATCACCGCAGCCTTCAAGATCTTTTCACCCGGCCACTCCTCAACTTAAGGCAAAGGAGGTGGATGGAATTCCTTGAGGAGTAACGATTCGATATTATATATAAGCCCGGTAAGCTTAATGTTGTAGCAGATGCCCTCTAGGAGGCCATTTCGCATAAGGACGATTGTAATGCGATTTCCACTCTTTCGAAAGTGAGTTCGGCAAGAAGATTGAGGAGTCCTTGCCAACCGATGTGGACTTCAAGGAGGTGTGGGAAAGCCTCCAAGGAAGCCGTAACGGACAAGGAGCGGGAAGCCTTCAAGCATTTTAAAAAGGAAGGCAACCTTGTTGTACCACAAGCATAAGTTGTGTGTGCCCAATCTTCTGGGGGTAAGGAAGTTAATTCTTCATGACACACATAACAGCCCAATAGCGGGCATGCTGGCTTCATGAAGACCTATTTCAAGATTCAAGTAGTTACTTCGCCGGGGAATGAAGAGGCGATAGCTGCATATATTCGGGATTGCCGATTATGTCAGTGCACTGGCGCGAGCAACTTCTGGATTCCGGTGCTTTAGAGCCATTGGGGGTGCCAAATGCAAAGTGGGAGGTCATAAGCATGGATTTCATCACAGACTCCCTAGAACTCTTCGAGGCAAGGATGCATTGATGGTTGTCGAGATAAGTTATCTAAGATGGCACATTTCGCGGCCTTGCAAGACTCAACGCACACCGCATTAGACACGCCAAGTTATTTGTAAGGGAGATTTTTTAGACTCCATGGCATGCCTCGAGATAATATCGGATAGAGATTCTAAGTTCATGAGTGCCTTTTGGCAGGACCTCTTTAGCACCATTCATCTAAGCTCTCCATGAGTACGGCATATCATCCCCAAACAGATGGGATGTGACGGAAAGGACGACCCGGATCATTGAAGACATGCTTCAAGCTATGTGTGGAACAAAGCAGTCCAAGTGGGATGAGTACATTCACTTGGTGGAATTCGCCACAATGATGCAAGCAGAGTCATCTCGGATGTCGCCTTTCATGGTGAACTACGGCTACCGATTGCTTAACCCCGGATACACTGCACAATGTTGTGTCCAAGGTAGAAGTGTCCCAAGAGATGTTAGGGGATATGCAGCAGCCTAGTAGAGGAAGTAAGGGGTTATTTATTGGCAAAGCAAGAAGTCGGCGTAAGAGTGTAGCCGGCAAGCACGTGGACCGTAAGGGAGTTTAAGGTGGGAGATACCGGTTTGGGTTGAAGATCAAGGTGAAGCAAGCCAAGCCGCGATTGGGAGTCGCAAGAAGCTTGCCCCTAGGTGGGCTGGGCCGTTCAAGATTTTGGAGAGAGTGGGCTCTCAAGCCTACAAGTTGGATCTTCCAGCCCATCTTAAGGTCCACAAGGTCTTCCACGTAAGTTTATTAAAAGGCACAATCCTAACCCCGAGGAGGTTTTGGATACTCCAACCTTGTTGGAAATGGCTGAGGAGCAAGTAGAAATAGTGCCCGAAGTTACTTCTTGATAAGTCATTCAAGAAGACTAGGAGGTCTCGGTTCCTCCAATACCGGTTAAGTGGAAGCACTTACCCGTGGAAGATGCACATGGGTATTGAAGAGGATTTGGAGAAGCAATACCCGTGAGTTTATGAAGGAGTTTGATGGGCGAAGTCGCCGGACTTGGTCCACCCCACTCTGCCGGTGGTTAGCTAGTATGTTGTTAGTTAGTTTAAGCCCTGGCGCATGCATTCAGTTAGTAGGGTGCATGTGCCGTAACCTTGGATCGTGTGTGATGATGGGATACGCCTTTGGGGCATTCTAGGCCACACGCACCAATAGGCATGACCATTAGGGTCATGTGAGTGAGGAATGAGGCATAGTGGGCGATGATGGGACATCGACGGATGATCTCTATGCCACGATGCGGGATACGCACACGGGCCGTAGGAGGGTCATGGTGAAGCTTAAGTGATCATCTTGGCGATGATGGGATCGCGGAGGCGCCCCTAAGCTGAAACCCTGGGCATGATGCAGGGTGGGGTGTACTCGATCCGTGGGGATCGTGGTACAAGGTAGCACTCGATCATGGGCAATGATGGGAACATCTTAAATGATCCCTAAGCTCAAACCAAAGGGCCATGATCTTGGGCAAGGTAGGACAACCTTGAGCCGAAGGTTCTACTAAGGAGGTAAGGGGTGGTCCCCTAAAACCACAAATTATTAACTAAACTAACGTACGTGCTCCTTTTGGCAAGTAGAAGGAGGACTTCAACGAGGAGCGCGTTTAGAAGATAGGGGAGCCATAATTAGATTATGAACCCTAATAACTCTTATAATAGTAGTTTGAATTATTATAAGAAATATCGGTGTTAAGGCTATATAATTTTGTATAAGTACAAATATAGCCTAAAAATTTTGACTGGAACTAATAAAACTTGATTACTAAAGTAAACTAAAGGTTATGACATGTTGTTGTTTTGCGGGCATAAGGTAGGTTCGTCACCTTAGCGCAATGCCGAGGGACACATTGTCCTAAGGGGAGAATGTGACGGTCCGGGGAATATCGCCATAAATACATGATATTAGGGATCCGAATCACTATACAAGTCTATCTTCATAGCCTTGTATACCATAGATTGTGGCACTAGGGGGCATGGCCAAGTTATTCTCATAACTTAGCCAACCATAGGTTAGACCATTATCCACGTGGCCTTAACCTATTGGGGCACCCGCCACACGGGACTCACCCGGATTGGTGCCACGTGGCATCCTAGGTGGACCTAACTTATATAGGGTGGAACCCCAACCCTAGGCCTCTTTCCAGCCCCTAGCACCCGTAGAGACTCACCTACTGGATTCAAAACTCCGTTCCAACATCGCTTTTCTGGCATCGACCGGGCTTGGCCAGCCCAGTGAGGGTAGACTCGTTCTTGGAGCAGAGGCGACATCACGGGTCGAAGACCATGGAGGCACCCGGATCTGGAGGGAGAACATCAGGAGCAGGTATGTAGGGTAGTAGTTGTGATAGCCCATCTGGAATTAGCATTCCAGATGTGCTAGTATCTTGTATCTAGAGTAGAGCCACCCTAGAACCCGTATTCAACATCTTGAACCCTAATCAATGAACCCTAACCATTAGTTAGATTGTATGATTAGGTTAAGATGTTCTTCTTATGATCATTCTTAGGATATGATGATTATGTGATGTTGGTTGATCCTGTTTGCTCCTCTTGTATTGGGAAGGGGGGTAGAGACCTAGGGCCATATGTAGTATGCTCCTAGAGTAGATCCCTTAGTTCCTATTAGTTGCGGCTCAGGCATAGGAGCCCACCGGGCTATGGAGGCTATGATATGACTCTGCCACCGGATAACGAGGGCTAGAGGGAAAGTGGAGGGAGGATCCCACGAAAGTGGGGGCTTCGGGGATCCCATAGTGGGCTAGGCTTATGGTCGGTCACTTAGGTGTGGGCCGCAGCATGGGTCCGACACCTCCCCGGGGCAATGGTGTTGCTCGGGCCTCGAGAGCCGCAAGGGGAGGGCTTGGCTCGCTTTGGGGGTTCGGGCCGGTAATGAATCGCGGTGTCGCCCACGATTCTCCTAGCCCATGGCACCTCTAGACCTGGGGAAGGGGAGATGCAACCCTTCGCCTCCATCGGGGGACCCGGGGAGATGCAACACGGAGCAGTCTCGATGGGTGATGCCATGGGATTGCGTCTCCGGAAGGCTAGAGTCCCTGTGGGAGAGCCTCGATCTAGCCCATCCGCAAAAGTATGCACAGGGAGGGGCGGATGGAGTGGTCAACCCTAGCCATTGTTCTATGCCAGCCCACGCCATTGCCATGACTCGTTATGCGCTCTATCTTGAGGCCTAGCGGTCGGTCATCCTCCCACGAAGTCCGAGCGGGTAGGAGCTCTCTGTTTTATGGTTTGTGATTATCATCTATGCATTGGTTTGTAATGCGATGCACTACCCTCCGAGGTAGTATTTATATATGTTTTATGCTAGTTCTGACGTGTTATCGCTTCCGCTGTGATAGGAGCCCATAGGGGAAGGGCGCGCAAGACACCTTCGTAGTTCCCTTCCGCACTAGAGTCACCTCGAAAGTGGGGGTAGACGAAAGGGCCCCATGCCGTTCTTGGCGGATGGGGGATTTCCCGCCAAGTGAACGCGTGGCCGTATAAGTTTAGCGGAGGGCCACACACTGCTATGAGCCATAATGTGGATAATGAATATCGGATGAGCATGAGCTTCACTGACAAAATCAAGTTTATGCATAAGGAATATGAACTTTTTAGGTCGGATCATCAGGGTGATAAAGATATCAAAGGTGACCAAAACCTTTATCTGGCTTTTAAAGAGCAGTGTGCTACAGAGTGTTGCTTAACTTATAACTCCACTGATGTCAGAGCTTCTCTTGTGAAGTACGACAACTACTTCCAACTAGCTTTTAGGCATGGATGTGTAAGATAACTTTCTTCTCCAAGTTTTTTTACCATGCTGCGAAGTATATTTACCTTTATTTCTTTCTTCTTCTTTTGTAGGTCTGGGAACTTCAAGAATTTTTTTTTGATATGTTTGCTGAGGGTACTCTGAAATCCAAAGGCAAGGTGAAGGATTCAAAAAGAAATGAACCTGCAAAACAGAAGGACATGGGTATCATGGCGTGGAGAGAAATGCAGGGTTTAAAAAATACAGAAAAGGTTTGTGAGGTGCTGCAGAAGGTGGTCGATGGCCAATTTACCATGGAAGAGATGCAGGGTGAATTTAAACAGTAAGTTACATTCCTGATCCAAAACACTAGCCATTTCTTGTTGGTAGTTTATGTTCTAGAGTTTCTTAAGACTTTCCTTACTTTTGCAGCCAAAAGGATTGTGCACTCTATCAGCAGCAACTCATGGTCCACCTTAACTGTGACACTTGGGAAAAAGTAAATGAATTATACCCTACGTGGTTGTTGGATGAAAAGATAAACCAGTACGCTTCAAATTTAATGAACTGGGTAAAATTTGTTCTTCCCCTATGTATCTTGGTATTGGACTTGTTGTGTTCCTATGCGTGCATAGCACCACAAGAAGTCCGTTACTGTGGTGCTATGCGCGCATAGGATCAATTTGATCTTTTTCTTTCTTGTTCTTACTAACGCTATATTCTGTGGTATTAGAAAAAGAAAGACCCCATGCCACCAGGGTTTCTTAACATGCTTAGACTGGCAAAAGAAGAGCGCGCCAAGCTAAAGAAGAAAGAAGAAGCTGAGAAATGTTTTGTACCAATAGAATTTGAAAGGTTTGACATGTTTGGCCAGAATTGCTTATACCAGATATATCATGGAAATTGTGTCAAACTTGACCATACATTGAAACCTGGCAATTATTCATTGTGCATTGCTGATATTCCTTATGGCTTCAAGCTACCTGATAGTCGAGGAGATGATTCACCATTTACCTATGCTGAATTTGATTCTTTCTTGAGACGTTTCGTCAAAATTAACACTGCACCACTTTGGAGGATAGTTGTTTTTCATTCAAGTAATCAGGCAGGTATGGTGCAAGCTGCAATGAGAGAGCACTGCAAAGCTGGTTACGAGCCTGCCATTTGGTAAATTTTTTCTTTTTCCTATGCGCGCATAGCACACAATAACTCATTGCTTGCGGTTGCAGGTTGAAGACGAATGTAAGAGGAAATGGCGGTGGTGCTAGGCTTGTGAATGTTTGGGAACAGATGCACATTGGCTACCACAACATTGGTGGGCAGAGAAGCATTTTGCACTACAATACTGCTGGAATGGATTTGCGTAATGCGTTTCAATTCCCAGCAGTCATTCAAAAATTAACAGATCCAGTACACCAGGGTCGTATAGTGAATCCTTATCAGAAGCCTCAACAGCTTATTAATACCCTTCTGGAGATGTTTTCATAGCCACGGGACTGGGTCGTCGATGCCTTCTCAGGGTCTGGGACCACATTGGCTTGTGCTTTAAAAAAGGATCGCAACTACATTGCAATTGACTTTGATAAGGATTCTGTGGTTTATATAAAATCCAAAATAAGTTCTCTGCACAGCCTACCAGATGAAAAGAAGGAGATTGGCCTTAAGGATAAGGATGGCAATCCGGCATCTTCAAGCTCAGAGCCTTTGCCGCCACCCACCGGGAACACCAACGATCCGGCCGACTTCGTCGAGCTTATTCCTGTAGACGAGCTTCAAAAGGTTGTGGAAGAGAAGGATGCCTCGGACACTGAGGAAGTTATTTCTGACATCTCTACTAAGGTTCTCTTTCCTGCAGATTCAGATGAAGAACCTGTTCACAAGGATCCTCCTCTTGATATTTAATGTGTGCTAAAGAAGAACATTATTTTAAGTGCCAATATTATTGTGCTGAATATATTGAAATACAACTTTGTTGTCTATGCTCGCATAGACATTCTTCCTTTCCTTTGTATTTTTGTGTCGCAAGAAAATGGCTCTTTTTAGTGTGACTTAAAGCAAAATCTGTCACCCGCTTTTAAAATTGACCATATTTGGAATGCGACTTTATTTTTTGGTACTTGTTTTCTTAAAAATGGTCAAAACTGTCGAATTTACATGTTTTTTAAAAAGGAATCTATAATTGCACCACAGGTGATTAGTGCGTTTGCTAGGTCACCTTGTTAGAAGGCAAAGATCTCGCCTCTTGTCGCCCTTTGTTGGGTCCACACCTTCTGTCATAGGTATGGCTCTGACAATCTCCATGCACCATGACCTACCAGCCATGACCAGGGTCTTTGCTATAACTACATTCTATGCCTTCAGCGCAGTAACGGCTGCGGCCATGCACCTCATTAAGACCAGAGGGAACATTCTGGAAATGGCTCAGCTGCGCCATTTCATATAGATACAGTTAATTAAGCTAAATTTTTTCGAGCTATTTCTATACGGAGGGATGGCTACGGCTTGCCCATGCACTCCATGATATAGAAATGGCGCGTCCGCGCCATTATAGTTGCCTATGCTACTCTAAAAGGATAAATACAGAAACAAGAGCGTGACTAACCTGAGCCTGGCTCTCGAATTTGAAGCGAAGATTGCGCCATTGTACTTCGGACAACGTATAAGTACAACTCTGTATAAATGTTACTCCATCTTTTTCCAGGCTGCTTCCGAATCAAAAGGCACTAGAGAGAGAAGGCGGTTGAATAGGAGAAAGAATGCTGAGGTTCGCTAGGCGAGAAGCAAAAGCTTAAGGCGAAAGGCGGAAGGCGAGAGGCATAAAAGAAATGAAAAGTGGCAAGAAAAGATAAGTGCCCAGAAAAAGAAATTAACCGCCCGAAAATTTTTGGAATTCGCCCGCCCGACCGCTTCTCCAAAATTTTGAACTTTGAATTTGCCCGTCCATTCGCCTCTCTGAATTTTTGAATTTTGAATTTGCCCCTCGTCCGCCTCTCCAAATTGTTCAAATTTGAATTTGCCCGCCCGCCCTCTCCAAATTTTTCAAATTTGAATTTGCCCGCCCGTCCACCTCTTATAATTTTTCAAATTTGAGTTTGCCCGCCTGTCTGCCTCTCCCAAATTTTTTTGTGGTTTTTTGTCGCTGGGCAAAATGGGCTTTTTTTCCAGACCGAATAATATTATATGCAACAAAATAGATAATAACATTGGCAAATTGCCTAAAGAGTAAAATAAACAGAACAAATAATATTAATAGATTGAGTACTCAATCAACGCTTACTATAATAGTGCTATAATATACTAATAGTAGATGAAACACAAATAACATTTATCCAATACAATAATACCCTAAGCTAGAATAACATCCATCACGGAATCTGGAAACATTGGTTGTATCAGTCGTAGATCAGCCAAAGGATCCCTCCCAAGCACCTTAGTGTATATGTAGAACAAGTGCTTGCAAGGAACAATTTGCTTCTTGTTGCTCCAATGCATGAAGTCTGGACAGGTGCAGGCTGGTTCACGTTTTATGCTAACTGTGTACACTTTACCTTCTCTTTGGATCGTGTAGTTGACATGCCTCCTTTGAATTACTGCTTCCCTGGCCACAAATTCAACCACATTGTGTAGTTCCATATTGCATTTCAACCACAAATTTTTTTTTCCTCCGTTTCATCAACGAGATTACTGACTGCATTCGTGCCACACGTATTTTGTTGAACAACACAAAGAGTGGCTTCATCAAAACCAAATGTTGCACAAAGCAAGCTACGTTGCAGCTCACATCGCCCATTAACAAATGGCAATCGCCAACTCCTCGTAGCTTTCCAAATCCTTTCACAACTAAACGAGGCCATGAAAGTAAACTACACACCGCCTTTGGAAATAGAGTACGAGTGCGACTAGAGCAATTTAAATTAGATTCATATCCTTGTAAAATAAGAATTCTTATCTAGATACGAAATTAAATTCATATCCTTGAAGTTAGTTCTAGCTGCCTTAGGTGGCGTGTAAGTAGGTGGCATAATTAACGTGTCCATTTCAACGTTTAAAATTAAAGGAATATGAACGTTTGTAATAAGGTCCATATAAACGTTATAAAGTAAAAGTAAAAACAAAGTAAGAAACAAGTAAGAAAACGTTATAAAGTAAAAGTAAAAAGAAAGTAAGAAACAAGTGAAAAAAGCAACGAAGAAAAAAGTAAAAAACAAGTAAAAGCAACAAAAAGACGTAAAACAAGTAAAAGTAACAAGTAAAACAAGTAAAAGACGTAAAACAAGTAAAAGCAACGAAGAAAAAAAGACAAAAACAAGTAAAACTGTATCGGCCGACGGCAATGGAAGGAATGGCCCCTGTTCGGCCATAGCTCGGCACCGTCCCCCCTCTGTAGCTCCATTAGCTCCAACAGGTACGATTAGCTCCTCTGTTGCTTTGTTTTTTCTTTGAGTTGTTAATCTCTTTGTGGGGTAGTTCGGCACCGAGCCCCTCCTATAAGCATGATCATATTTTATCTACTGCAGGTTAAAGTGCATTCAAGCACATTCAAGCATTCAAGCATATCGTGCTCCCTGTTCAAGCACACTGCCCCTGTTCGCTATAGATCGCACCGAGCCCCTCTATAGCTCCAACCGCTTCCAACAGTACGTGTAATTTTGCTCCACTATGATCTGCTTTTTGGGGTAGATCGCACCGGAGCCCCCTTCAAAGATACTCTTATATTTTTGTCTTCTTATTTCTTCTCCGCTTATCTCTCGAAGCTTTACTCAAGAACACAAGCGCCGCATGTATTAGGGGTAGTTCGCAACCAACACCCCTACAAAGAGTAACAAACATGAGCTTTTCATTTGTTTTTTAAATTCTTGGTTGTCCAAGAGGGGAGGATCGCGACCGGAGCCCCCGCTCCAAGCCGCTTGTCTCTGTCTCTCGATCTAATTTTGGGTTTGTGAATTCAAATTTCTTTGTAGTTTCTTATCCGCCTTTACTATCACATGTTGTAGTTCGCCGTAACAAGGTAGTTCGCACCGAGCCCCCTTTTAATTAGGTAACATCATTGTTGGCCCCGTAAGGCAAAGACGCTATCAACCTCGGGCCTTGCGGGTAATATGGAATATTATGTGTCTTTGCCTTTGTTTTGCCTGTGCATTTATATTCTTTTTTTAATTGCGGTGTTATGGTAGAAACTAGAAGCATTTCAAACAATTTTGTGTACATCTCCTTAGCAACTCCAACTAGGAAGAGTAGAGCTTTGCAGAAATCTAATTATGATGGCCTCGAATTAGATATCACAGAGTCAATTGCTGCAAATGTGGATAATGTTCACATTGAAACAATTCAGACAGAGGTTCCACCGGCAGATGAATTACATGATGTGCAAGATACTGAGATCTGGGTGAAGGCAGGGGCTTGATGAAGGCTATTGATGGCAAATCTTCCAAACGAAAAGAGAAAGGATAATGATGATGATGCCATAGAGTTTCCAAAGAGTTTCATGGTACAAATGATTTTGAAATATTGAAAGAACTGAGGATAGTGCGAAGACTCCACCCCTTTGATTCCATTATGTAGGATCATGTTAAATCAAGCCGTGAGGATTGTAAGCAAAGAAGCAAAGGCTCACGAGAGAGACATTGCGTCTTGACGGATATGTGATGGAAAAAGGTGGTTTCTTTTTTATCGATAACCACAACAATGGGTGGATTTTGTCATGTCACGGATGCAATAAGGCGGATGGGATCAATATTGGCAAGAAGAGAATGAGATGTTTGAGGCCCAACTTGCAACAAATGAAGATTGGAGTGATCTTTCGTGACATTAGGGTTTTTGAGATTAAAAAGGGCCTTCACAACATGCCAACTAAGCCAAATGAAGATAAATGAACTACCAATCAGAAATCAAAGTCGATTGGGTCCGGGGCCAAAAAAATATAACTAACTTCTTTGGATCACATTTTTCTAAGATATTCTGATAGAAAAGTCCAAATGAGCTCGTTTAGTGCAATAGATAGATCACGTTGAGATCTTTCCAACCTTAGGTGCTTTGCATATTTTAACCACTTATGATTGTCAAAACTCCAAAAATATGGTTTTACCATTTTTTACTATCCCTGGGGCTAAAAATATGCAAACCACCCAAGGTTGGAAAGATCTCAATGAGATCTATCTATTGCACCAAACAAGAGCTCATTTCGACTTTTCTATCAACACTTATGCTAGAAAATGTGATCCAAAGGAGTTAGTTATAATGCTTTGGCCGACCGGATTACCGCTCTTTTTTACGATTGGTAGTTCATATAGCTTAGTCAGCAGTTCTTAGAAGGCCCTTTTATGATCTCAAAAAATCCCTAATGCAAGATGTTCTTATGCTGGGATGGGAATCATCGTACTGATGCATGGATGCAGGAGATTCGGGATAGATATTCATTAGTGAGAGAGATGCACTTCTCTGTGCAAGCTTCATTTGTGCAAATTGATCAAGAAAAAGAGTCTGCACTCATCCGGGCAATGAAGAGAATTAATGAGTATGTATTGCATTATTTCTATGCTAGTCTTGTATGCTCTATATGTTCTATTAAAACCCGGGTCTGATGTTTATGTGAAGGTTGAATTAAACTGGTATAGTGAGGACTACACTTAAAGACATTCTCTATGGGGTGTACAGGATGACAAACTCTAACTTGACCAACTTTACTTCTAGTATTCCAGTGGAAGAATTGAAATGTAGTAGAGTGCAAGAAGTCAAGACTCGAATGGCTTAACCATGGTATCCTTATACACGTTACATTTTAGCCTCAGATTCTCTATCGGTACCTTAACTTGGAACATTACATGTTATGAACATTGTGTTTTTTGTTAGTTATTCTTTTTAACATTTCGGTTTTGCTCTATATATGCAAAGTCAAAAAATAGAGAGAGAATTGAGGAAGCCACTTCCAAGTATTACGAAGTTACGGTCTAGAAGAAGCAAGAGCAAAAGCGTAAAACAGAGATAAAAAAAAGTGGGTCACAAAATGGGTAAGTACTTGGCAATTGTGAATCCGATTTGGGAACAAATTGGGTAAATTTGGTCACTAGTGGGGAGTTGGAAAATAAGTACATAAATTTGATGGTTGAAAAGTTGTATGACATGACAAAAGCCAAAGTACCAAACTCCACAAGGGATGGTTATTGACTTGGATGACATCCGGTACAAACTATTATTCATGATTACAATATTCCACCAATGATAGGGATTTCCATGAATGGGTTAAAAAGGAGACATGGTTGGAAACTCTTCTAACCAAGTCACAGGAAACTTTTGATGCAATTGTGTTAGATGAGGGCATTAAAGTCAACCACGGGAGATGATTTGCGATGTGGTTGGACAATTTAAAGGTGAAGAGCAGAGTGATATGTTTAAAGCTACGAGAAGAATATGTGCGCAAATGCAAAAAAGTAGAAGATGCCTATGAAATTCAGAAGGCTTAGGAACCTATAGGTAAATGATTTTTACATTTATATGCAGAGGATTTAAACCCTCACTAAAATACATGTAGAAATATCCACTAAAATTGTTCTTTCAATTTTCAGGTATTTCAAGTATTGCCTCGAGAAGAAATATATTGATGCATTGCCATTCCTCGCCTGCAACAATGGGCTAAAGGACGTGAGGAGACCTCTATGTACTCAGCCAAAGGAAATCATGACAGGAAAGGAGGTTTATCTGAATGGGAAATTCGTAATTGTCCTTGGTGGATTGATTTCCCCGCAAAAATCCGAGTAAGAAGAGGGAGCATTGTTCAAAGAGATGACTTACGATGGTAGGTTGTCACAGTGATGTTGATATTGATGCTGTGGATGATGGTAATCTTCGTGTCAAAAGGAGAAGAAAGCTTGCATTACCAAGAGATTCAAAAAAAGAAGTTAAGAAGAACATTGTGAGTGAGACTACTTCCATGGATCACGGTTCTAGTGCAGAGGAGACACAAATCCAGGAAAATGAGGATTGTGGTATCCAACAAGTTGAACGAAGGTATGCTAATATTTCTCTGTCATTGATTTGTGCTGATGTTTCGGACATTGCTGCCACAATGAACTCTACTCAAGAGTCCATATTTAAGTCCATTAAGTCCATTGGAGAATTTGGAAGGAAAGTGGCAATGGAAAAACGTACATACAGGAGAAACAAAGTGGACAGAAATTGGGGAGCCGATGTCATATTATTGGAACTTCCCTACAAATGAAAAACCTACGATGAATCACTTGGTAGTTCCTGAATGGAACTTATGTAGCAAACAAGTTATTGATGATGCTTTCACTATAGCCACACTTTGTGTTGATGATTCTGGATTTGTGGTATGCTTTTGCGGTATTAAGCAATTGAAGATTTTGGATCTCCGCCGCAAAAAACGCCAATCTTGAAAGGCAACGCATGTACTTCATGGTGCAGAAAACTCCATGTGAGGTAACTCGTGATGCCTTTGGAGTTTTTGAGAATAGTTGTTGGGTAAAAGCATGAAAGGGTGTACGTACATCGTACTGAATTGAAGGACGAATTTGTGCTTTTTTGGGGTACATTTTAGATGTACATCAAGATACTATGGTTTGTCGTTTTGTGTCGGATATGCAATGATTGCAAGATCATCCGACATTCCCGAAATTCTTGGTTAACCCACCCGAACCACCAACCAAATTGAATGGATCCGTCCCTCCCTTTCCGAAATTCCCCTTTCACAGGGGAAGAACAAGGAATTCGAGGAAGCAAACACATGTCAACGATTTCATGGAGGGTGAGAATTCCAATGGAAGTGATGGTTCTAAGCGCAAGTATGCCGACATTGGCGGTGTTATGCCACAAAACAAATAAAGAAGCGTGTTGATGTGTCGGGTGGATTGCATCCTCGATTCTTTGGCAAACGCGCCCAGATCAAAGATTAGTTTTTTGTGATCGTTTGTTGCAAGATGGCGAGGCTTTTTCGTTTTTCGAACACAGAATTGGAAATCCTTCGAAGTTATTGTTATGAAATCAATGATCGAAACTTGAAAGATGGACTTCAAGAAGTAAAGTCGGCTAATACTTAAAAGATAAATTGGCTGCAAAACATTCATTATTATCAATGATTGTTGGAAAAAAGGAGATATAAACAAGAATGTTTCTTCAAAATTGCTAAAGATACTGACCAAGAAATTTATCCAAAGCTGCGGCAAGAAGGAAGATAATGTCATTAAGTGGAGCAAATGTATGGGCTTTGGCGGGAAGGATGCCAAGATCAAATAGAATCGATGATTCAATCAAATGTCGTTAAGTGAATTTTGGCTTGACAATACCAAAGTTTCACCAAAGGTTAGAGATGTCATGAAGAGGAGAACACAAGCAATACAATACCTTGATATCTCTGGGGTTTGCTCTTGTAATTGAATCAATTCAGTCTTGGAGTTTATGTTTTCTTCCAAAATTCTTTTCATGACATTCTAGTACATTCTGGTACATTCTAGTACATTACGTACATTCTAGTTCTCGTTCAGTGACACTCGTTAATGAATACACATGGTTCTCATGAAATGTATTGCATTTTACATTGTTTACATAGTAGCAGAAATCTTGCAGTTGATGTGCTATTAGGTACTTTTTAGATGTACATCCATTAACGATTACATGTCCATGCAACCACGTATTTACATGTACTTGAATATCAAAATTACATCATTCTACATTTTAGTGTACTTTCGGGTAATGAAGCCAAACAAATCGGACATATGTACATTAGTTGTACTAATATTGTAACATTAATGTGATGTACTAATATTGGAACATTAATTAGATGTACATTGGATGTACATTGGATATACATTGGATGTTCAGTGGAACTGTTGGCTGTACATTAGATGTACTTGCTTTGTACATTAGATGTACATTAGATGTACGATAAGAATGATCGATTGGAACTGTTGGATGGACATTTTATGTACATAGAACATACATTAATTGTACAATAGTATAGTTCAATACTCTTTTGGCATCCGTTTGCCGACATCATTTTGCTAACATGGTCTTTAATGCTTTTGTTATTGCGAACGAGCTTTATCAGCAGTTTGTATATCGGAATCCACGATACCAAAATTAAGCCGACACCTGATTCAGTATTCAAACCCGATTGCATAAGGAAATTGAAGGAGAGAAACACATGTTGTTGTGTCAAACATGAGCAAGCAGATCTGCATGTGAAAGGCCTTCAATGATATGAGGAGATCCCTACATGTTAATTGCACTTGGTACATGAGTGTCCATGCATCAAGAAAAACAATGGAGTATGTCAAGCAAACAAGAAAACTTTTGATAATGTTAGTATCTTGTGGAGGTCAACGGTTTGCGAGAAATATGTAGCGGATGAATGGCATAAACTAAAATGCATCAAAGTAGAATGTGATGAATGTGGAGTGAAGAAATTAGACATCTGTCCAAGCGAGGAAGATGGAATTGAGAATGTGGGTAGCAAGTATATGCATATGTCAATGAGCCATCCAAAAGGTACATCCGAAGGCTTAGATTAGTTGATCAGAATGACAAAGCATCTGTTTTGTTAAAGAACATGAAAAATCAGCTTGCTAAGTTTTACAGATCATAACTTTCTGACTAATTGGCGAGCAAAGCAGCGGTTTAAAAGATGTGTTGAGAAACTCCGGGATAATAGTGTGTTGTCCGTTGTTGACTTTGAGAGAACTACACATTGAAACCGGGGGCAAGTGCAATCAGAGCATTGGAATCCCCGATCAAATTAGTATTTTTGGTCCATATTTCAATGATGAAAATAGAAGGTAAGCTTAAAAAAAGCGTGCATTTCTATGTTTTGGATGACAGAAGCATGACACTCATTTTGTGCAACATGGTTTTAAATTACATTTGGGGTGGCTTAAGAATAATGGAGGTGGACACATAAACCTTCATTATGTGTGGTCGGATGGTTGTGCATCTCAATTCAAATCAAGCGTGCATGGTATGGAACGAGATACCATGTTGAAAATAAAATGAAAGTGATATGGAATTTCTTTGGATCTGGCCATGGGAAAGGCACAATACATGATGGCGAGGCTGGTATAGCAAAGTTGTGGCTTGAGAGCGAGGAAGAGAAAACAAAATGGCATGCCGTTGATAAAAGTAAAAACACTTGTGCGGTTTAAGGGCCAAGGAATCGGATTGTGAAAGGGTGTTTTGGGAGGTTGGAAAACAGATGTGAACAGGCAGCAAGCATTCAATTGCAAGACTTTACCGGTACTCAGCGGGATACATTACATTGTCAACTATAAACCCCCAAAGATCCAACAACAAAGTTGCTATGCAGACCACTCTAGTGCTTTTGTGATGCTTGCATTAACTTCAATTGGTTGAATTGTGAGAACATTAAACATTGGAGAATGGTCTCTAAAAGTTTGGAGCCCATGATCATATTGCCTCGTGGTTGTTTGAAAATGATGTGGAAGTTTTGTATCAAGAGGGGCGAGTGGTTTAGATGACCTTTGTGGGCTGTTTGGATGTATTTGTGTCTTTTGCAAGACGCAGCACAATGTGGAAGGTGTTTCATACTATGTTCTCATGTGCACGAGGGGAAAAGCATGCATTGGAAGAAGATTCAATTGATGACTATGGAAATGAATACTCTGCTGGCACTAGTGTCATTGAAGGACAATATTATGAACTAATCCCGGCTGCCACAATAAGTATAAACCGCTTCCTACTAAGAATGTTTTGGTACTGCAGAAATGCGTGATTGGGGTTGAATCCCATTCAAGAAAGTAAAACACAAGTGAAGGGGCAAGCACAACATTTCACTTGCGGATGAAGTCCATGAGACATTGTTATCACAACTTCGGCAATTGTAGATGACATGGACTAAGTCGGATCTGTAGTACTTTCCTGAAATATTGTAATACTTTGTTATAAGAACTGAAGAACTGGACTACTTGGAAGTGCATTATGTACATCAATGTACATAAGATGTACAACAGATGTACATCTTATGTACATCTGTTGTACATTCGAGAAATCTTATAAAATTTATTTAAGTGTAAGTTGATTAGAATTGAACACAAGAAAGTTGAATTGCATAAACACTAAAATGGTTTTGATCATGGCAAAGATAAGAAATGGGCGAGGTTTTCATGTACAAATGGTTGATTTATTTATATTGTGGACATAAATATAACACAAAAAAATGAGCATGGCTCATAATTCATGACAAGCTTCAAAATGTGGGTAGGGCTGATATCTTATGACTATTGCATCATGTCTTCAGCCCGTAGAGAGGCTGAAGAGATATCCTCTAAAAGCGATGAGTCCATGCGGTTTCTATAGCACGTGCCACCGGCAAACCTTTCCATCCTACATAGCTTTGCATCTTCGGGACCACGTGCCTTCCCCAAGGGTTGTGCAACAAGTGATTTGCTGCCAATATACCTTTCATGGTTGCTCGTTCCTCATAATTTTCAATTTGCTCAACCTTTTCCCAAAGTTGAACAAGAATATAGAGCGATAATGGGTCCCCAACCCTATGTACTTGCGGCTTGTGTTGGTTTGTATTACCTCCGGGTGCGCGAGAACTCTATCTCTTAGTTTCTTAATAGTCTTTTTGTGTTTCAGTCCATTCATCTACAAAGCAAATGAAGATCACTTAATTATGTATACACACTCATAATTGTACCAATAAGAAAGACAGTAAGAATAGAGTACTCAAGTGCAATGAACAAAAACTTTGATACATATATTCATAACATTTGAATTTGTACATCAGTCAAAGTCTCTACCAACAATGGGCGGTCGAGGCCAATAACATGATGGCGGTTTCTCCATTCCTTGCTCAGATATATTGACTAAATTTAGGCGTGAGCACCCAAGTTGCTGCCATAGTTTGCCAGCAAAATTTGTTCCACCTGCTCTGATATGCTATCTGCTGCATTAGTCATTGGATGCTCTTTCACATAAACTATACCATCTCGACCATTTTGAATCCATTAAGCCATGGAATGAGCTCCATGACAAGCAATCTGTCACTAGCTAATATCGGTGTCCAAGAGAAAGGACATATGTAGCTTCCTACAGGATTCAAAGTGGATTTGTATCTTTCGTCGTCGATCAGAACTGTATGTCCATAGTACTCTGGGTACTCTTTCCATACCACAGCTAATGGTTTCACAAACAACCCCTTTTGAGGTTCAGTAGGGTGTTTGTGTGGCAGAGTCCAACACTGCTCCTGGCTGTAAACAAACTTCAGCTTTATGGAAAAAGCATCACAAATATGTTCCACAATTGGTTGAAGATTTTTAGAAGTGAGTGAAGACCAGATGGCAACATCAAACCCTTCTCTTACAAATGCTAACAGTGATGCTAACCCCGGCCCGCAAGAAAAAACACAATTTCCTATATTAAATTGAAGCTCATCTTTATGGATCTGTTGGTATCTTGAGTTAATATTTTCATTCTTGTGCACACTCTTGCCCAAACACAGAATTTAAGTCAAAGATAACGAGCTTTCTCCCTGAATTAGATGATTCACCTGTCAGCAAGAAAACACTTGAGATTCACAATTTATAATTACATTTCAGACACACAATTGAGAAAACACATTGATAATTACACGATTGTTATTTGCACAGGTGTAAGTGAGACAAATAAATTAATTTTTTCATTACTTATTGAGTACAAAAGAAGCTCTGAAAGCATGGCTCATACAAAAGCGTAATTTACAAACAAGTCAAAGGGACTATCTACCCGTGGTAGGAACAAGCCGCCAGATATTCATGGCTTTCTACAATTAATGCCTCCATTAGATGATCCCTCTCCGTGACTTGGCATAGGCATCGGTGAACCAACCGGGTGTCATGATGGTGCACAAGTATTAGAGGACTATACCAACAAATAACTAATAGGAAAATAACATGTTCTACTTACAAAAATGGAGCTTACCGTGCATCAACCGGCATCTATGAATTTGTGCATGTAAGCCACAATGTACATGCAAGGGTTCGGTACTAGTTTTCGCATTTTAGGACGTAAACACGTGAGCATCAAAGTTCTTCCTACCATGGCTTAAGCCGTTGATCCGAGCATCATGTTATTGATCACAAGCTTATGAAACCCGCAAAATTGCAATGTGAGAATAAATCAAGCATAAGAAATTGCAATATGAGAATAATCAAATCATAAAAACAAAAGCGTAAACTCATACTTATACGGACCACTTTAGCATGGTACATAGCCTTTGGCGGAGAGAGGATCAGATACTTGGGCTAGCTATAGATGGAAAAAGAGCTTTTCATTGGACCCGGTAAGCACAAGTATTGCCAATGCCACATTTGGGCCTTGCAATTGAACAAATATGTATTGGCATCTTGCAATCAAAATGCCATCCACCCTTCCTTTATGTTAGTGTTCTGTGCATCCGCCCCGTTCTTGAGGGAATTCACAAAATTTCGGAAGGTGTCCGGTCGAAGCGTAAAAAACTTTGTGTTTCCAATCAGGATGGAAGATCGCTACAAAGGTACTCGCGACACAAATCCGATTACATATTAATACATAAGATGAGTGACTTAGGGAATGAAAATAACATAAATATGTTGAAATGCTAGCCTACCTCCCATAGACATCTACCATCTTAGAGGTCAAGTCCACCTTCCTTCCAGTAACTCGTCAACATCACTTTGAAAGATAGAGGGTGCGTGCTTAGGAGGACAAATCCCTATAAGGAGTGAATGGAACCAACCTTTTGGGCGGTTCACTAAAGCGTAAGGAAACAACAAAGATTAGCAAAAGAATATATCTATTGTAATCAATTGTATATTACTCACCTTGTAAATTCATCACTGTTTCAAAGATCTTCCGAGGACTTTGCACCTTATTTGTTATCACATCAATATTTGCTTGTAGATCCCTCTTCCTCTTCCGGTTCACTCGAAGGATCGGGATCAGCTTCCTTCACTGCGGATCGTGTCCTATGTACAAAAAAAAATGTGGTTAATTACCATAAACTGAGATGTTTAACAAAAATTAGTTCATCTTGGACATACCTCTTTCTAGGTGGTGGTGGCACTTTTTGCCCGGAGATTTTCTTTTGGGAGGACATTTTTTGTTCTTTCGGAGATTTTGCCTGTTTTTTTCCTTTTGGAGTGCCATCACCAGCATTCTTTTGCCTCCTCTTTGAGTGGACTCAACTACCAACTTCCTTCTTCCTCGTATCTCACGGTTAAAATCGGATCTGTGGTCCTTTGTAGCTTCGCACAGTGTCCAATCGGGACCCGCAGATGATGCCGAGACGGGTTTAATCTTTCTTAGCTTCTCCAATTACTAATTTAGCACTTGGTGATGAAAGATTTTCTGTTGCGCTAGCCATTGAAGGCTCGCGACCGCACCCGCTTTAGCTTTCTCAAGTGCCATCCTCTCAATTTCCTCAACTTCACTTTGCCATGTTCGAAAGCAGCAATCGGCATGCATTGTTCTATTACCGGGCACTTTGAAAATGTCATTGGTGATCTCGAGCTGGAAGGTAGAGGGTCTACGATTGGTCCGCTTATTATGCTCAAAAAATCTGTAAAGAGAGTCGATGAGATGGCTCAAGAACATCAGCCATTAAAGTCGCTCCGGGATAGGAACGGCCTCATCAAGTAAAAACAAACAAATGATCTAAATTTCAATAGACATAAAAGAACATGAAAACGTAACTACGAGAAATATATGGTACATCCTGCCAAGCATGTACATTTCATGTACATAGAATGTACCAAATGTAAGTAACTACATTTAACTATAGCCAAATGTACATGTACATGTTCCTCAATGTACATAAAGGTACATCAATGTACCCGTGATGTACACCACGACAAAATACCTGTGATGTACCTGTGCATCCGTTAGGGAATGTAGATCTATGCCAAAAAAAAAAAAAAAAAAAAAAAGCACATATATGTAAAAATGCACATACTTATGAATCCATCTACGATGCACTCTAAAGATAAATGCATGTACATCTATTTGCAGATGTAGACTCCATTAGAGACATGTACAAACGATACAACCGCAAATTCCAAGCTCAAAAATAAAAGCATCAATAAACAAGCAAATATATGCCTATGTACCTCTGCTTACAGATGTACACTAAAAGTTATACATGTACAAGGAATAGCAATGCACTGAAAGCCATACATGTAGAACTATGCAGATTACAATAACAAATATGAATGAAGAGAAATATAAGTTTAAATTAGTTGAGAGCAATGCATACCTTTCACAGCAGGGAAACCAAGCTGAATTCGAATGCCCTCATCCCAGATGCAACCTTTTATGCAATTCTGTCTTTCATGGACCAGATAACACAAGCAGAAGAGGCAATAAGCATCTCTGCATGGAGCTAGTAAAGAACAAACCGTTTTGCCAAAGCCTTGGCCACAAATGTACATGAACTGAATGTGATGAATCAGTTCTATAGAAGTAGCTCCTAGGGGGTAGGGCTCCTCGCAGAACAATAGGTCCTGCTCTCCCCATGAAATCCAAAATCTGTGAATGCCTTTCCTGAACCAATTCAATGCAATTAAGTTTTTCCTTTGCTTGTTCAATTGAGATTTCATGCCTTTCAATGTCTTTAGTTGCTTCCTGCAAACCAATTTCTAGCTTAGAAGAGTGTTGTTCTTTATCATGTCTACTCATAACCAAGTCTTCCAACTTGTACTTCAACACCAACATAACAAAGATTTCATTCCAGGATCCCTGGGACAATTTGTCAAATTCCCGTTTTGTCTCATCTATTTTTCTGGCAGATCTAGCCGCAGATCTTAAGGATAGCATATCCTTTCTACCCTCAATCCGGCTGATGACCTTCAATGCATCCCTCCTTTTTTCTTCCAAAGGCTTCTACTTCATTCAATAGGTTAGTTTTCTCCTCCAACCCATGCTTAAGTAATCGCTTTATTGTGTCAACATCGATCTAGAATAAGCCGGGGCTCTAATATTCCCGCAATACGATGTCCCGTTTGATAGTTGAGGATTTACCTGTTGTAGGGTCCTCTCGTAACGCCCGGGCGAGGGTTTTGGCAAGATCTTTGGCGGTCCTAGCCACGCCCATCCAATCAACAAGCCGCCCCTTCAAGTGAAGAGCAAATGCTCGCAAAATAGGTTGAAATATAATGGTTTGTAACCCTGTTTCTTTGCCATAAACCAATTCATAATATTTAAAAATCATCTTTCCATGCGTTTCGGATTCTCCCTTCCTTGAATCCTCGTCTGCTTTTTGAGCTTCACCCCATACCTCGCTCATAACCATCTCTAGGTTGGGTATGTGGGCCTCTGCATGTTTCTCACGGAGGTCTTTGGCTTGGATCACCTCGTAACCCAAACGTAAACTCCTTGGAGGTAAAATTCCATCGCCGAAGCTACCGGCATCTTGCTTGGGTGTGGTGATGAGCAAGCACTCATCCGGGGCGTTTTGGGGCCATAGCTAGATGAAGAATTCGTGATCGGGAATCCAAGCAGAGAATAGGGCGGGATAGTGAACGAGAGGCAAACCAAGAAAGAATTTGGGAAAGAATTTCAAAATCCGATAATTGCGGGTTGAGTAGTGGATAGCCATTAATCATGGCGGTTACTAGCTGGTCATGATGATTTATTCCAAAATGTGCATTCGGGTACATATGTATATGTACAAAAGGGCTACATTTATAGACACCCTTTCATGCTTTTACCCTGTTACTATTTCATTGTCTACACGAGGATTGGAGTTGATGTTGGGAAGATAAACTCAGTGGTGTATTCCATGAGGGAATTGAACCAAAACAACAATGTTCTTTTCAATGTGCTAGCTGAAAAAGATAGGTTGCCAGTGCATGATGCAAAACAATAAAGATATGGCTTGGAAAAATCAACAAAAGTGATGGAATTTATACTTCATTCTTTACATTGTGACGGGTGGCTTTGCATTGGACTTGTTTTGTGGTGCGGCTCTATGATGGAAGCATCGCTAAAAGGTGTTCATTACTTTGGAACTGAGAAGGATGAAGTGTTGGTTCAGTCTGTGCTTGCTTTGCGGCATTGTGGGGCTCCTTCTATTGATCTTGACAAATCAGATGAGAGTGGAGATGAAGACGACATTGAGAATGTTCCAGTTCAGGATGTGGACGAACCCTTGGACTAGTCCGTGAGTTTTTCAGTATCATACTTTGCTATTAAGCTTTTGATCTTTTTATGCATCGACATCTTCTTTTTTAAAAAGGGATGGCTTTGGTTTTCGGCCCGAACGCCAGATGTAACAAGATGCGGCGTTCCCTATCCCGCTCGCGGGATTTTTTTTCCCTCTACACGCGGGATGATTTGAAATCGAGCCCCTTTGCTCCATCGTCTCCAATGGCGCTATTCGATCTCTGGCGGCGTGATTCTCACTCTTGCTTTAAGGTTTGGGCATTGTCTTCCTCTTCCCAGTGTCAATATTTTTTTGGCAATATTGCTCTCTCTTTACGTTTTAATCCATTTGTGCCCCTCTCAGACGTAACGGCCGCTCCCTGTTATGTGACGTTCTCATCCGGCGGCAGCCGCAGCACCGAAGCTTCATCCGCACCATCACAGGTAGAACCTTTAACTCCTGCTTTCCTTCTCTTTCTATTTTCATGAGATTTTCGGTTTTGAGGGCGGGTTTTCCTTCGGTGTATGTGTTTGATTGCTTCTTTGCCTGTACAAAATGCAATATGTGCTTAGTTTGTGTTGGATTTGGGCTCGATTTATGTAGATTCGATTCACTTTTCGTGTCTTTTTATTAACAGAGATGGAAGCCATCTGTAGCAAGGAATAACGTGATTTCTAGCATTTCGATGGGGGCAAAAATGGGCTTATCAGAGGAGTAAAATCGACTTATCCAGGGCAGCAAATCGGTCCTGATCTTAGGTAGATTCTCATATTCCTTTTTTTTTTGTTGTACCATCTCCTTTGGTTTTCAACCTGATTCTTTGGTGCTAATAAGGCCTGCCTGAATGCAGTACATTTTGTTTCCTTGCACAGTGTCCTATTACTCTGCATTTTTGTACATTCAAGGTTTGAGGCGTCATTTTCTTGCTTGGGATCAAACATGGGTCCATCTCACCTGCTGAAACAAGTTTGTGGCAAGTGCAAGCAAGGAAGCTCTGTTTGTGTTTGCGAATTTGGGAGCTTTTTAATGTTGTGCAAGAGCAAGAAAGTAGTGGGGTTTGCAGGTAAACTTCATGATCTGTCATTTGGTTCAAGCTTTTGCAGGTGATCTTTTGCAGATATACCTCGGCCTAGCACAGACACAATTACGTCTTTGCAGATCTGACCCGGCAGTTTTATATGCACAACAAACTTCTTATGGAAAGCTTCCACAATCTGGGTGGATTTTCCTCAACTAGCTGATGTTCATACTTTCTAAGGTGATTTATGAATGTGCTGTATGTTAGGGATTATTATAGGCTTGCTCTTGGTTAACTAAATACAATACTCCATGTTGCTGAAGTATGGATATTCTCTGTATTGTTGCAAATTACTCAAAAAGCAGCGCCTACCATGATTTTCAGTTTAGCATCATCTTTCTAGGGAGCTAATTTGTTGTTTCTATTATTGTAGAATGCAATGAGATGTCATAGCTGCTTTGAATGGGATTGAAGTGGATGGTTGGAACACATACGTTGGCAGATTGTTTTGGGATATTGTCTTGGCTACGTATCTTTCAAATTTGTCTTCTTCTTTGGCTTATCTACGGGAAAGTTTACATCTTCTTTGCCTTACCTATTGTTAAGTTTACAGCATGTGTTCCTTATCAGTTTAAAACTGCATGCATATTCATCAAACAACAAAGTAAGAAAAGGAAAGATTCACGTCTCTTGAAAAATGGTTGGGCATTTGTTGTGGTTATGCATAACTATGGTAACTATAAGTAGTTATGAATCAGTAAATCGTGAAGCTAAAGCTAAGGTGTATATGATGTTGTCTTAGCTTATGTACTTGATATTTAACTGATATGTTCCTTCTCATGTTGTGTGGGCATTAGCATTGCATTTATAAGAACAAATACAAATACATGCTTTTTTTTCAATGCATCATTCCAAGCTAATTCTTAATAATTCTGTATTACAGATTACTAGATCATTGAAGGGTATGATTCGATCCTAAATTCCATTTCAGCATTGAACTAAATCGGCATAATAACATAGAAGGATTTAGCAGAAAAACATATTTTAGAATCAGGGGTCTACGCCAAAGTCAGGTATTTAAAATATATAGAATAGGTGCATATTTGTTTGTAGAATTTGGATCAACTCCAAGTTCGTCTATCTTCGACGAATATATATAATAGATGCATATTTGTTTGTAGAATTTGTAGTTTTAAAATGTAAATTCAGACAGGAAATAGGCATTGTTTTTGCAACATTGCTTTGATCAATGTTTGATCATTTTTGTGGTTTTGCAGGGATTAGCATCTGTGATAATATAGTACTGAAAACAAGCTCAGTGTCATGGAATGTCAAGGTTAACCAAAAAGCTGGAATGTCAAGGTTAACCAAAAAGCTATGTTGAGTACTGCCTGCACATGTAAGAAATATTAAACCTGCCACGTGTGTTTTTGTTCCCAGATTTATTATGACACCGAACATGAATTTTTGTAGCGCATTTCAATTTGTTGCACTGCATGGGCTAAGATTAGCATTATGCCTTTTACCCTTTTACTTTTTTCTATTATTTTTTCTATCATTATTTCCGCCTTCCATTTATTATCATAAAAATGTCGAGGATTTGATTTGTCAATTTATTTAAACCAGTGTTTGAATGGAATGTTTATCTGTGTCTTTCTTTGCATTATGCAGGTGAGATAGTTGCAGATGGTTTTTGGGTCGTTCCAATCTGACGCGGTAGGGATTATATATGAATGCTTCACATGCTGTTTGAAAGTTACTATATATGCCAACAATGGTGGAGGATAGTTCATAGACAATAAATGAAAAACATCAATTTGCATTTGAGAAATTCATGAAAGGCTTGATTCATGCACTGCTTACACCAATTTGTTTTCAAATATGAACTGGATATGGCAAGTTGGAAAGAGTAGGTTCCCTTGGACTAAAAAGGGAGGGATAGGAGAGCTTAAACTTCCTTTTCATCCTTAGATGTTTTGAGATAGCGATAGCAATGAAATTCTTCAATTTATTATGTATGTTGCTTCAAAACGGCACTATGCTCCTTAAGCTTGAAAGGTGCACATTTATTATTCTTTATTTGCATTGGAAAAAATATAACTCAAAAGTATAGACAAGTGGAAATCCAAAGAAATCCTGCAATATAAAAGAAGACGACATTAAGATCAAAGGTTCATTGTTTACAAATATCAAGGTATAGCGTTGCACACATATTGCACATACTATTGCCCAATAAGTTGATGCACTTTTGTGGAAGGCCTATGTATAAATCGCATTTAAAAGCCAAAGTCCCATGTCTCAATCCTATAAATACAAAAGGAACCATTAAGCACCACCTTGGCTATACATTAATGGCATTTAAAAGCCTAGGTTGTTATGACTTCAAACATTTAATGGTTTAAGACTAAAAGCATTTATGACATTGTTAGTCTCAAGGAACTCAAAGGATGTAACATGCATCATATAAATGGAGCATGTAGTACTATGTCATCACACCACTCTAGGGGTTTGGGACACATGTTTAGATAGGATACTATCATGAGTGTATCAAGCATCTTTCAAAGCTAGAGACAATTCCAAAGGGATTTCTTAGAAATAGTTCGGTTCATGACCCTGGATCTTATGTTAGGGATAACCTTCACCCCCAAGCCCTTATGCAGGGTAAGGGTTGGCGAGCCCGCTAGGCGGAGCCACTTCCGCACCTTGCGTCAAGTGCTCCGATTGAACCTTACTTCTAGGTAATGGTCAGGGGGAGGAAAATTCAGCCGTCGGAGGTTCATGGGAGCCATGTGCCATGATCCCAAGCCTAAGATGACAAGTGCTAACATCATAGCCCTACCTGGCTTACATCATAACATATATTTTTGGATTTAAGATGGGCTTGAAATGGGCGCATGTTCCTCCATCCAAAGCAATTGAGTAAATAGAATGATAGCACACTTATATTGCAATATCTACTAATAGGACCTACACTTGATTTGATGTGCGATCTTCCACATAGCCAATAGCCTGAACTGTATAGACACTATTACATCCATAGACACAATACCGTTTAATGCTTTTAACTCCAGCTACAAGCTTATTACGTCTACCCATACCACACGTCCATGACTAATGCCCGGCATCGCCGGGCTCACGTTTCTAGTATTTACTAATACATCTGATTCTTATGCAGCACATTTAAACTACCAGTATATGCAGAAAGTGAAGCTCGATATATGTCCACGTACATGATTCCTATACATTTGGACAAAAAAAGAAAAAAATGCAAATTTGTAGATGATGAGGCACAACTAGCATAGAGTGCATACTTTTGACTCTATATTTTGTTGTTTATGTTATTTCACTTATGGTGTCCACCATTGGAGCTGAGAAAGCTTAGGCATAATGAAACAATTGAACTTGTTGATCTTTTTCAGAAATTTGATCTTATAATGGCAGATTTGGACGCAGCAGGCAATCCATTGTCAACTGAAGCTCAAGTTAATGCAATTTCTAGAATGTTTGTGGCACATGAAAATTTATCCACACTTATTAGAAATGTTGCAAAATCCCGTGAAGAAGCAGAAAGAATGGCGAGAACAGAACTTGAACAGATGAAAATTATATTGGATGAGGAAGAAGAGACATCAGAGATATTAATAGCGAAGAGGGAAAGAACTGCAGAAAAGGATAAAAGTAAACAAGTTAGATGCTTCAGATATGGTCAGCTGGGACACATTAAGTACAATTGTCCGTTGTTTAAGCAATCTGAAATGAGGCCAAATACATGCTTTACATGTGGAGGAGTAGGTCACTATGCCTCTGAATGCCCATCTCTAAAAGGTGTTAATAGAGGAAGAGGGAGAGGTAGAGGTATAAGTGCAAGCACTAGAGCAGAATCAAGAGGGAGAAATGCGCCTAGAGGCAAAGAAAGGCGTGCAGCAGCATACAATGTAAGTAATCTGGATGAGCAAGATCATGGAACAAGCTCTGAAGATGAGGTAAACAATATTGATGTGATTGCAAACGTGGGTTATAAGAAAAGGACTAAATCTAATTCTTTTCTTATAGATAGTGGAGCTGAGCACACAGTCATAGGAGACTCCAAGCTGTTAAAAGAAACTTGTAGGCCGCGAGAATAGGACATGTGCAAGCTAGGAGACTAAGGTTGAAGAAGATTGATAAGAGTGGAGTGCTTGAGATTTTCGATCTCAATGGTGAACCTGTAAATCTAAAAAATGTGTTGTGTGTTGAAGGAGTTGTGAGAAATCTGATTTCAGTTGCACAGCTAGTAGACATGGACTACCAGTTGTTCAATAAGTCCATATGTAAAGTGTTCAAGAATAATAAACTCAAGTTTCTTGCAAGACGTGTTTCTGCTTTTGAGCTGTTGCCAAATGTTAGTGAGGCTAATATGGTTGTGCAGGTATCGCCAGAGTCTTGGCATGAAAGATTGGGTCATGCCAATCTCAATAAAATAAGAAGAATGATAGAAGATGGGCTGATAAAAGGGAAAAAAAAAGAAAAATAAAGGAGAATTTATATGCAGGGGATGTATGCTAGGAAAGCATAGCAGGTTGCCATTTCCTAAAAGCCGCACTCACGAGTAAGAGCCGAGAGGTTTTGGAACTGATTCATAGTGACCTGTGTGGTCCTTTGAATGTGCAATCTAGGTCTCGCAAAATATATTATGTGTCCTTTGTGGATGATTACACCAGGAGAGCAAAATGCTATCTTCAAGGTGAGAAAAAAGTGAAGGCGTGGATGCCTTCAAGAACTTTGTATCTGAAGTGGAAAGAGATACAGAGGTCATAAGGTAAAATGTTTGAGGTCTGATAGAGGAGGCGAATATCTGTCAAGAAAGTTCAAACACTTTTGTAAGGAAAGAGGAATCAAGAGACAATTAACATGCAGTTTCACTCCACAACAGAATGGAGTTGCTGAGCGGTTCAATAGAACAATTCTGAATTCTGTAAGAGCTATGTTAAAACATACGTGTCTGCCCAATAAATTATGGGATGAAGCTCTAAAAACTGCTGTCTATATTCACAATAAATTACCGACAACAAGTCTTGAAGGAAAAGTGCCGGATGAAGTATGGAGTGGCAGATCACAGGACTATGACAAATTTAAGGTCTTTGGATGCTTGTCATATATACATGTTCATGCTGAACAAAGAAAAAAGCTTGATGATAGGGCTATTGAAGGTTATTTGATCGGATATGATGAAGAGTCAAAAGGTTACAGACTGTTTATTCCAGAAACCAACAAAATTGTTGTGAGCAGGGATGTACGATTTGATGAATCTACAGTATATTGTGACAGAATTAGTGCACGAGAGAGAAAAGTTATACAAACAAAGCGTAAAGAAGAGACAATGAACTTAGACATAATAGAAGACGATGATGTTATAAATGATATCAAAGCATCTGCTGATTCTTCTGAAGTACAAAGTCAAGGTCAGGATACACACAGGCAAATAGCAGAATATCCTGAGCAGCCAATAGAAATTGTTAGAAAAAGAAGAAGTGAAGCAGAAAGGTTGCAAGCGGAGCAGGGTATGGATAGCTCGCAGTATGGAAGATTGGAATCAGGAAGGAGTAAAAGAATAGCAGAAAGAGAAAATGAACAAGAGCATAGTATAATTTCACTAATGGCTATTTTGGAACCAAATGTTCCTGATACATATGAGAAGGCAGTTAAAGCAAAGGATGCAAAGTACTGGAAAGATGCAATGATGGATGAGCTCAACTCTTTCAAACGAACCAGCACGTATGAATTAGTGCCAAAGCCGAAAGGTAAAAATATTATAGGTAACAGATGGATTTTTAAGATTAAAACAGACGCTGATGGAGTGTCTAAGAAATATAAAGCAAGGCTGGTTGCACAGGGGTTTTCACAAAAACAGGGTATTGATTTCCTGGAAACTTTCTCATCTATAGTTAAGATGCAGAGTATAAGATTGTTGCTATCATATGCTAACGCCATGAATTTAGAACTGCATCATATGGACGATAGTACAACATTTCTTAATGCTGAGCTTGAGGAAGAAATATATATGAAGCAACCACCTGGTTTTGAAGAAGGAAAAAATCTTGTATGGAAGCTTAAGCGAGCTGTATATGGCCTAAGGCAAGCACCCAGACAATGGTATAAATGTATAGATGCCTTCTTGTGTAATCATGGATTTCAGAAACTTAAGAATGATGGGAACTTATATGTTTATTGTAAAGAGAAAAACTATTGTGTTATAGCCCTATACGTGGATGATTGTGTCATGATTTCAAATGATACAGGTTGCTTGGATAGCACTAAAAACATTCTGAAGCAAGGATTCAAAATGACTGATCTAGGTGAGCTGAGAATGTTTCTTGGTATGGAGATTCGTAGAGACAGAAAGAACAAAATTCTATCTGTCACTCAGAGCAGGAATATTCAAGGAATTCTTGATAGATTCTCAATGCAGAGCTGCAAATCCGTTTGCTCACCCATAATACCTGGGCACAAATTAAGCAGTAATATGTCTCCTAAAACAATGGCTGAAGTTGAAGAAATGGAGGCAGTGCCATATCAGGAGTTAGTAGGTTGTCTACTATAGCTAATGGTACAAGGCCAGACATAGCATACGGAGTTAATATGTTGAGCAGATTTTGCACAAATCCTGGAAAACAACATTGGCTTGCAGGAAAAAGGGTGCTAAGATATTTAAAAGGCACTATCAATGACGGACTTATGTATAAAGGAGCTGATATGAAACTGGAAGCATTTGCAGACGCAGACTGGGATGGGGATATTGATAATAGACGATCAACATCAGGTTTTTTGCTAATGTTTAACAATGCTGCTATTTCTTGGAAGTGCAAAAAACAAGACTCTGTAGCTTTGTCAACTGCTGAGGCTGAGTATATTGCAACTTCTCTAGTCACTAGAGAAATTGTTTGGATTAGAAGATTAATACAGGAGCTAAATATGGAATTGAAGGGGCCTACAAATCTATACTCAGATAGTACAAGCTGTGTAGCAATGACTAAAAATCCTGTCATGCATGAAAGGACTAAACATATAGAGCTACAGATGCATTTTGTAAGAGATACTGTATCAAAAGGCTTAGTGCAAGTGATGCACATAGTGACAGAGGAGCAAATTGCAGATCTACTGACAAAAGCATTTAATTCAGCAAGATTTAATTTTCTAAAGCAAAAGGCTGGAGTGCGATCAACAGAGTTGCAATGAGAAGTTTAATATGGCTGCAAAGCTGTTAGTCTATTACATATATTCTGAAGAGGGATGTTAGACTATGAATTGTTCATAATATATGTAATATGTAATAGTGGTTACTATGATGGTAAAAAGATCAGAGAAAATGAAACGTAAAGCAAATGATAGTCTGGGGCATGGATGACCTGGCAACGGGGTTGCAATAGGGTAGCGGCAGCATAGGCAAGGGCCGATCTGAGCTGGACGTGATGATGGGGCACAGGTGAACAGGTCATAGCTATGGATTCATTGCTTGGGCTGGCCGAGAAGATGGAAGGAAGATCTGTTGGTGGTGTAGGGGTTTTTGAGATTCGATATTGAAGGTAAAATTATCTTAATACAGTTTATAGTCTCTATTATTCAATACTTCTGCCATGGAAGCAAGTTTCTTCTTCAAAGGATTGATTGTATCCATTTGCAATCTGCAGGCTTACTTCCACATAAGTCACATATCGTGTCCTCTTGTACCAATTCCAAGTTATGCAATATCCTAGAAAGTGAATCGATGTGGAAATTTGAATAATCTTTCGATAAATCAAGTGAAAAATGACCATAGGCACGACCACCATGCCTATGAGTCAAAGCTCCTGTCAAACTACTCTTCAAACAATCACCTCTCCATACAGAGTTTGCTAGATGATGACTTCTAGGCACTAAAGTCTTAACTTGATCCATCTTATCATGTATTATATATAGATGATTTTCAGGAGACCGCTGTGACAATGCTCTCCAATGCCAATATTGACTTCTGAAAGAACGTTGCTCAAACATATGAGCCCGACGTTGAATTGCAAGATTTCGTCTCTCTCTTGTATCTTTTGTTTTTTCCAACTTCTGCTTAATTACAACGCAAGTGTTGCATTTAGAGAAGGCTATATTTTTTGCAATGCTAATATCTGAAAATTCTCTTTTCCATATACTATAAAAAGAGTTCAAGGCTACAGTTGTTCCTGTAAGCTCGGCTTCAACCACTACATTTATGTATAATCTTCTTATTAAGAATGGAAGGAAGCTTGCGTACATTTTCTGTTACATCATCTCTACCTCTTTTGCTGCTATGGGGGATACTTTCAGCATTCTCCTGAATAAATCTGTCTAGCATGCATTCGGTGGTCAATGTAGCAGATCTAGGCTTCTTGGAGCCCGTATTACCATGTTCAGCTAGCTTTTCACCTGCTTCAAATCTGTTTCTCCAATTGTAGAATGTTGACTTACAGATACCTAAAGCCATGTGCCACCCAGCCAGACAGAATTCTAGCCCCTTGAGCACTGTCCTATCCTCTCCTTGTCCTGTGTACGCCACACTCAGCACGTCAAAAAAATATGTAACCCTTGCACTGTATGGTTGAGAATAAAATTCTTTTCTTAATGCACGTGCTTGATGCTTGGTAAGTTTCTTGTTGCAAGTATTTTTGCAGTAGCTTGTGGGTGAAAGCATGCTAGGGTGTACCATCTAAAGTTCTTTTTAGGGAGTGTGAAACTACCCAGAAAAGTACCCAACACTGGGTACTGGGAACTTGCATTAATGTCTCAATAAACAATAAGTTTGAGAGTTTATTCATCCATTTTAGTCTCTAATCGTATTGTCACCCTCTAATACTATAGATTGATATGTTATTGACCTTCAATTCAAAAATTTTGGATTGATTTTAATGGCAAGAAAAAGTAGAAAGTACCAGTTTTAAAAGTACCCAGTGTAGGTACTTTTGAGGGTTCCAAAAGTGGTACACCGTAGCATGCTTTCACCCTTGTCTTCATAAACTTGTTGATGGAACTTGAGCATAGCCTTTCCTCTTTGCTCTTTTCCTTGGGCTCTCTTGGAATCTTATTTGTGTAAGTATACTTCCTTCTTCGCTTGAATTGAGCTTGAATGTTGTCCTCAAATGATTCTAGCCCCACATCCTCATTATCTTTAGCTTCTCGAGTTTGCAGATATTGTGAGATAGTCCTTCCATCCTGCAGCATCACATCGCTATTTTTCCATTGTACAAGTGCATTTTCTGCTGGCCTTTCTGCACAAGCATGACATTTGAGATCCTCTGTAATTAGTTCAAGAAGCCCCTTTCCCACACAAAGGCCCACCTTTGAGTTTCCTAAAAATTCATCATCAACAGCATCCTGGGGATCGCTGAAGACAATTATGGCATCTGCATATTTACTTCGGTCACATGAATGAAGAATGTGGCAATGCTTGTCCAAGAGATCAGTTTTTGAGAAACTAGGTGTGGTTCATCATCATCTAATGCTATCCTGCGAGGAAACTGAGTAACTACATCCATTGTAGGATCAATTTCTTCATCTGCATCTGACACTGCCTCTACAGATTCTATATTTGAGCTCAGTGATGAAGGAGCTAGATCAGTGTCATGATATCTTATATCCTACCGAGGCCATTCGATAAATGTGCCCACAGCCTCTGCAATGTTGTCTGCACCCGCACATGCAATCGGAAGGATGTGGGTAGGCACTACAACCTCGGTAACTTGCACTGCTACATTGAGTGCGTTAACATTCTTCCCATGGATGCAAGTTCTATTCAGCCAGTGATTCTTACCAACCACAACATTATTACTGACTAGGTTCACCATATTCTCTGTGCTGCTTATTGTCTGAACGAGAGGAGCAGTCGACATTGAGTCTGATGATGATGTAGAGGGACTAGCAGGCAAGTTGGGGGTTTCAGTATCAGACGTTCCAGATGACACAGGTTAGGCAATTTCACAGATTCTCACGTCATTTTGAGGCCATTTGATAAATGTCCCTATGGCTTCAGCAATATTATCTGCGCCCGCACACGGAACGGGAAGCACATGGGAGGGCACTATGGCTTCAGTGACCTCCACGACCACATTGCTAAATGCAATGTTCCTGCCATGCAGGTGGCCTCTATGCAACTCATGTCCCCTGGCAACAACCATTTCCCCATGGAGAAGGTTACGTAAGGTCCTTTTCCTATTAAATTCAATACACACACATACTTGTTAAAGACATGCAACCCTTGATGACATATACTTAGTAAAGAATTGTGCGAAAATTAGGAAAAAAAATACACGCTATGCGCCTCTGCGCCATTTATGAAATGGTGCAGTCACGCCATTTACTGTAAATGGCGCAGCTATATGGCGCGACTCCACCGTTTCATAAATAGCGCGGAGGCGCCATTTACATGTAAATGGCGCAGCCGCGTTATACGGAACGCCTGCGCCATTTACGTGTAAATGGAGCAGTCGTGCCATTTACCTGTAAATGGCACAGAGGCGCCATTTCAAAAATAGCACGATAGCGCCATTTGCTCTAAATGTAATTTGACTCGCACAAAAGCAGAATGTATTTTCATCTCTAATAACTAGATTATGGATTCTTGCTAACTATCTGCTTTAGCAATTAAAGAATATGTACCCTTTAAGACATTCAATTGTTGAGAACTAAAATACTCAAGATAAGATCTACCCTTCAAAACCTTAAATTATTTAGAATTAACATACTAATATAAATAGCCTCTAACCTGGAGGTCATTGTAGATTCAGGATCTGCCACCAGAGGAATTGATTGCAGTGTCTGCTATTTAGTGAAAATCGTCAAGAATCAAAGAAGCGCATGGTAACCGTTGAAGAATCGCCAGCAAAGAAGGTGATGCGCCTTCAGAATGAAGTGAAGCACCTGCTAACTGTTGGAGAACCACCCGCAAACAAAGTAAAGCGCCCAAGCAAGCGCCTGCTACTATCGTCGAAAAAACCAACATCTAAGACAGAATAGACATCGGATGAGCGCGCTTTCTCTGCCAAGTGCTCTCAAGCACAAGTACCTACGAATATTGAAGCAAGAATTTGGAGCATAAATTCGCAACCTACGGAGTCGAGGACGAAAGCGCCTTCTATTGACCATGTCTGCCTTCTGATACAAGACAGCAAAAGACCCTCATTATAAAGGCAAGTCGGCCGACGAGCAAATTTCAAAATACTTGGGGCGTGAAGGGCGGGCACTTTTTAAAATTGACAGGCGAACGGGGGGGAAATCTTTTTCATGGGCTTTTTTATTTGGGCACTCTGGGCTTTTTTTAGACTAAGATAAGATTTTATCTGCACGCTTGAAATTGAAACCAAGCATACAAACAGCCCCAAACTAGCTACCTTATCTTAACATGAAATTTGACATTTCAAGAATGTATTTACCCGTTGAATTTAGTGTCAAATGCATGCCTATAGCTTCTATTATCATAAGAAAATGAATTTGACAAACATTCCTCTCATTTTGAGCATGATACTTGGCCCTACTCTGCTTGAAATAATTATCTTGGCCTCACTAATTTTTGCATCCTTGCTGCCTGATGCTTCACCTTTTTCTTTTGCTTCTTTGACTTCTGATTTAACTTCCCCTGCTGAAGATGAAGACGGTGGCTCTATTAATTCCCAGAGGCCCTCTGCAATCAACACCTCTTTAACCTTCTGTTTCCATACCTGAAAACCAGCTCCTCCTTTATAAACCTCAATCTGACTTAATAAGGTTGCTCCAATTGGCCTCAGTGGACGATAAAAAATCATTCTCATTCTCATTCCAAAACGGGTTGTCATGGCTCTGATACCAATATTGAATAATAGAGACTATAAACTGTATTAAGATAATTTTACCTTCAATATCGAATCTCAAAAACCCCTACACCACCAGCAGATCTTCCTTCCATCTTCTCGGCCAGCCCAAGCAACGAATCCATAGCTATGACCTGTTCACATGTGCCCCATCATCACGTCCAGCTCAGATCGGCCCTTGCCTGATGTTGCCGCTACCCTATTGCAACCCCGTTGCCAGGTCATCCATGCCCCAGACTATCATATGACGTTTCATTTTCTCTGATCTTTTTACCATCATAGTAACCAATATTACATATTACATATATTATGAACAATTCATAGTCTAAAAAGAAGTATTGCCAAAGACTTCAACTATAACGAATCCTGAGGTGTTCAACCCTCTTCCCCGAAATCTCTATTTGCAACTTGATAATGCATTAGACCAAAACAAAAATAGGTATATATTTTCATACTTATCTTATTTGACTTGGTTTAAGGTCTTTGATGATATCCAAGTGGGCTTTATGATGGCCGGTCGCACCCATGATGATATTGATGCTTTATTTGGAAAAATTTCAACCTTGATGAGTTCATTGGATGCTTCGACACTATCAGAGCTACTTTACTTGTTTAGCAAGTGCAATGCAAAATCTCCAATTCCATACTTCATTGATGAAGTCCCAAATTGGAAGGCTTTCGTGAAGGGATTCATCCCTGATAAGGGCCAACTTCTGGTTGGTCATACTGAACCATTGCTCTTCAAATTTAAGATGGCAGGAGATTGGCCTGTTATGCAATACAAAATGCATCCTACACATAAAGAATGGCTGCCAGCAGATTCTCTAGGATTTAGAATGTGAAAAGAGGATGAACATGGTCAACCAATGCTACCAAGTGGTGTGCCACAAAATATTCCTCCCAGACCAACATTGAAAGATCTTCCAGGGTTGAAGGATAGCATCAACAAATACATCTCCTTATGGAAGGACATATGTAAGAATCAAGAAACTAGCTTGTTTGCAAGGCAATACATGGCAAGTGTTGAGTATTGGAGCCAACTTCTTATCTCTTTAGAGGATGTTGCTCCAGGACATCCTCGAAATGATGTATTTTGGCCACAAGCAAGTCAAGCTCCTCTAGAACAAGTTGCATTTACTCTAGAGATCGACGTATCTGCCTTGGTTATGCGACCTTTACCTTCTTATTGTGGCCCTTCAGATGGGCGTCTAGTGATGCTTTTAAAGAGTTTGATCCTCACGTACATGTGACAAAGGGATGTTTGTTCTAGTCAGACCTGGAGATGACAACACTGCCACCTGGTTAGGATATGCAGAGGAGAATGTTGTTCTTGATCCAGAATCTATATATTTTGGTCATATTTATATATCGTGGTAGAAGCCTAATGGAGGGGACTACAAAGAAGCAGTTGTCTAATTGCCCGACATGCAGAAGATAAGGAAACTGAAAGTATCTAGCTCGGTCATATCCAGACACGTCTTATACCACTGCTCAATGTCAGCTTTTTCATAAAATAGGGTGGGGTCTTTGTTAGAGCCTGAAGTCTAACCTTGCAAGAAGGATGAAAAACCCAACAATCCAAGCTCAATCTATCAGAACAAGGCAATGCACAATACAAAGAATCATCATCTCCATAGCTAGATCAATGAAAATACTCTCTCTCAATACAATCTCTCTCAGGCTCTTCTCTCTCGCCGGCTCGTGATAATACTGTCATGATCATCCCACAATGCATACGCAGTAAATATCCCGCGACGCTGCGCGTGCATGTATCTCCTCCATATACGTATACAATCTCCTATACCACCTCAATAATGGTGAGTGTGGTTAGTGGTGACAAGTGTGGTGAGTGGTGACAAGTGTGGTGAGTAGTGACGAGTGTGGTGATGAGTGTGGTGATGAGTGTGGTGAGTGGTGATCACCCCAACAAAGGATGCGGTGGGAAAATATGCCACACTGGCGGGGAGAACCCACAACAAAAGATACTAATATGGTCCTTGGGACATGTCCCCAAATGACACATTTACATGTATGTTTAGAATGAAAATACCCTCCTCAAATCCAAATGACTGATACAAACAAAATCGGGTCCAAAATGTGACGAAACAGCCCTCAGAATCGTGGCAAACTTTGAAAGCTGATATCTTGAGTTCCAGACCTCTGTTTGACCTGCACCATAGCTCGTTGGATTCGTATCGCCGAAACACATCTTTTGATGTAGGATAGATCATGTATTATTGAACTGTCACCATCTGTTTTTACAGAAAAACGACCTGCTGTAACCCAAAAATTCTCCACAATTCTCTGTAATTGGAGCTATGCCAAATCCAAATCCCTTAGAATAGCACTTCTCTTTCAAAATAAGGCCTGAGATCCTTGCCATTTCTGGGATTAGGCAACAATTCCCTTCTGGAGTCATCAAATAGAAAGCCCCACCGGTACCTCTTTATCAATCGAAATGGGCCTTCCCATGGGCTTTGAAATTTAGATGATCTTTGCTTAGTGGTCCTGCACAACACCAATTGGCCTTCCTCAAATGGATTAACAACCTGTAACTTGTCTTTGAGAAGCTTTACTTTCTGTTTATGCCTCATATTGAAGTCTGTTGCTTCTTGTCTCATCTCTTGCAATTGCAGCAAATCATCCATCCTATTATGCACTTGATTTGGAGTTGGAACTTCTCCTAAATTCTCATAATAAGGTAGCTCCACAAATGAACATTAAGGAATGTCCAAATGAATAGGCATCGTACCTGCACTCCATAAACCAATTCAAATGGTGTAAATCCTCGTAGCCAACTTATAAGTACACCAAACTCCATAAGGCACCCATGTCAAGGCTTCATGCCAATTTCTTTGATTATCCTTCACTGTTTTGGCCAAGATAGCTTTCAGAATTTTGTTAGTAGACTCACTTGCCCATTGCCTGTGGATAATAAGCGAAGCTTGCACATGTTGAACATCAATCTTTTACATTAATCGAGCTACTACTTTCCCCATGAAATGAGTTCCCCCATCGGATAAAAAGAATGGTTGGAACACCAAACCGAGAAATCAAATTATGATAAAGAAAGTTTCATTGTGGTATTTTCTCGTAGCATGCTTTTTTTGGAATTGCTTCTACCAACTTTGTAAAACATACATGTGGCTGCCAAGATATACTTATGACCTTTGGAAGATGGAGGATTGATAGGCCCAATGTAATCCAATCCCCACATATGAAATGGACCAACGCTCAAAATAGGATGGAATGGCATATTATTATGTCCTATTAACTGCTTGTGCCTTTGACACTTCTCACATTTGCTAACAAAGTCTCTAGTATCCTTGTAAAGAGTTGGCCAATAATATCCTCAATGAAGGATCTTTCGAGCTGTCGTTCTGGCTGCAAAATACCCCTGACAATCATGTGCTTGCTGCAACAAATCCTGAGTTTGCTGACCAGCAACACATCTTAATAAGAGACCTTCCATAGTCCTCTTATAAAGAATAGCCTCGTGCACCACATAACCAGCTGCTTGTACTCTAAGAGCATGCTTTTGTTGCTTTAAAAATGATGAAGGATAAGTCTGATCTTGTAAATACCTGTATATATTGGCATACAAAGATCCACGGTCTCAATGAACCCTTGTAACACTCCATTATCCTGAAATGCTACTTGCTGGTCTGTTTCCTCTTCTATTTCAGCACTACTACTCAAATAGGCACTTGGATTATGAGCTCCTTGAGTCATCTTAACATACTTCAACTCAAATTCTTGTATGATAAGAGCCCATCTTGTAAACTTAGGATCTTGGACAGTCTTGTTGTAAATGCATGGCAACGGGTTCACATCCATACGAATGTAAACATACTGTACATTTGCTGAATTCCATTGTGAAGGAAGAAGATAATGTCTGAATTTATTCAAGGCCCACTTCAATGCCAACCCAAGATGCTCCACATGAGTCCATTTCTGCTCTTGTGGAGTTAACAACCTGCTAGCATAGTAATTCACATCATAATGCTTTTGCTGATTTTTCTGACATAGTGTGACAGCCAAAGCTTGCTCCCAAACTGTAAAGAATAAATGAAATGGCTCACTCATTCTTGGAGGAATCAGCAAAGTTCTCTCTTTCAATTGTCCAAGACACCATTCAAATGCTTCTTGAGCATCCTCCTTCCATCTAAAATTCTGCCCTGAAGTCGTATTTAATTAAAGTGGGACAAATCTTGAATTTTGGGACTCGGACTGAAAATGGGACTCACACACCAAAAAGGAAATTTCGGAATTGATTGCTTGAATAGAATTACACATGACACACAAAGAATTGGGTTACTTGTTTTCCTCATAAATTTTACAAACCACTAGTTGAGAAAGTTTTCAGACTTCTCAATATTATCTACCCTCATACAATGATAAAGCATGGAGGTTGCTCATGGCCTTGTCCATCTCCCTTCTTGGGATCTTGTGTGTGTTGTCCTTGCGAATGTGAGAACTTGGATATGACCATACCACACACTCCACCAATTCCCTCCTTTGAGGGTCCAAGCATAATTGCCCTCCACTTCTTCTCCCAGCAGTCAGTGTATTGCTCCTTCAAGTTGCCCTTCTTGTGTCTCCCAATGGGCTCCCAATATTGAATTTGGAATCCGGACGCAACTCCTCTCCATCAGGCATAGTAGTGGTGGTTACATCAGAGAGTGCCACCCCCTAACCATATTGGACAGATCCTCATCATCGAGGCCTTACTAGCACAAAGTATCCTTCCTTGATGTCCTCAAAGGGATCCCACTCGGGAAGATCAAACCACTCGGGCTTTGAGGCCTTACTTCCCACAAACCACTTGGAACCCTTGTTGGGACCCTGTGTGAGCATTCTTAGGCGTGCTTGCACCTTTGAGAACCCTCCCATCTTGACTCGCGGCAGAACCCGTCTCTTAGCTCCCTCCCACATGGTCTGTTCGGGTTTCTAAGCATGTCACAACTTTCTCCCAAGACTTGATTAGGGGAGTCCATTTGATTTTTCTTAAGAGTGGAGGTGTGCTTTTCCATTTCGAACATCATCAAAGTCGTTATGTAATCCTTGATGCCCTTCACTAGTTGGCTAGAGTCTTTGACATGCCTTGAAGGGAGGTAGTGGTTTTGGCTGCCCTTTAGGAATGAGAATCCATCTATATCATCATGCGTATGCCCAACCATCATGAATCCCACTTTGACAACTTTGAATACTCCAATGCTGTCAAGTATGACATTGCCCCAAACATCCATCTATTCTTGTTTTCTTTCCAACAGGTTGTCCAGCAAACACATAGCTCCTCAAGGCTATTCTTGATTTCTCAAGTAAGCTCCTCGGGGAAATCATCCCAAGTCCTCCTTGATTCACTAGACACCTTGGATGTGAGGTTTTTATCCGCCTTTGGTAACAAAGCGGTTGATCATCCATCAAAGCCTCAAAATGGGTCTTCAAGGGGAATACCTCCTCCCTTCTATCGATCCTTTCTCTAGTGTTCTCATGCACTTGAAAATAGAGCTCACATGGAAGTTTGGATCATCTCTCCATAGATCAAGCACAAAATGACCATATGTTCCGGTTCCATGACCATGTGTTAATACACCCGGACTTACTTTCATCGAAAAAGCGTTTTGACAACGCTTGGGTAAAGGATCTAGCTTTGGCAAGAAAGTCTTGTGTTGGTCCATCTTATCATGAATTATACACAAAAATTTGTCGTGCATCTCGAAAATGTTCTTTGCCAATACAATTTGTCTACATGATATTTGGTCCCTTTGGTGATACGCAAATTGCTCCCTAATTGCCATTCTTTCTTTCTCTATTGCGATTGATGCAAGTGTATCCTTGAGTTGAACGCAAGTGTTGCACTTTGAGAATGACATGTGTTGTAGGACACTCACGTTAAAGTGAGTGCTCCATAACTTGCTGAAATGTGATTGAGAAAGAGGCCTACCTCCAGTAGTTTCCGGGATGGAGTTGACCTCCTTAAGGCACTCCTTTTTGGATATAGTGTTGTGGCAACACTCTTTGCACCACTACTTTGCAGGTGCTCGTTCACCTCGACTTGTGGGGCATAGATTGAGACATGTATCTCACAAAGCTCGAAGACCTGCAATGGCCTTGAGAGTATTTGCTCTAGGTTTTCAAAGTGAGTGCATTACCATGTTGGAACAAACTGTGCCCTTTTCTAACCTGCTCCCAAAGATCACGTAAAATGAAGACTTGCTCACCCCAAGAATCCATCTCAATGCTCTCATACATACCTTCATGCCCCTCAATTGATATAGTAGCCTTCCTGTATTTTCATCATAGCTGGAATTCCTACACAAGGAGTAAATGAAATTAATCCTATCTTTTGAAGTCTGTCCAATGTATTGGGACCTTATCGCACGCGAGGTCATCCACATTGTCTTGCCTTTGTGCAATCTAGGTTGCAACACTCTTGACCCCTAATTGCCTCTAGGTTTTCTTTGGTTGGTGCCATACTTTCCACCCTTTCTAAATATTTGTCACTTCTAGGCCTCTTGGGCACCCTTGGCATGCCTTTTATGAAAAAACATAGCGTCTCTTCCTTGTGATCAAAGGATGCTCGCCGACCACCAAATCTTCCACATGGTCTTGGGTGGGCCTTGGGGTGTGTAGTTCAAGTAGGGCATTCTAGAGTATCACCATTCTTGTGTGTAATATATCTAATTGGCCATCTCATTTGAGCTTGGGACTCCGGCACCCACGAGCACACAATGCAATCCTTTGGAGCTTCCGGGACATGATTGTATCAACTTCGATAAGAAGCTTCACAATGCCAACTCAAGATGTTCATCTCCCAACCTTTCATCATTCACACTATCAAATGGATCAACTGCAGTTATTATGCCCTCTGCCAAATACCAGATCCGGCTGCAAGGGTGCAACAAAAGGCAACCCATCTTCCTCCATTGGAGCCTAGGGCAATGCTCTCTGCTGGACTTCTTGGCTCCATTTTACTCCTCTCACATGCTCCCCAATGAAAAAGCTCACATTAAAACCATATAGCCCCAAACACCACAAATATGACCATATGAACCATATAAAACCATACAAACATATTAAATATAACCATATTAAATCATACAACCATATTAACTAAAATCATATAACCATATTAAAGCATACAACCATACTCATTCTAAACCATATGTAAACATTGTAACCATATATAACCATTGAAACTATTCAACCATTGAAACCATATTAAATACATAAGATAACATATATAAACATATAACATAACCTTTCATATCTTGTCATGGCCGCACGTGGCCTCTTGAGGAGGTGAAAGCGTGGCCATGTGTCGCTGTCTGCCTTGCCGTCATGGAGGGCATGGCCCACCGTGACGAAGTTTTATTATTGCACTTTTACGAGGTTTGGGAGTGCGGCCAGTGCTTGCACCCTCTTCCTCTCCCCGACCATTCTTCCTCCCTGTTTTCTCGATCACTCTGTTTTCCTCAAAGCCGCTTTTTACGATCGGTGATCGTCCGAACAGGCGATTCAAGGCCATCTTATGGCCGGCTGGCCAAACGGCGGATCCGGGGCGGCTTCAGCCAGCCCGAAGTTCTCGCCGAGATTGAGTGTTGAGGCGTTACACGCTTTTGAGAAGAAAGTGAGCCCTTTTTAGTGCTGCTTTTGGTTTTTGTAAGTCCTTTCTTGCATTTTTACTTATATTACATTTGTTAGAGGCTCTTATTAATCACGATACAATTCTGACCCAGACAAATCCTTATTCACGCTTTTCGAACGACTATACCCACATGGAAGCGAACCTCCTCCTCCTCATCCAAACAAATCTTCGGGTATGTTTTTGTAATATCATACCCTTTTTAATCTCATTTTCTGTCTTGTTCTCCTCATTTGTTCTCTCTTTTTCTCATTAATCTCACTAATCTCTCGTTATCTGTTTTCCCTTTGTATTGTTTTTGTTTTTTGTTATCTTTTTCTTGCTTGTGGTTGAATTGAATACATTGTAATGCGGGCACAAGTGAGAATAGTGGTTAGAGTAGTAGCAAAACCAGAGATAGAAATCATCATAGACCGGGTGTTAGGAAGTAAGATATTGCGAGCATTAATGAGTAACATAACTAGGAATGTCTTTCTCCCTTTAAAGAACTAAGAATAGGAATTGCTTCACGAGAATCTCCATTTCTAACTCAAAGCAAATCCAACTGCGGGAGACATGCGAGAATGGAGTGGCGAGTTGAGAATATTTAGGTTTGCAGCGATCCGGGAAGTACATGCCTTCTTCTCGACTTCCTTGGTCGAGAACTTCTCATTTTCCGGCCGAAAGAGGAAGTGTACACTACGAATTTTGTTGGCGATTGAGGGATTCTCGACTTCGGTCCGGGGATTACCGCGGCTACTGCAATGTCTTCATTCTTTTTAAGCTTCTGCGGCGACCTTCGACTTCATTGAGTCGAGAATGTCCTCTGCCAATGGCCCTTTGATGCGGTCGCGGTGCCTCCACCCGGTCGGTCCACTTTCTCGCCGAACCATGCTCATCGAATATTGCGAAAGGGTAGCTCCGGCGGGTGGAGACCTCGGCGGCTAGCCCGCAGGTGCTGGCGCTTTCGACTCGTTCGGCGAGCTCTAGTGCACTCTAGAGCTGGATACATGATGGCCTCTTAACGGACTCTCCTTCTATCTTCCACCGGCCGTTGCAATATGGTTTTGGGATGACTCATAACTGGCAATTCTATACGTATTATCGGCGGCTGGCCACGGTGGCCTCTACCCGATCAAGACCCGTCTCCGCATGAACCATCTTACGTGAATGCACGAAGGGAGATGGGCTCGATTGGATGGAGGGCTCTTAACAACTCCTGGCCACACTTCCTCGGGACATTCACCAAAAGGGAGCTACATGCACTTTCTGTCCCAGGGGCCAGTGATCTTAACAATTCTCCTTCTATGGCATTCGTGGCCTCTACCCAATCAAAAGTTGTTTTACGAAACCAAGCATTCTGCGGAGCTGCGTGGGAATGCCTTAACCCAATTCTCACATTTGTATGGTTCACCGATGGCTAAGGCATTCTTGAACCATCGAGTCCCGGGAATATGGGCTTTCTGAAAACCAGGGGCATTCGGACTTCGTGGAGGCCTGAATCCTCTAACCCGACCAATTCTCACATTATTGGCATGCGCATGATGGCCTCTACCGGTCGAAGCCCTGCCGCCGGCCGGCAATCCATGTGGAAGGGGAGGGCTACGGATGGCCAAGGCATCTCAACCTTGGGGAAACCATAGAGCTTGCTGTCTGCATTCTCGCCTCGCGAGTCGAGAATCCCTTAGCCAGCCAATTCTCCTGTGTATGGTAGCAGTGGCCTCGACCCAGTCAGAGTCACTCTCCTTCGAACCATCTTCGTCGAATATTGCGAAGGGGAGGGGCTCGGACTGGGTGGAGGCCTCTACAACTAACCACAGGGTAACCACAGAGAGCAAGCCAAGGCTTGCATTCTCCACAACTACTGCACTTTGTATTCTCTGTTTTTTTTAGTCCCAAGTGCCCTCTAGCACAATGCGAGCCACTCTCCTTTGAACCATCTTCCTCGAATATTGCGAAGAGGAGTGGTTGGGACAGGGTGGAGGCCCTCAGACTAACTACAAGAGGATGCATTTGAACCGCATCTCTGGGCCTTAGACTTAGCGATCTATGTACAACATTCAAGAAAACACACCATAAAAAGACACCTAAAAGCGAATCTGTTCTATAACCCAGAACCATTGTTTTCCTTGCCGAGCTTCTCTTCTGAGAGAGTAAATCATCTCTGTGAAGCTGAAAATCTTTGGACAAGGAAACAATGAATCCGTCGAGCTTATCGGCGGTTCCATTATTTAAACACAGGCGGCATGTTCTACAAGCGAAATAACATAGGCATCTGCGAACTCACCTCTTCACCCGGTAATTCCTTGGGCCCTTTGTATCACGGATCCTTTGCCTCACCTGAGAGTCTTTGCTTCTTACATTAGGTCTCATCAAGAGTGTATTAGCATCTAATACTTGTATCCTTTGCGATTCTCGCGTATCCCCATTCCATGGCGCGATGTAGAGTTTTCAGGTAATTTGGCGGCTCCTCTCAAGCTTCCTACCTTAGCTCCGTGCTCATCGATCAAATCAGCTGCTTGCAATAGGGCCAGCGGTCAGGAAAAACACACACATGCAAAGCTGTTAGCGGCTTACAGCGTCGCTGGGCGCCATTCAGGAAGTAAACTACGGTCGATGCTCCCCTCAGAACTTCGAGGTCGCCAATGCCGGTGATGAAGATAAACTACGCTCCGCTCACTAAGTCCCTTGATGTGATTAAATTTGAAATATTGTTTGGCGGGCTAAAGCGGCCGTCTTTGTACCCTTAGCGCTTTTTTTTTTTCATAAATGATTGCATGTCCTTAAATTCAAACTAAAGAACACGCCCGATCTTTTTTTACATGCGAGTCCTAAAACTCTAGCGGAGAGAAACTTAATTCTGGAGGGTCGAAGAGGATGAGAGGGCATCTGAGACGACTCCGTCCAAGAAGCGAGGCCGGAGGGATGCTAGTTCTAAGCGGCAAAGAAGAAGAAGAAGACTAACACCCTGGGTGAGCTCGAGGTTTTCTTTTGTCGGAATACCTTAAGCGATCCATCCTTTCTTCTTGCGGCATTCACCTCGGACTCACTAGTGATCAGCGGCGAACTTCGTTCTTCGTCATCGAGGGAGGGGAGCCGAGCTTCTTGACACACCGGCCAGATTCTTGGTGGTATGCCGAGGTATCAACAAGTGGGAAGGAGAAAGATCTGTTTCTCCACCAAAGGGACAAGAAGAGCTCAGGAGACAAGTACAAGAAAATCGATTGTTGTGCTCTCCGCCGGCCTAAATTGAAGCATTTAACACTACATGTCGAGGACCGCGGAAGAGTAAGTTCTATCACACCAAAAATTAGGATTTCAAATTATTCTCACTCTTCCATGAGCAAAGGCGAAGGAGCAATCAAAAAAAGAGGCTTTTTAAATTGTCGAGAACCTTGGGTGGAAGGATCACGGAAGGGATGAAGGAGGGCGGAACCCTAACATCCGGGAGCTTGGAATGGAGATTTCGAGTGGTCGGGGAAAAGGCTTGTTAACGGGGAGCTTCACTTCTCTTGTCTTGAAGACTCTACAACACTCAGTGGGGAATGAAGTTGTGGTTCATATACAAAAAGTCCACCAAAAACAAAGATGGGAAGATGACACCACACGGGAGGAATCGAGATGACGAAGGAGCGAAGATATGGTCGACTCCCCAATAATGGATCGGATGATCAGATCGGGGATTTCTGAGAGAGGGGCACGTAAAATGGGCGGTGGCTCGGTATTATCCGTTGGGAATATCACACATTGTCTTATTTGGACATTAGACGGTGAAGGTTTGCCGGGGAGATGCCGTCTTGTTCAACCACAGGGAATTTAATCCAAGACACATCCGGAGATTCTCAACCTGATGGTGCGACATCCATTCTGAGATCCAATACTGCGGATGTCATACCTTTTAGCGAATCGACCGCTGAGTTGTTGTTTGGAAGTCTCGAGGAAGATCACGAAGGGAAAGGACGTCCGGTTCGGGTTGTAGGCGGTCAAGATTGATTAGGGCGGCGCAAGTATTGCGAGCGGAGAAGGAGGTGCATAAAGGATCAAGGATAGATATACCAAAGCGAGAGTGCTGAGTTCTTTGGCCGAGCGCGCCAAGAAATAAAGCCCAAGATTAATATACTTGCCCGAACACAATAAAATCAAAGCTTCGTAAAAGGTAAATAACTCTCGAATCTAACATTTTTAACATGGGGTTTTCGATTCTTTGAAAGTTTCGACTTACGTAAAATCAAAAGGATTCAGAAATTAGAAGTAAAAAAGTAAAAATTAGACATTCAAGGGACTTTTCGATTATCAGGGTTATCGGGTTTCTCGACTCGCGAGTCGAAAAGCGGTAATTTCCTGAAAAAATCAAAGGATGCAGAGCTTTTCGACTTCGCGGTCGAGAAACCAGAATAAAAAAAAGGGGACTTTCTCGACTGCTGAGTCGAGAAAACCGGGGGCTACTATTCTTGTTTATTAGGGTGTTTGTAGATACTTTCATGCTCGACATTGGTACATTGGTAGAATGCAGCCCTTATCGACCAGATCATACATGCTAGGCAGCGATTGGAAAGCATTGGGTTGTCCTCGGCGTCCTAAAGGGAAAACAGGGCTCCCTCGGATAAGTGGAAGACCTTTGAGAAACTATCGCGGATATGTTCCTTTGGAGGGACAGGAAGATGATGAGGGAGAGGAAGAAGAGGAGAAGAAGAAGAGAACACCAAGGAAAGGGGAGTCTCTCTCGGACCAATATGACCTCATTCTTAGACTCGAGGCGGTCCCGGGAGAAATGGACTGAGATATGGGCTCAATGGACAAGAGGCAAGCTGAAGGACAGCAATGGAGAATTTCCAAGCAGGCCGGACCCCAAGTTGTTTGACAAGCAGTTCATGAAGAGGATACAGGGCCTGACGGACAAAGAAACGCTTGACCTACAAGGCAAAATCTTGGAAGGAACAATCCTACTAAGGAAGACCAGGAGTTCTAAATTGCAGGGGATTTAAAGGATTATGCCACAATCCTAAAGTTTATTAAATAAGTGCGTTAGAAGAAGGCATCACGGAGTTCTGCAACGTTGCATCTAATGAATACCATGATTTTGATTATTACAAGGAAAAGGCTGCCCTTGATGAGGAAGACATGAAGGAATTGAACCGTCTATGTCAACCCTACATCAACACCAAGAAAGCTGGGCGTAGCGTCAAAACCCTTCCTTTCCCCGAGCGTGCGATGGCAGTTCAAGAGGAAGCTTGGATTGGGGGTGGTCCCATTTAAAAGGCGGGCGATAGCTCCCCCATTTACTGTAACTTTGGGACACAAAGGGATTTGGTGGTGCGAACTGCACTGGACCCGTGGCACTATTTGCCATCAATATGATCAAGACCCCACCCTTTTTATGACAAAGCCGACATAGAGCGATTGGTACAAGGCGTGTCCGACATGACCGACCGGATACTTTAGGTTTCTTTGTCTTTTTGCATGCTTGCACAGTCGGACAACCTGGCGTCTCCCAATGGGCAGCTGATATTAACTTCACCAACAAGATCATGCACTTACATAACGAACTTGATCATGAGTGGCTTGACTTATTTTAAGGCACCAAGCTTGCCAACATAGTTTTGGTTTTGATTTCAAGATCTGGGCCGAGCACGGATAAGTGGTGGTCTAGCGAGCATCATTATCTCGACAAGTTCATGATCTCTCAAGAGCGAGATGGAACCCCGGAAGGGGGCAGATTTATGGAGGATGTTCCATCGATGGACAAGGTCGCTAAAAGATGGTGCGGCGCGTCCTATAACGTAGAATTCCTATCCGGCCAAGAGTTATCAAGTACTTCATAACCAGCTTAATCGAGGAAGATCAAATTGTATGCTTGAGTGGTACATGAATGGCTGTTCTCTCGGGGCTATCTTGTTTGGAATGAAACCTATATCCGTGGTTGGAAATAAGGACATGGTTGAAACCATTCGGTCATACCCGGATCCGCCTATGAGCATTTCAAGGAGGAAGACAAATGGAAGCGAAAGACGACGAGGACGAGGGAGACAAAGGCGGCCGGAGATTTAGAATGTCGAAGGTTTGACCCAATGCCGAACACATTCTTGAAACCTGAGATTGAGGTGAGTTTATTTTGTTCTATCGGTGTTTCACCGACTCGCGAGTCGAGAAAACTCGTTTCCTTTCAATACCTTTTTTCTTTTTCATTCTCGACTCGCGCGTCGAGAAAACTCGTTCTTTCGGCGTGATGTCATCATTTGTGGAATTCCAGGTCAACGACTTCCGGATCATTGTCATTGGGCAGCGTGGTTCACGTCGTAGGAGGAGAATGAAAAGGAGAACAGATCCGTACACGGTAATGCATCCCGGGCATCGAGAGACCGCCGAGGCGGCAATGGATCCCGGGCCAAGGCGAAAGAAATCACGGATTGGGGCATACTGGACCCGGGCCACGCTACACTCTTGCCCTCTGGGATAAGGTTGCTCGCGAATTCAAAGGTTGCTCGCTACACCCAGGGGATAAAGAACGAGCTTAAGAACAAAGAGAAAGTCCAGAAGCTCAAAGCATCTTTGCAAGCATTGCATAACATCCACGGGGAGGTTGGGGAAGGAGCATATTGATGAAAGGTCTGGGAGGCGAGTGGAGAAGTCGTGGGGACAGGTCGGCCGGTAGCTCCGAGGCACCTCCACGCGTGAGGCATTCCCACACTCTTCAGGTTGCCCCAAGGCTTACAACGGTCGGAAGAAGCGCCCGCTAGTTAATCCCCTAAGGTGGACCACATGTAATCAGAGGTGACAAAGAAGACCGCCATGGTCTCAAGGTCCGATGTAAAATACATTGTACCTATTCCATTTATTAATAAAAATTCTTTTTCAACTAGTTCTTTGGTTTCAATCTTTAATGAATTTCCTTTGTTTCATTTGCATTATTCTTGTTCTCGACTTCGGCAACTGTGGAAAATCTAAAGAAAGCCGGAATGCGTAGTTTTATTCAAAAATTCAATTAAGGATAGTTTTCGGTCGAGGTGCTTCTTTTTATGTAAATTAACAGTGGTTCAAAAAAAAATGGGAATGGAATGAGTCCCACTTTAATTAAATACGACTTCGGCTTCATACAATCCACAAGTGGTTGGGTTATTTTTAGCAAAATTGTGCAAATACCTCCTACTAAAACTGAGTTGGCCATATAAGCTTCTCACTTGTGATACATTTGTAGGTGGTTTGACCTTCTCCAAGGCTGCAATCTTACCATGATCCACTTGTAATCCTTTTCTGAAACATAATTGCCCAATAGTTTTCATCCTCTAGTGAAGAAAATACACTTAGTGGTTCAAACTTATGCCATACAACCCAAGATCTTCAAGAACTTTTCTCGAGATGATCCAAGTGATCCCTTCTTGATTCGAAAACACTGTTAAGTCATCTATAAAGACTCTCAAAAGTCTAAAATATCATGAAAAGCATACGTCATATAGCTCGCTGAAATGTGTACGGAGCATTCGTGAGGCCAAAAGGTAATACCTTATAAGCATAGATGCCAAAAGGTGTTCGAAAAGCCGTCATTGCTTGATGTGATGGATAGATTTGATCTGATTATATCCCCGAGTAACCATCCAAGAAAGAATAGGCCTGATTTCCGCAACAATATCCAACAAGGTGTCTATGAATGGTGTAGGAAAATGATCTCTTTGGTAGCTTTGTTGAGATCCCCGTAATCAATGCATACCGGATTGAGTTATTTGGCTTCCTCACCGGTACAATAGAACTGATCCAATCTGAATTTGGCAATCGTACAATAAATCCCGCCTCCAAAAGCTTCATGACTTCAACCTTTACTTGCTCCTCTATTGCTGGACTCATTCTCCTTTGAGCTTGTTGGACCGGTTTTGATCCTTGTTTCAAATCAATGGTATGAACCACAACCTCCTAATTGGAATGCCTTTCAATTTTTGTAATTTCTTGCCAAACATCCTGAATTCTCTTAACAAAGATATCAAATCACGCATAATCGTTCCTCCTCTTGAGTAAGATCGCCCAATGGTAACCAATTCTTCTTGATTTCCTTGAGAAATATTGATGTTCTTGGATCCAATGTGGTGACTGTGAATGAATGTGGTGAATGTGGTCACGAATGTGGTGATTGTGGTGAATATGATGACAAGTGATGAATGTGGTGCGGTGGCAGATGTGGTGGTGGAATGGAATGGATGTGGTGGATGTGATGATTGTGATGAATTTGGTGCATGTGGTGACCGTAATGACCGTGGTGAATATGGACTGACCGATTTACCTCATCCTCCGGAATGTGCGCATGCCACCAAGTCGCTTGTACTTGTATAGTGGGCTTTTTCTGTTTACCCCATCCATGCTTGATGTCAAAATCAGCATCTCTACTTGATCTTGATCAATACCTTGCTGCAATAAAGTCTCCCCAATGGTCTTTGAATGGACTCTTCCCTGCATGTTCACAAGAGTCTCTTTGTAACTCATCTTCACCAATACTTTCAAGTCTTTGGATATACTTATCGGCAACTTGCTGCTTTGTAAATGACATACTTCTGAAATTTGGGTACCTTTTAACCACTTGTACAAAGTCTTATCTTCCCCGGTCACCCACTTCCAAGACATGAAAACAACTAAGGCCTTGCTGCCCCGACACCATAGCATATTCTTTTGTTGATTTCTAACTCAAGGGCAGCTCAAAGAAGGATTGCAAAGAAAGGTACCTTTTGCTGATTTCGTAGAGGATGATCTATAGTAACCTTGTGTTCTCCTTGAAAGATGTTCATTTCACGCTTCCTCCATGAAGTCTCAACTTTGTACTAAAGATCTAACCATGTACGGCCAAAGAACAAAGTATAAGTTTCAAAGATGCACACTCTCTAGAAATTTCAAAACCATAAAATCCAAAATTACTTCCACCTCATAGACCTTGCATAAGACATTTCTTATGACTCCCATGGCTGCACCTTCATTTGATTGAATGCTTTGAGCATCATAGTTGTTCTGGCTCCATCATTTTCAAGCCAACTTGAAGCATTATGTGGTAAGGCATTACATTCACTCCATTGCCTGTGATCTATGTTGGCCTTTGATTAGATATCCATTAATACTCACATCACAAAGAAATGGCCCGTGATCCTTGGATTGCCGGGCTGGTGGCTCCATTCTCCTCTTGTTTCAGATCATTTGATATGATTTGTTGACTGAAATTTTTGATTTTGTTCTTCCCCTAACTCTTGCAACAAATTTGGAGAATAATGCATCAATTGCTCAAGAGTAAGTGTAACTTTAGTGGCCAAAACTTGGCTGATCACATCATCTTCATTTTGAATTTCCTCATCCACCATAGGAGGCATCACTATAGGCTGATTTTCTTCTATAGATCGAAATTGTTCGTGGGCAGCACATTGAATTGCACCTTCTTAGGTCGCGACACCTTCAAAGCTTGTTCCTTCAAAGCCTTTGGAAAAGAGGTCTTAGACTTCTCTCGCTATTGGTACTACTCTTGGTTCTTGAACCACCTTTTGTGATCCGTAAAGCGATTTACTTCTTCAATCTCTTCTTCTTGCTGAAATGGGTCATGCTCCACCTCAACAAATCCACAATTTACTACTGATTTTGCCTTCTCTTGCTTCTTAAGCTCCTCAACTTGAGGATTATCAATGTACTTTGCATCTTGAATGCGAACATCATTATTAGGAAGAGGTACTTGATTCAAACACTTGTCGCTTTTAGTGGATACTTGTTGGTTGCCCATTCTCGGTTTCCATGGATTTTCCAACAAGTAGTCTCATCATGCTTGAATTTATCACATAACTTGCAATACAAATGAGCCTTGCTTGATACCATCCCCATTTTGGTCGCACCATTGGTGTGGAACCCATTGGAACTTGTTGGGCAATTGGAGCTTGTGACATCATTGGAACTTGTGGTATGATAGGTGCTGCTTGCATTGGTTGAATAGGAATAGGTGGTGCTTGTTGCATAACAAACAAATCTTGGATTGGCCCTCTCAAAGAATCTCTTCTCCCTACATTCTTGATCATTATGACCTTTTATTTGGCATCTTGAGCAGAATTTCAGCAATCTACATGTAGCATCAGAATGTCCAATAGACCCACAATACTCACAAGTAATAAATTGAACCTCCCTTGGCTTCTCACCAATTGTAAGCTTAGAAATCTTGGCTGCAATATCCTCTGTTTTATGCTCGAGCAGCAACCTCATGAATGTATCCCAACTTATCTTCAGCCTTGAGTGCATACTTTTGTGCCTCTAACAATGTTGTAGGTTGTTTAGCCTTCACCTTATGAGCAATAGCTCGTTTCAGCCCCTTCACATACCATTGGATATCCATTTCATCATTCCTGACAATCTTCCAATGAACCACGGCTTTGAGAACCCTTAATATACCTCGATTATACTCTCTAATTGATTCATCTTCCTTTTGTGTGAAATTGGTCCACCTTTCCATAGTCTTATCCTTACCATGAACTTCTTGATAATTGACAATGAAAGCTTCCTTTAATTCCTAATATGTCATGGTATCCGGGTTGAGTTTGCGCCTATTCCTCCAATTGAATCTTGCAAAGAACTATGAAACCAAAGCAAGTAATCACCGGTAACTTACATTGCTTGGCAATACCTCTCAAACTTCACAATATGCTTCAAAGGATCCCGATCCACCAGATCATCAAACTTTGGAATCCCCATTGTTCCAAGACCCCATACCATAGGTGGTAAAAATACGACCATCTCTGCCTCTTCTTGGGTTTCTTGAAATTGAAAAACGAAATGGAATCTCCCTTCAATTTGAAAAACGAATTGGATTACCTTCTAGATCGGGTAAATGGAATCAAAACCTTCGGATCCGAGAATTAGACCCCGGATTCGCTCCGAAAAAAACGAAATTGAATCTTGATGCAATTTTGAGCCCAAAGATTGGCTCACCGGTCCCCTTCTTGTTACGATAGAGCTTGGTGGTATCTCCTTCTTACTTTTCTTGGGCATAAAACTATGCTCCCCTTGTCAAATTCTACCCCACAAATCAATTACGGCAAAATTCCTTTCACACAAGAAATTGCTCCTTTCTCAATGGTGCCGTTCTTTACCGACGAACACCAATACCAATGGTAACAACTCCCTTTTCAATGGAAATTCTTGCCGATCAATGGTCTGTCGAGCACCGTGGTCGCCAAATTATTAGAGCCTGAACTCTAACCTTTCAAGAAGGATGAAAAACCCAACAATCCAAGCTCAATCTATCAGAACAAGGCAATGCACAATACAAAGAATCATCATCTCCATAGCTAGATCAATGAAAATACTCTCTCTCAATACACCGTCTCTCTCTGTGCTCTTCTCTCTCTGCTCAGCTCAGATAATACTGTCATAATCATCCCACAATGCATACATGCAAATATCCTGCACGCGTGCATGTGCGTATCTCCCTCCATATACGGTATACAATCTCCTATACCACCTCAATAATGGTGAGTGTGGTTAGTGGTGACAAGTGTGGTGAGTGGTGACAAGTGTGGTGAGTGGTGACGAGTGTGGTGATGAGTGTGGTGATGAGTGTGGTGATGAGTGTGGTGAGTGGTGATCACCCCAACAGTCTTCAATCATATTCATGGCAAATAGTGCCACAGGCCCAACCGCTAGCTCCAGACCATCGAATCCCTTGTGACCCAAGGTTACCAAGAAGGGAGGGGAGCTATCATCCGTCTTAAATGGCATCACCCCGAATCCAAGCTTCCGCTTCAGAAGTGCCATAGCACGTTCAGGAAAAGTGGCGGTTTTGACGTTCCGTTTAAGCTTCGTGTTGATGTAGAGTTGGCATAGTCGGTTCAACTCCTTCATGTCATCCTCATTAAGCGCGGCCTTCTCCTTATAGTAATCAAAATCATGGCATGCGTTGGATGCAATATTGCAGAATTCTGTGATGCCTTCTTCCAACGCACGTCGTCTCTTCAGGACTGTGGCATAATCCTTTGCGTCCTGCATTTTTGAAGTCCTAGTCTTCCTTAACAGGATCGTCCCATCCAGGATTTTGCCCCGTAGGTCAAGCGTTTCTTTGTCCATGAGGCCCTATATTCTTTTCATGAACTGTTTATCGAACAACTTTGTGTCTGGCCTTGTTAGTAATTCTCCATTGCTGTCCTTAAGTTTGCCTCTTGTCCAGAGAGCTCATATCTCAGTCCATTTTACCCAGACCACCTCACTGCACAGAATGAGGTCATATTGATCAGATAGGAATTCCCTGCCATTTTTTGGTGCTCTCTTCTTTTTCTCATCTTCTTCATCCCCGCATCATCTTCCTGGCCTTCCAGAAGGACATATCTGCACAGTTTCTCGAAGGTCTTCCACTTGTCTGAGGGAGCCCTGTTTCCTTTAGGCCGCTGACAGAGCGTGTATGATCTGGTCAGGGTACGGGCTACAATAAATAAATAGAATTATGTCAGAAGAGTTACTTTAATAATCTATGGAACATACAGAGGGTTTGGGGGTTTCTTGACTCGCGAGTCGAGAAAGTCCCCAACTACAAGCCCCTGCATAGCAGTTAATTTAAAATTCTGGGTATTCTCGACTCGCAACTCGAGAATACCCGCAGGAAGACAAAAAACAGAGGGTGCAGGGGCTTTCTCGACTCATGAGTCGAGAAGTCCCCAATTGCAAGGAGGCCTCTACATAGCAGTAAATTAAAAATTCTGGGTATTCTCAACTCGCGAGTCGAGAATACCCAGAGGAAGACAAAAAATAAAGGGTGCGGGGGTTTTCTCAACTCGCAAGTCGAGAAAGTCCCAAATTGCAAGGAGGCCTCTGCATAGTGGTAAATTAAAAAACTCTCGACTCGCGAGTCGAGAATCGTCCTGGTGCAGGATGAGTAAAACACCTTATGTAGCTGGCACTTCCTACTATTGTATTCTGACAGTGGCTAATGCTGGCAAGCTCGGTGGGTGGTATATCCGCTGAGAGAACTCTGCACTCTCATTTGGAATACCGATCCTTAATTCTCTATGGGACCTCTTTTTCTGTCTGCAACACTTGTGCTACCCTCACGAAATGCTGACCATCCACAACCCAAAACCTCACATCTTTACCCTTCAGGTCTTCCTCAGTGCTCCACCTGAACAACTCACCTGTAGCTCTGCTGAATAGTATAACGTCTGCAGGCATTGGATCCACAACAGTATGACGCACCATGAGGTTCAGAATCTCTAGCATGTGAGCTGGATTAAATTCCATGTGGTTGAAGAGGACCGCATCACCAGTGCAAACCTTCAACTGTCTTATGTCCAGTTGCAACTTGTGGCCAATCCCAAGTGGATAAAGCCCAGGCAGAGGCACTCCATCTTTTGGGCCTCCCTCCCTCTCTCTCTCCCTCCCTCCCTCCCTCCCTCCCTCCCTCCCTCCCTCCCTCCCTCCCTCTCTCTCTCTCTGCGACTTCCTTATTTGGTCGTGCGGATCTAGGCGGGAGTCCACCATTTCCGTCCTCTTCCGCATCGGAATCCTCTGGAGTGCTTTCAGTTTCCCCACTTGCACTCTTCTCTGGACTTTTCTCCCTCTCGACAACATCCTTCGTAACTGTTGAGTGCTTTGAAGTCTTAAGCACATTGGATGTGAACATCCCTGTGTTAAAGAGCCTCACCCTGGAAATCTCCATTCTAAGCTCCTCGAAGTGAGCGTTCCAGCCTCCTTCATCCCTTCCAAATCCTTCCAGCCCAAGTTCTAGCAATTTACAGGCGCCGGTCTTTTATCACTCCCATTGGCCTTGCTCATTGATGTAGAAGAATAATTGGAGATTGACATTTCCTAGTGTGGTAAAATTTTCCTTTCAACACGTCTTCCACATACAAAGTAACATGTCTTGGATCTGGGGCAGCAACAGAGAGGACCACACCGACCTTCTTATACTTGTCGCCGAAACTTCTTTTATCCCTTTGCCAGAAAAACAAATATTTTTCTTTCTCACAAGATGTGACTTCGACATACCGCCAGCAATCCGCAGGGGTTTCCAACAGCTCTATCTCCAATCCTTCAAGGACGAAGAATGGAGTTCTACGAGTGATGACGAGCGTCTCGGCCGTAAATGCTGCAAGGCTAAAATATCGTCAGAACAGGTAGACGAATCGAATCAAAATTGAGAGCTTACTGGGAGGCATGGTCTTTCGTTTCTTCGTTCCACTAGAATCCAACTCCGATCCGGCGCCCCGCTTCTTTGTTGGAGTCATCATGTCTTGATGCTGGCGCTGTCTCTTGCTGCTCGAATTTCCTTCTAAACTTAGACTCTTCCGAGACTTTGTGATTTTGGGACTGCACGTAAAAAATAGGTTCGAGGTGTTCTTAAATTTGAAATTAAGGACATACAACCATTAAAGGAAAAAAAGCAGGCTAATGGTACATCACGGCCATCTTTAGCCCGCCCAAACACTAATTCGAAATTTTATATTTCGAGGGACTAAGGGTGAAAGCATGTTGTAGTGGAACACCCTGGGTGTCCCCCCTGTCCTCCTAAAAATGTGGTGGGAGATATCAAATTTGTGGTGCGATTTTAAACGTTTGTTTGGCGCCTAGTGATGTCTTGCCGGGATTCGATCATTTCGAATCGCAACAACCCGATTCCCACGCCACCGGTCCCATTCCAATTTCTCACGCCAATTGGTCCCATTCCAATCTCCACTTAGAACCCGATTTCTAAACCCACGACCCACCCGCGCCTTTCCACGAAGAAGCACACGGCTATGGCTTTTTAATCGGTTGTGGATCAATCCAGTTCATACCTTCAATCATTTAATTTGGAAGCAAATCGCCGCAGGTAAAGAAAGAGAACTCGAGAACAAGAGCGGGATCATAAAAGGCGTAAAGGAAAAAGACAAAGGGAAGCTAAAGAAGAATTAGCAAAAATTACCTTGGTTAGAGGGAGGATCCACCGAGCGGCCTCTACCAAAGGGATGGTATTAAAATTGTTATCTTCATTTCATAGCACCACTAAAGGCTTGTCTAACAAATGATAAGAAAGAGGTTTTACTAGATTATCTGCAGGGATGACACAATGGACAACGTACTTGGCGAAGAGCTGAAAAGATTTGCAAGCCAAGAGCATTGTGGTCAGCAATCTCGGGGCTTCCATTCAACTTGTGAAGAAGTCTAACAGCAATGACGGTTTAGCGACCAAGAGTAGTTGCCTTGCTATGGCCGTAAGAGGAAGCATTAATACAGAAAAAGTGCTAATCCCAATGGTCTTTCGGGGTTTTGGTAAAGCTTCTGGGTGTTCATCCTAGGAATCTTACCAAAGCAAAATTGAAGAGGGAAGAGATAGATTGCAAAGGGGAAATGGGTTTTGTACAAAAAGAGTTAGAAGAGCGAGGTCATAGAACTTGTCGCGACAATTTTGGACCGAAAAAGTAGGGTTCTCCAAATGCAAAGGATGTTAAGTTGAGAGAAGATTGGAGCGAAATGTAAGAGAGGATCATGCCACTCACTATACGGAAGAATCGCGAGGTTATTTCATTTCTTCATCTTCACCACATTTTTATTGTTAATGTGGTATGTGGTTAGTGATTACTTGTGATATGTGGTTCGTCGTGGTTAGTGATTGCTTGTGGTGTGTGGTGCCTATTAATGATGATATATGATATGTCTTTGCCCTAGTGTGGTGAGGCACGTGGTGTGAAATAAATCTGTCAATATATGCTTTGTGGTGCCTAGTGTGGTGAATAACATGATGTAAAATACATCTTTGTAATATATGCTATGTGGTGCCTAGTGTGGTGAAAAATATGGTGTAAAATAAATGCTCTAAATATAAACTTTGTGGTGCCTAGTGTGGTGAATAACATGGTATAAAATAAATCTTTGTAATATATGCTATGTGGTCCCTAGTGTGGTGAATAACATGGTGTGGTGTCTAGTGTGGTGCCAGTGTGGTGCCTAGTGTGGTGCCTAGTGTGGTTAAAAATATGGTGTAAAATAAATCTTTGTAATATATTCTATGTGGTGCCTAGTGTGGTGAATAACGAGGTGTAAGATGAATGTCGTAATATATGCTATGTTTAATAGAAATCTCCTTTGTTTAATTGTGCCAGGTGAAAGTGACCTGAAAAATTACATTAAGGATGGGCGAGAATGGACGAGAGAGAATCATTGGAAACCGGGGTTTGTCACATCAAATGCAAGGTCAATCATTCAAAAGGCTTGTTTGTGCAGGAAACATTGGGGGAAAACCATAAATCTAGTTTTGCATGCGGACATTGGCTTATCACAATCCGGCTATGGCGGAAGAAAAGCGAGAAGGAGAACACGAGCACAAACAATTTCCACGGTTCAAATGCGATTCAAATCTGGTAGGACCTATCTTTTGGAGCAAATAAACCGGGAACAGGCCCGGATATTAGAGAGGCGGAGGACCCATGAATTCGAGGTATTCTAGGCTTAAAACATAGGTTAATTCCTGATGGGCTAAAAGAATTAGAAGCCAAAGGCGGTGATAGGCGGTTGCCTTTCTTTGTAGTAGATGTTGTTTTACACGGATGATGTTGTTTACACGAATCGGTCGGGAGACTTACTTGAAAATGGTGCGGCCAGCGGGGTTCGGGGGTGGTGTATGATTACGAGGATGAGTTCTCGGCTCTCCCGAGGCTTGAGGAAGCGGATATGTTCATCCAACTAAAGCAGGAAATGATCCATGCTTGACCATTAAAAAGTGCTTTCGGCGAGGCCGGATGCATGGAGACACAACAACTTTGAGACAATACTTTATGAATCGTATCATAAGTGGGGCGTAAAGCGAGAAGCTCATGTTTTAGTGTTCTTTGGATTACACCAACTATTCAGCGTAAAAACACTTGATGAAGTCTTGAGCGTGCTTAGAAGAAGAAGAGTTCTGGATCTCACAATGCGGGATCGATTGAGGCCCGATAGCGTATGTCATCTCTAATGCATTTTGATAATACTAGAAGCTTTCGGGGTTATAGTTTTCCACGATTTTTCTACGCATACTTCATTTCATAAGAAGTATGAACTATTCTAGGGTATGGTAGATTTCCATATGTATTTTTCTCCCTTTGAAATATAAAAACAACGTTTGCATCACCACAGACTTCACCATAGTTTTCACCCGGCTTTCACCACGGATTTCATCATAATCGGCCGGGGGCATTGACCATTTTTGACCCGGTCGGAGAAAATGGAATGGCTCTCGATTCACGATAGTATCTTGACTGATTTTGGTGACAGCAATATATGGATCCCAAATTAGGTCCCTGAATTGATATGAAAGTATTAGGAAAATCCACTTACTGTGGCAATTGTGTAAAGGGTACTGTATAGAAACTTTTATGAATATAAAGAAGTTTCTGTTTTGCATTCTCATTTTTTATGCTTCAGTTACAGAAATTTGTACTTGAATGTTGAATGAATTCCAAGGTATAACTGGATTAAACTGAATTAAACTGAATTAAACTTGCACAAGGCCCAATTAGACATATGGGTGAGATCAAAGAAAGGCACTAAGGCCTGTGGTATCTGTTTTTAGAAACAGGCCTGTGGTAAAACAGAATTAGAAATTTACACAAGGCACAAATTTACACAAGACACAAAGCCATTATAAACTATTTTCTCGATTAAACAAAAGGCACAAGGCCTGGATTACAGTCGGCACAAGGCCATCATATGTTAAAACAAGAAGATACGAATACTTAATTAGAAATTTACACAAAGGTTCAAAAAGGCACAAGGCCATCATATATTCAAAAAGGCACTAAGGCCATCATATATTACAAAAAGAGGCACTAAGGCCCTGTATCACAAGGGGTGAGTTCACAAGGGGTGAGATCAAATGAAGGCACTAAGGCCTATATACCATCTGTTTTTCAAAAAAAAAAATACAAAGGCACAAAAAGGCACGTAGACTAACTTGATCAAAAAAAAAAAAGGTGGCAGCCTGGTAGGGACTTCAAGCTTCATCCGTAAGAAAAAAGTGAAGAAAATAAATTTTAGAATACATAAAAGAAAGCAAAAATTTAATACATGCATGCTACTTACTCTGTAGAACATTTTGGAGTTCCAAAAAAACTTCATGTTCTTCTTCGTCTTCTACCTCTTCTTCTTCTTCTTCGGTCTGGTCTTATTTCGATTAAGTTATCGAGAATCTTGGGAATCAAATTGATCATCGGAAGAAGCTTCATCGAAGGAATCGAAATTAGAGGAGGATTCCACCTCTTCTGAAAGCTCCGAAAGATCTTCAGAGCTTTCAGAAGAGGTGGGTGGAATGAGACTCATCGGGCTCGGGGCTCTGGGCTCGGCTCTTGGGTTCGAGGGCTCCAAAGCAAATGGTAATTTGGCCAAGATCCTATTTCATAACTGGCCATCACACATTGCCAAAGGAATTGAAAGCGGTTCCAGCCCAGGGAGGGAGAGGGAGAGCGAGAGGGAGAGGGAGAGGCAGAGCTGGAGGGAGAGCGGCAAATTGGCAGCGCTCGACGATACGTTGGAAGGAATTGGACGATGCTTCTCCTTCCGACCATAGCCTATAAAGGTGGCGTGAAATTAATTTAAATGAGGCTACGATTTTTAGGATTTCGTACCATTAGCATCTTTATTCCTAAAGATTTAGTAGGCAACTAATAATAACCTCGAAAGGACCATTATTTTATTTTCTAAAAAACAATAAAAAAAATATATATATATCTATCCGAATAGCTCCAACATGCCACCTACGATGCACCACATGATTCACCAAGGTCATGTAAAGGCTCAAGCATGCCAAGGTGGCTCAAATATGCCACCTAGGCTCCAACATGCCAAGGTGGCTCAAACATGCCAATGAAGCTCCAACATGCCACCCTACGATGCACCACATGATTCACCACATGATTCACCAAATGCACCTCATGATTCACCACATGCACCATTTGCATCACCAAACATGTTGGTCAATGAAAGTCAAACATGTAACAAAGGTCATGTAAAGGCTCAAGCATGCCAAGGTGGCTCAAATATGCCACCTAGGCTCCAACATGCCAAGGTGGCTCAAACATGCCACGTAAGCTCCAACATGCCACCTACGATGCACCACATGATTCACCACATGATTCACCAAATGCACCTCATGATTCACCACATGCACCATTTGCATCACCAAACATGTTGGTCAATGAAAGTCAAACATGTAACAAAGGTCATGTAAAGGCTCAAGCATGCCAAGGTGGCTCAAATATGCCACCTAGGCTCCAACATGCCAAGGTGGCTCAAACATGCCACGTAAGCTCCAACATGCCACCTACGATGCACCACATGATTCACCACATGATTCACAAAATGCACCTCATGATTCACCACATGCACCATTTGCATCACCAAACATGTTGGTCAATGAAAGTCAAACATGCCACGTAAGCTCCAACATGCCACCTACGATTCACCACATGATTCACCACATGTTTCACCAAATGGACCACATGATTCACCACATGCACCATTTGCATCACCACATCTATCGACATGTAACACCACATTGTCATGAATCTTTGAATACATCAATTTCTTCCGGAGATTTGAACTCCCAGAGTGTTGCTCGGTCAGCGACGAAAAAGTCTATTGTATACAATAGTATACAACAATGTACATTAGAGTGTCAATGAAAGAATAGGTTACAACTTACAAGAATAACCTCTTTGGTTACAATAATACAAACATGTGATTACAAGTAAAGATCTATTGATCTGTCAACCTCAGCTTCATTACTACGACAAGCGTAGCTTCACAACATCAATCATCATTCCAAGGCGTGTCCAACATTTCCAACTAGAAATTGGTACACCACGCAACAAACATATCGGGCCTCACATTGGATGAGTAATACCTTCAAATTTCTGAACTCACCTTGCATTGGGATAGTATGTCCAAGTCTCGCATTACTGCAGCCACAACTTTCTTTACGAAGACACATATAGCAGGACCACACGACCAGCAATCAGACTGAGTGGGGGAACTTGTAATTTTCTTGTGGCGCAGCTTTATGGTGCTTGGGAATTTTGTGTTTGCATCCTCAACAAAACTCATGGCGGGCTTGGAGCCCCTTGTACATTTCTAGGTTTGTCAAAATGGTACACACCGGCTGACATTTAAGCGGGTGACCTCCAAGACCTACAATGACATACGCGTCAAAGGCGGCGATAACATCTTTGGCGAGAATGGTACATTCGAAATTGCAAGTTGAGGGTGCCTTGGTTTGTCCTTTGAAGCAAGCTTCGTTCGACGGTAATGTGTAAATGAGCGGATCCATGAAATGGAACCTCTGTTCCATGTCATGCTTGATGCAGGTGGTGCATACACGCCAAAGTTTAAGGTGCGGTAAAACAAGATGATTTAAGAAACAATGAAGACTTCAAATGCGAGTTGTTTATATTAAATTACTAACCTCATGAAGAAATGGACTATCCACGTCCTTTGAACCAATCCCTACTTTTCTCCAATATTACGATTGCCTCTTGATCAAGCACAAGAGGCTCCTGGCTATCCTTTAAACACTTCAAGTGGCAAGTGTTACGGTGGGATGTCGCTCTTAACACTGCGGTCCTCGTCTTTGGTGGTGTAAGTTTACATTCAGCAAATGGAAGATCATTGAAAACCTTGAGGAACATTGAAATAGCCAAGAAATGAACAATTGAAGTAAAACTTTGTTTATATTAAAAAGTCAAGAGAGGTTACATCATATACACAATAATACTATTTCTAGGGTCTAGTTCTATGTTTTTTCATCATATTAATACAAATTTGACTCTCGGTGTCAAACATATTGACATTTTGTTGCTTCGACATAACTTTGCACATTCCACGCCTTCAAGAACCCGAAGCCAAACCTTTAGATCATTCATGAGGAAATTGCCATCTACTCCGCGGGGCTCTAGCTGTTTGGACAGATCATGGTGTTTTGGCGCATTGAGGTACCCTTTGTATCTTTGTCATCAATGAGAAGCACGTTCTCTTTTGTGAAACACGGAAATTGCCGTAGACCTTTTTCGGTGCTTCAAAAATTGGCTTTTTCTTGTTAAATAAATTTGTGTTGATACGGTGATCGACTCCATATGAACTTGAATTTGTCCTTGTGTTTCATCAATGCTCCCTTAACTATGACTCTCAAGTTTTGAGCACGCAGGCTGGACCAAAGTGCTATATGAAAATTACATTTGCACCAATCTATGAACTTCGGCCCGGCCTGGTCTAGTTACTACCCACTTGGTTCGTTAAGTGTGATCAACTTAACATCATCTTCTTTGGCAGTGGATATGGACTCACTCTTGTCATAGCTTCTACCCGAACTCCATTGTAGTAAAAACAAGCGAGGATTGGGCTTAACCTTGTAGTCTTCGCATGGACGAGTTGGTGGGCTGGAAACTTCTTCAAAGCATTTCTTGGTGCGGGGCTGGAAACTTACGCCCGGCATCTATTCGCATGCGGGGATGGAAACTTACGCCAGAATGTCTTGGAGGTGTCTTTTGCTTGGAATTACGCTCTTGCTTTTTCTCCGAGACACTTCCATTTGCAAAAATTTAAATGGTCGGTAACTATATGGGTCAAATTAAAAGAAGAGCGAGGCACAAAGGTTGGAAGTTACCTTGTGACTTACATTCACGAAACGATTTGTTCGGATCATAACCGATGCATCTGGCGATTTGGCGGATTGGTGTGGAGCATGACTTAATGCATCTGTTGATCTGGCGATTCTTGTCGGTTGGAGCACCCCTTTGGAGCTTGACTTGATGCACCCTCTTGATTTGTTGACATCTACCGATTTGTCCGACTTCACGTAACCGATGCATCTTCCGATTTGCCCGAAGTTTCTATCGTGTCTAATGCTTTGAAGGGGTCGCGAGTGTCTTGTCCCCTAATTGACCACATTGTACATCTATATCTACAAAGTAGGGATGAAGAAGTAAGCTACATATCCCAATTGCATCAAACAAGACTTTGGTTACCTTTGAGGGTAGAAAATAATTCCCTTTTTGGTGTGCTAGATGGACTCACATAGTCATTGCCACCCGGTATGAGCGATTAGACTGAATTAGTAAATGGCACCATGCTACGCAAACACGGAATTGAATCACAATTGATTGTAACTATGCTTTGGTTTTTAACTAAGTTCCGGACTTTTTACTCTCTTTACGATGTTCTTTGTTTTTATATATCTAAAGTGTCCCCTAAAATGAGCGTGACGATCTCATCCCGTGGGGCACTTTAGATACACAAAAATGTGAGAAGCAAAAGAGACTAAGCCAGCCAGATCTTGTTTTATGTCGGGCTTACTCCCTTCGAAGTTTTCTCGCTTGAGGTATCTAATTCGGCCACCCCGAAAGTGAGCGATGTCATCCTAGGGGCAAATTAGATACGATAAACGGGCAACCCACCCCTGGCAGATCGAAAGTGCACGTGGGTTTGGGTGTTCCCATATCTCCATGAATAAGATGAGGTCCATGTCCACAGCCATGAATTGAGGCTATCGCCTTCCGCCGCGAGGAAACCCCCGAGTTCCTGCACCACCACCCGAGGCACAATTCCTATTGAGCGGTGGAGATGCTTGTGTAGTGTGTGTCACGGATGGACCGAGAGCGAGCAGCGACCGAAAGGCGGGGGCAAAATAACAAGCAGAAGCTGGAGGCAGCGAGGGGCATGATTTTGGCTGGAGCGTGACCGGCAGGGCGGTGGCGGAGGCATTTGGTTGCGCGGTGGGGTAGCATTTGGCCGACCTGGCAGTTTTGAACTGCGGGCGCCCCCGGGCGAACTCCTGCGTGCCTCCTCGTTGCACCGAGTAAGATCCCGGCTCACATACGGAGATGCCCTTCGCGAATTTGCCCCCGCCGCAGCATGGCCTCTCAAACTTGTGCATCCGCGAACCGCGAACCGCGACGGCTTCGAGCGTGGCACGGGCGTTGGACCCCACGCCGGGCTGGTCGCATAACTCAACAAAGTCGCGGACCAGGAAACGTCATGCTTCAAGGACTGGGTGGTGTGTATCTTCCGGTGAGACTTTCCCAGCTCTTCCCGCAGGCCCCTAACTACGGGTTGTGGCTCGCGTCACTGTGCTCCACGGGCTGTTGTCCGTGGACACCGCCCACTACCGCCCGTGGCGGCTGCGGATGATGGTGCGGGCAATAAGGGCTGCGCCGTTTGCTCGTTGAGGTTGACGGATGACTGAGATTGATGTCTTGTAGGTTGTTGGGCTCGCGGTACTGGTGTGTCATGTGCTGCGGCTTCTGTTCTCTGAAGTTTGGAGCTCAGCTCTTGCAAGGCTTGGTCCTGTCTTGCCATCTCTCAGCCAGGCGATGCACGCCATTGTTCATCGCGCCTGCGCACGGAGGCCCTTGCCTTCGGGCAGCGCGGCGGTCGGACTTCGCCAGTTCCCAGTCCCGTGCCAAATCCTTCTCCCGAAGGGTGGTCAGTGCTGCCTGGTTAACTTCCAAGGCGGCTTGCAACCTCTGTCTTGCAGCGGTAGCCTCCTCAACTTCCAACTGGAGTGTGGCATGTGCGCGTCGTGCCATGGCATTGGCCTCATCGACCTCGATGCGGAGCTGAGACGTGATTGCAAGTGTTCCAGCGTCTTTGCCCGGTCCCCGTCCTGGTCTCGCGTTGTCCGGGGTATCCATCGCGAGCACAAGATGCATGCGAGCACCTGCCGGTCTTGCTGTCTCTCCGAGTGCACCAAGCGGATGCTGTCGTCCATCCGGCGTGCTTGGGTCTCCAACTCAGTGATCTATTGTTTTGCTATCACAACTGTCTGCGCAACACGTGGGATGTTGCGGACTCTTATCTCTGATCTCCGGGCCGCAATCACGGGCACTATTGGCCCCTCAACCCCGGCCTGGATGCCGGCCCAAGGTCCCCGCCAAGCGGAGGGTGCCCTGTATGGGGCTGAGCGACCAACTTCCGTCTCGGCGAACCGGCAGCATTGTGGGTCTTGGCTTTTGGGCCTCCTTCTTCATGGAGGATGTCTCTCCCTTGCCCATTGCGTCTGCACGGGGCCGCTTCCTTGGTGGCCCTTCTTGGTTTTCCCAGGCAGGCTCGACCTGCGGGAGGTCAGCGAGCTGTCTTTGGGATTTGCGGGAGGTGGGGTCTTTGTGGCGCGTGGAAGCTCACCCGCTAGGGTGAGTCCGGGACACCGGGCTGCTCGCGGGCCATGACTTGGGGTATGGCACGTCAAGCAAGGTTTAGGTAGGCTATGGCGGGGGGCTTGTCGTCCGCGGGGGCTAGGCAAAATGTGGGAGGGCTGTGGCCAGGCTAGGCAAGGCCAAGAGGCAGTTGGTTGGGCTATGGAAATGTCAGGCAAATGTTGGAGCCTAGCTCAACATTATTCTGTGCGCTGACTTCCAAAGGCAGTGGGGTCTCTAGCATACAGAATTGCGCTCATCCAATTTGGGGACCAAAAACGTAGGTCAGAGCACCTTTTAGGGGTTTGGGGGTTTTGGGGCTAGAGAGAGACTGTAAACCCTAGAGAGAGAAAGCCAATATAGTTGGATGAAGTGCTCCAACTTGACCACCGTGTTGGTGCAAGGTATTTCTTCGATCTTTGAAATGAGCTTCTCAATTTTCACGCTTCTTATCTCATGCACATGAGAGTGGTATTTTCGTTCCCAATTATAACATGACTCGAGAGCGCACATAACAAATGTAACAATGGAGACGTCATAATTTTTGTCACCCTTTATACTTTTGATTTATGTCGAGACATGTGCCAATGCCTCGACCATTAAAGATGGCTTTATTTCAAACCATATTTCTATTGTTTCAGTATTCTTATGTTGGGTATTCTTATGTTGGGTAATATGTTTCGACGTGACGTTAAAATCTCTTCTTCTTCTTCTTCTTCTTGTAGATAATAATGATGGTAGACATGTAGTCGTTTGTATTGATCGGGAATTTATATCACAACCTTGAAAGCGTGAGTGAGCAAAGTGAAAGGGAAATTTACATCCTAAAGATGGCTGTATCAACTATTAAGGATGGCTTTATTTCAAAGCATATTTCTTTTGTTCAATATTCTTATGTTAGCTAATATGTTTTCTAGATAATAACGCGCCAAGTAATGTTAGACGTAGTAGTTTGTGTTGATTGGGAATTTAGATCACAACCTTGAAGCGTGTGTGAGCAAAGTGAAAGGGAAATAAGCATCCTAAATGTATTGGGTATTACATGCTAAAAATTTGTTATGTCCAAAGCCATAATTGGTGTTCATTCATTTGGTCACTAAAATTATATTTTTGAAAAGTGGTATTACTTCAGCAATTGTTCATTTGCATAGATCTATCATGGCGCAAGAGATGGATCTTATCAGCTCCTTGTTGATCTTAGTATCCAAAAACATTCAAGAGCACACTATAGTAGAGAAGGCTTACATGACTTGGAGAATGCTTACACTAAGAACATATGTAAGAAGCGATCAGTAAGAACATATGGCCCTGACTTGGAGAAGGTGTTCGTATCAAATTAAGCTGGATTGTACTAATGTTCGAAAAAAAAAAAACAGATTTATGAGCAAAGACAAATACTAACCTTCTTACTCATTAACAAAAGATACATACTACCCTCACCTGTTTTACTAGCATAACTGCAAGCAGGACAGAACACTGATAAAGCTTATGCTACCTGGCTTTACTACATCTCTGTGCAGACCTCACATTCCTGTGCATGGAAAAAGAAACTCAGCTGGAAGTTTGAACATTCTTAAATTACTCGAAGCAATCTAAGCAGAGCAGAAAATAAAAATGCATCTTTAATCTTGTTGTGTTTAGCATCTTACCCAGCATCTATTAATTGCCTCTTCATCTGCCTTTGGATCAGAAAGCAAGCTATTAGACAGTTAAAATTGACAGCAAGGGCTTGAAAATTTGCAAAAGGGTACTGTTGCAATGTGCTTATCACTTCTAGAACTTTGTTGCTGCCAACAACGAAGCGACAGTATTATAAAACCAAAAAAGCAAAATAATTACAAGCATATGTCAAACATAAAATCCCTGATCCGAGTAAAAGCACGCTGTGGTGTATCGCATTTTGACGCCACATTTTGGCACCACCTTTGTGGTAGAATCGGGTGGTGCATGCCGAAGCGGAGATTGCGGGAGTGCGAATTAATGAGCGTCGGTTATTTTGAATTTTATGCCACGTCATTGTCCCTCATTTTGAATTAAGAAATAATCACCTCTTCTTCTGTTTTTTTGCCGCTTCTTGCCGATTGAACCCTAATGGAGTCAGAATTGAATGCCACTAGTTACACGATGAAATCTCTCCTCAAACAAGAGATTGTGCCCCATGAAGATCTAAAGAAGCTTTGGGGTGACAGAGTTCCAAATAAATCTGGCTACATGTATTTTCCCCAAGTATTTTGTTCAAACTGAAAAATTAAGGCATATGTTTTCTTGTATGCAAGGTTGAAGAATCGAGCAATGAACAATACAAAGAGTTCATGCAAATTTACAAAAGAAGTACATGGGAAGCCACATACATGGGGTGGAATGGCTCCTACGGAACCCGGGCAATGGCTTATTATCTGATATAAAAGGGGAGGTCATTAATTGGAAGAGCTTCGGATTATTATAAAACTCAGATGAGAGAAAGCAGAGGCCAGTTCTTCTAGACCCAAGAGAAAACATAGGCAAATCCAACCCGACCTCAGAGGAAAATAGCAAAAGTGACAGGGATGATGAAGATGATAGGGAAAAAACCAAATCAGGTTCCTCTAGACCACACATTCAATCTGAACTCACAATCAAAACAGAAAAGTAGAGCAATGTTCTGAGACCAAAACATGCCATTGCAGGTATGTTCAATTATTAGTTGTGTTACAACAGAAAAAAATCTCAAGCTTGACCTAGATTGTTTCTATCAACACAGAAAAGGTAACCTCAAATCCACTTCAAGAATCAGGTATGTCTACTACCATTTTGCATCATGTTGGCTGTATTGTCATGTTGTGTCTCTATGATGCCATCTGTGGGGCATTTCGTGCAATGGATGCCAGAATGATAGATGAGGTATGTGTGGTCTGGTGAGTGGTGAGTTGTTGGCATCCACCATGTCCCACACCACACCCCACCATCTCCCACCACTACACTCTACCATCTCCTACCACCACACTCCACCATGTCCCACACTACACCCCTCCACCACACCCCTCCACCATACTCCACCACCACCACACTCCACCACCACCACACCACACCACCACCACCACACTCCACCATGTCCCACACCACACTCCACCACACCACATACCCCACCACCACCACACACCCCCACCACCACCACCACCACCACACCCCACCACCACCACACACCCCACACCCCACCACCACCACCAAACCCCACCACCACACCTCACCACCACCACCACCACCACATGTCCCACCACTCCTTGCTACCACCACAACGTGTTGTGTGGTGTTTATTGTGCATCGTATGTTGTGTGGTGTGTGGTATGTGGTGGTGTGTAGAGAGTACCTTGTGTTGTGTGGTGTGTGATTGTGGTCTTCCATCAGTACGTGGCTTACTATGTTAGGAGGTGACATATACGTAGGTTTTGCAGACTATGGCAGACTTGTGAAGGAATGGTTGGCTGCAACATCAGCTAGGTTTGATAGATGCAAGCAATGATTGCAAGCAAACGAGGATAGGAAAAATGGTATCAAAAGAAAGATTGAGTTGATGGAGCATAAAGCATCGAGAAATTAGAGCTGATTTGCATAGATGGCAATCAATCATGACAAAAATTGAAAGCGCAGAGGGTGTTCGGGTTGTGAAAGCGAACTAAAGGATGAAGAGCTAAATGGTGCAGGTGTTGCCCGGGCTGAATCAATTAAATAAGGAACTAGCTGGCGAAATTGAGCTAAAGGCATGTGAAGACTTATCTTTGGAGCCGCAACCTCGAATGCAAAGATTTGAGATTTTTTCTTAGCATAGTGGTCATGACACTCCTTTAGATCCTGCACTTCCAATGCTTCCTGAGGCAGAAGAAGAGGGTGATGAAGGTTGTCCATTTTGTGGACGTTGTCTGAAATGGGAGGGTAAAATGTTGCCAGTTGTGATAGCAGAATTCAGTCACCAGTATCATATTCCATGTCTATCACACCATTTGAGGTAAATATTATCATCTCTAACCCTCGTCTAAAGACTCTATTGATTTTGAATTTGTTTTCTTGAACCTCTAGAACCTGTTGTAGCCCAGTTATTGCCCACATTATGGGGGAGACATGGCTTTTAGCTTTTGGTGTTCGAGTGGTACCACAAGAACCAACACAAGTAAGTGCCTTAACTAATGTTTCTTGATGTTGTCCGCAGGTCTACTGACTTAGTGTTTGCAGAATTGCAGAAATTTGAGACCAAGGATATCCAACAGTTATCCACGCCTCGATCAGTTATGAGACTGCAAGATACCTCCCGGGTGTACCTAGAATTCACCCCATTTGATACTTCTAAGTCAATCCCAGCTGCTGACAGCGTGGAGACTCCAAAACGAAATTTGGATAGTGAACTGAATGCAGTCGTATCAAGTAAGTACCGATGCCACATACATGATTTATTTTTTTGTATTTTTCTGTGGTCTTCCTCATTTCAATTATGTTACAGAGATAAATGCTACTGCAACTGGAAGCCATCACGAAGAGATTCCTAGTGCATCTGTTTTAGGGGGGGAAATTAATTCCCTTGAGATTCATTCTGCATGGGATCCTTCACCAGAAAAAAGTTTTGGTGCTGAACATGAGCCAAATGCGGATGCAGGTGATGAAGTTGACAAAGAAACCCCGGATCTTGGACAAGATGCAGACTGCTCAACGAGTCCAATATAACCTCAACCAAGAAAAACCAAGAGGTTAACTGAAATTCTCCTTGTTCTGGATTTTAATGGGGTTTTAGGCAAGTTTTATGACTTGAAAGAGAGGATCCCTGTGATTGGCGAGCAGTGACCCTCCAGAAATTGAACCTTCAAAAGGCAGCAGTTTCCAGGCCTGGATTACAGGAGTTCTTAGAATGGTGTACATCAAAATTTGAGATTGCATTGTGGTCCAGCATGGCTAAGAGTAATGTTGATTTGTTGATGAGAAAGTTGCCGCAGGAATATAAGGGCAAATTTCTTTTTATTTAGAATCAGGATGACTGCACCAACACAAAATTAAAAGTGGTTAATAAGCCAATTTTCCTTAAAGATCTGTCCAAAGTGTACCAGAAATTCTGGAAATACCAAGTGAAAAACACATTGTTGATAGATGACAGCAGATATAAAGGTTTTGCCAACCAGCCAAACACAATGATATGTCCAAATAGTTTTACTCCCGACAGGTTGGATTCCAATTTCCTTTTGGAGCAACTCAAACCATGGCTGGAAGGACTTCTGGCTGCAGAAAGTGTGCCAGCTTATGTGAAGGAACATCAAATGTGGAACATGTAGGATTCTGAAGAGTCGCGCAACTGCATGAAAATGCTCGACAAGTATTTTCATAAATGAATCTTGTAAAACTCTTTGAAAGTCAATATAAGTAAAAAAATTTCTATGATATGTGTTGTACTTTTTCAATTTAAAATATTTGAATGGATTGTGAGCAAATGTTCTCGTGTGTGTTTAGAACTAGAGATGATAGAGCTTCGGCAGTCCCTGTCTATCTAAAGCCACATACAATTTGAAAGTGGTGCTGAGTGGAACTGAAACTGTCGTGATTAGCTACACCGACATCAAAATTTTGGAAGCTGATACGCAATGGTTCAATGATCAATTGATCCTCCTCTTCTCAAGGTGATACTTTCATCTGATTTGATCATTGTCTTTCACGAAGCAAAATTCAAAGGAAAAATATTTCTGGAAAATACAGTCTCTTTGCATGGAAGCTCGATTATATAGATTTGTGGTTGCTATTTTCTTTTTTAAAATGGAAAGGCCTTGAACTTTGTGCTAGGAACGCCGATGTGCAGACGCATGCGACGTTCCCTTCCCACATGCGTTCTCCATGTTGGACATGGCGAGATTCATACAAATTTTAAATTATATTCAAGCCTCCTCTTCCTCTCTTCCTGTGTCTAAAAGACTGAGACCAACTGCAGTGGCGCTTCTTCTCACGGGCGAGACAACCTAGATGGCACTTGAAGCCTTCTCCTTCTAAGGTAATGGATACAGAGTAATGACACTGCAAATTTTTGAAAAATGCATTTCTGATACGAAAATTGCAGGTCGTCGCTTCACCAGTATTTTTGGGAAGTCTTTGAGCGATCCTTGAAGGTATTGTATGGAAAGTAATGGCATTGCAAGTTATATTCTAGACTTATTTTTCCTATACGAATCTGTGCCAAACCAAAGGTGAGACTTTTCTTCTTTTATTTTCTTTGTTTGCAAACTTGCAGGACCCCATTCATTAGCAACTTGGGGTCGTTAGTCTTCTCCTAAAAACAAGAGCGACATTGTAGGTATAAGTATTTCTTACTATTTGTATCTCTTTCCATTTGTATTTCCAATGCCATAGCATTGGCTTACCATCTGTTCTTCTTCATCGGCTTAGGTTATCAGCTAGACTGAGGATGGTGGCAGGCTCCAGAAGGCTTAGCAAATCTTTTTTCGGTTTCAGAAGGCTTAGCAGATCTTTCTCCCAAAGGAATATCAGCGTCAATTTTATACCATCTCATTTTAGAGGTGTGCATTATATTGATTTGTTTGCTGTTGGAATGTTTGAAATAATCATTCATGCTTGAAAATGTGCACATAAGTCGCACTATATGATTCATGTGCTATCCTATGAACTATCAGCCTTGAACTGTTGGCTCACATGTTTGGAATGGAGCGGCCAAACCCCTGCCTCAACCGTCCAGGTTCCTGCTATCTCATCTTGGATGCCAAGAACTGCTGCGCTACAGAACTATCTAATTTCCTTGCAGCTCAGTTGTATCAAAGAGAAAACAAGCTTGGGTCATAGATAAACCATTTGGAACAAAACTTGGCAAAGCTTTTGGTTCTGTGTGTTTTAATTTCTTTGATTGCATGTCTTATTTCTCTTTGCATGTCTCATGAATGCTTTGTCAAAATTCCACGTTTTATATTTTAGAACTGCAAGACGACACCCACAAGGGTTGTAGATTTTCTGGCATTTTGCATGTAGATGAGTTTTCTAGATTTTTCAAAGTTTAGCTGTTTGTTTACATATTTTATAAGGTGCATGTTTGACACGATTAGATCTTATATTATGGGATTGTCATTGTTTGTCAACTTTCGTGGACAAGCCGAAGATGTAGCAAATGGTGGATTCACATTGAAGAAAAAATGGAAAGAATTGCTTTGAGTGCCATGCAGGATCCGACTGAATTTTGTCATGTCTGCTGAAGAGTTCTATATATGTTTTTTTTTTATGCAACTTCAATTGCAACCTCAATAGCACGTACGGTGCTTTGCTTTTGTCATGGAAGGATGGTTTGATCACTACTAAGTTTATGAACCCCATGCTCCGTACATTGAATTAGTTACTTTTATGGCGCTTCCTAGAATAAAAATACAAATTCTGCAGAAGAATGATATTCTGAAGCTTCAAGGCCACTTCTGTAGTATTTTGGCATGATAATATATTAGGAAACCTTTGCCTCAAACAATTTATTTTTGCAATCCCCGTTTAACAAAAAGTTGAGCTATTGTCCTTTGTGTGCTATTTATGGGTATTTTCCTGCTTATGCATTCCTCTTTAAGGAAATTGAGCATATTATGGAGTAAATTCAATTGAGTGCTCTATTGTCCTTTTTAAATTATGGGCTTTAACATCATAGATAGGCATTATTCCTCCATTCACAAACATGAATGTGAAAAAAAAATGCTAGATACATAACTCTCCATAAGATACTATTGCCACCATGGTTCCATGTTATATAGCAGAATGGCTGTAGAAAGTTCAGTAATGGAGAATCTTATCTATTAAAATGGGAGCATCTTGGTTTTGGTGCTGGAACACTGCATTTTACACTGCATGCAGCGTTTCCTTTCCCCCTTTGGGGATGCTGGAAGTATGAAGCAAAAAAAAATGCAGAAACAAGAGACCAGATAGCCATAAGCTCCATAGCCAAAACCTTGAATTCCATTCATATTTTTGGGTTGTAAATTAATCGGTTTTTTGATGCTTTTTTTCTTTCTTTGGGCAGCAGATCGATGGTTATAGGTGGAGAAAGTATGGGCAAGAAGACCATGAAGAATAGCCCATTTCCTAGGTAAATCTTCTACCTCCATGCATTTGAGCTTCATCTGTTATTTGATTGTTTCAGTACCATATCCAAATAGCCTTTCAAAGAACGGTTGTAATTAGAGAGTAACATATTAGAAATTGTAAGCTGGATTAAGATCACTTTTTGTTTTTGAGATCGGAAGCATTTTTTCCACATCCAAATTAAGTAGGCCTTTTCTGAATTCATTGAAGCGTTTTCCAGCATGTGTACAGATCTGTCTAAGTTAAAGCATTTTCTTTTCTGCATGCCCATATTGCAGAGGACATTTTAAAGCATTATTTTGCTGCAGAAGATTTAGATTTAGTTTTTGCGAATTTGCCGTATGCAAGAGGTAATACAGATGTTGCAATCTTTAAAGGATCTAGGTCTGATAATTACGACATATGAAGGTTATGAGTTCTTTAATCACTTTATTTGCTTCCAAATGTGTCTTTTCTTTCTATCCATGTCCATGTATCAGCTTGCAATAGATCACATCACATGCCAATATGTCAAATCTTAGATTCTTGGCATTCATCTTGGCAGCTACAAAATTGTCATAAGCTTTGATATTCAGTAGATTAATGAGTCTGACATGGGGATTAAGAGGTACTTTCTAATTTTACTTCCCATATTTGATACCTTGCATGTTCTTCGCATGTCTGCTGAACGCTAAGAATTGCTCTTGCTTCCTTAAAAGTTAGATTAGCCATTAAGTTATGGTATTGCACTATAGGCTAGGAAACATTCATACTATGTAATTACTCAAATCAGAGTCATATACATAAATGCTGGATATTTAATTATCATTTCCCATTTCTTTAGGTCTAGAGACATGGGAAACATCGATAGAGAAACATCAGAATTGTTGAAAATTTTCCTTGAGCAATCCCTTTGAGCATGTTCTTAAAATATTTGTCCACATTTCTGTAGAAAAATCCATTGCATGATGGTACTCTAATGCTTGATTATCTAAACATAGATACTATTCAGTCTTACTGCCACATAATTGACCATAAAAAGGGATAATATAATGTGTTTCTTTATTCTTTCAAGGCAAGTCCAGTTTTCTCTTGAGCCATTTCATATATTTTGTTATGTATTTAGGTTCATATATGTGCCAATGAAGATGAGAATTGTTGAGAAGTTTTAAAAAGTACTTCCATTAAGGTATGAGCCATCATATGTGTGTCAGTTATTACATCTCGCCACGTATAAATAAAAAGAATTTGCTGAACCTTACTCCACCTTTACAGTTTTTGTAGGGCCTAGATGACCAGCAAAATCGACTTGACTGAGATAAATCACTTTGAAGTATGTTTTGGCATGAATTTTTGTGCAAAATTTATGCTTTTGCTGAACAGTTTGATATCGATGCTATGTTTTCACATTCAAAAGTTATGATGCTGCTATGAAGTGTATGTAGCCAGCATATAGACTAGTTTTTAGTGTACATTTGCTGCATCGTTATAGATTGTGTGGAGAATAGAAAGTACGTAGGAATGACTCCACATATGGAATGCCCTCTAGATCAAGGATTTTCTAATTTTCTTTGTTATTTTCTCTATCATTCAAGATGCTCTTGAAGATGGAAGCTTAAGATTAGGGTGCTAATTCATTGTTGTAGGTCACATAGTGAGCCTGATACAATCTAGGCTCAGATAAATACTGATGAAATGCATGGGAGTGGATATGCTATGTTTCCTTCTTTATAGTACGCCTTTGATAGCTGCCAATGTTAGAAAATCTCTTCCAGCTCATCATGACGTTGCTTGCCCTGGGAGTTTGCCATTGAATTGGAGCTTTTTGTTAACATCTACAACTCAGCCACGGATGTCAATTTGCACAAAAATCACATGCAATAAAAATGCTTAAATGCAGTAAGAATCAAAAGAGCAAACAAGACTCGGTTTGCATCAAAGTCAAACTGAGTTGCCAGTAATCAATGCTTTGATTCCGTGCAATGTGAAAACATAGAAGATGAATTGATAACACAATTTACCACTTTTAAATCAGAGCACAACAAAGGTATTTGTTACTCTATCCAGTCCAAAATATGTAGCAAATATTGTAATGGAGATCTATTGAACCACTTTGGCAATATAAGAACTCCACGAAAGAGAATTGAACAACCACAAAATTGCATACGTTGTACATCTACAAAGCTTGGATGGAACTGAAACGGCTACAGAAATATAATAATGCATGAAATCCAATGTGCATGGAAGTCAAAACATGGCATTCTATCATTTCCACAATATGCATCTCCAATGTGATTTCTCCATCTCCGCGATGTGCATCTGGCATCTCAATTGCAGAAATTAGAATTCTTGAATAATGTGACCCTGGCAATTTTATAAGCATGAATTATATGAAATCGAAACAAATGCATGTGTTGTTTAGGCAGGCAAAAAATTAAAGTAGAATAGGAGCACTCTTATATTGCATTATGTGATAGGAGGACTACACCCATTATCCAATCACAACTCATGCTCGACATCCTTGAATCTTAAACCCTTCACACTTGGCACCCTATTACATCTATGCACATCATTTACAATTCTTTATCTAACCTATAAAATCCATTATGTCTACCATTCCTGCATGTCTAGGACTAATGCCCGACATCGTCGGGCACACGTTTCTAGTGAAGTATTAATATTGGAAACTTCATTTGAACTATGTCTTGACAATTGTGCCAGTGCCTTATTTGTATTAATGGATGTAAATGCTATGAACTACAAGTCTTGATGGTCTAGCATCGCATCAATGGATGTATCTGAGACATGTGCTGTTAGGAAGCAATATGTGAGGTGTGTTCTATTGGAAAGCAACATATGAGGCATGTGTTGTTGTGCAATTTCTCTTTGGGAGCTTGTGCATGCTGATGTAGCCCACTACCTTATGCTTTGAGTTATTTCATCTTATGTGTAGATGATTTTTCACGTAGAGCTTTTGTATATTTTATCTCTACGAAATTCCAAGTCTTTACAAGTGTTTAAAAGTATGGTGGCAGCTAGTAAAATGATCAAGCGATTACGTGCTGACAATGCAAAATGGTGTTGCTGAGTGTCAAAATCATACGATAATCATTATTTTTCGATGTATGCTACCTAATTCCTAATGTGGAACAAAAGTTGCTAAATCCTGACATGGATGATAAATTTCCTCATCTTCAAGTTGTGAATTCTAATATGGATAATGCACCTCCAATCCCCATGTTGTAAATCCTAATGTGGATAATGGGTCTTACATCCTCATGTTGGGAATGAGCTTGTAAAAGGGTCTTTACATCCTCATGTTGGGAATGAGCTTGTAAATCCTGAAGTGGAAGATGATTTCATACAGGAATTGGATTTGCATGATGGGGCGGATGAGGATCATGATAGTCTACTTGATGTGACTCCGATATGAAGGCAATGGAAGCCCACTAGACGGATCTTGAAATATCATGCAGCTTTAGCTACTATTGCAGATCTGGTTATGGTGAAAGAGGTTATGTTTTCATTACAAGCAAGAAATTGGCGCATGGCCATGGAAGCTGAGTTTGAATCTCTTATCAACAAGGGTACTTGGGAGCTTGTTGAATTCAAAGCACCACTAGTCGCGAAAGGACACTCACAAGTGCTTGGAATCGATTATGAGCCTTCTCATCCTTGATGTGCCTCGAGGTGCATACATACTCGACGGCAGTGTTGTTGATGTTCCTTCTAGTGCGATGGTGTTGAAGATTTATATCCTTCTATATGTATGTCATGTTCGTGCTCTGGGTAGACTCGTTGATATGCTCTCCAATGTTTCCTGGGTATGGCACAACATGCTTTTGCTTCATCTCTCTAGGGGTGCGACAGATGTTGATGATTCAGTGTTTCAGTTTGCTTCGTAATCTTGTTCTTGGACATAATTGTTCCCACTCCACAATGTCTGAAGATCTTTGGAGACGCCTCTTGAAGTTATATGCAGTTCCTTTGGCTAGATGCCTAAAGAGTTGTTCTCTTCATTAGTTGCATTTCGAAATGTTGATCCTTGGGTTCGTCAAGTTGCATGCGAGTTACCGTACTCTGATGAGGTTTCTAGTTGAATCGTCGATTCTTCAGTTCGATTTGCCTAGTTGCTTGTCTCTCATCCCCATGTGGAAGAAAAAGTTAGCATCCCATTCTTGGTATGCTTTCTTTTCATTGGGACATGCATGCACATGGATTCTTAGGAAGAAGCACTCTATTTTAATATGGAGACTTTAGTGCCACATCTACAAAAGATGACCAGTGTAGTGGAATCTCACCCTTAAAGCCACCAGTATCACTTTGCTTGATGTTCTAAATGGTGCAATTCTTGACGTGCAAAAAGATACATGGCTACATTTTAAAATGAGGTTTTAGGTTAGACGTGTATTCCAGAAGTGCACTTGTGGACATCTATAAAAAATGTGGGAATATGGGCAGTGCGTGTTTTCAATTCCATAAGTGTTAGATATAGTTTCGTGGAATGCAATGATATCAGGTTATTCCAAGAACTATGACTGTCAGTATGCTGTTGAATATTATGAATGGACACACCAAGATTGCTTAAGACCAAATGATGTTACCTTTGCAAGCATAGTCATGATGTGTGCCAGCACTGACGCACTGTATCGAGGAAGATTGATGCACGCTAGTACTATTACTGCTGGTTATCTATTTGATGTTTTTTTGGGCAATACAGCTATTGACATGTATATGAAATATGGGGCTATACATAATGGGCAGACAGTTTTTGGAGGAATGCCATAATTTCATAGCATTCCCTTTACTGTGGTGCAAATGCAACTCTTAATATCACTATGTTGATGAAAGAAGATGGAATAACACCAGACCAGATTAACTATCTTAGCTTATTTAATATTTGTGCTAGCATAGATGCCTTGGAACAAGGTATAGAAGTTTATTCGCATCGTCCGGAGACATCGGACGCCATTCTAGAATGGGACGAGCATGCATGTCTTGCATGCATGCGGGCGGCGCATGCCCGTTTTGGTTGGGAGTTAAGCTATTTGGCGGCGTTTACGCATCCACGTCTCATCGGTGCTTCCTCTTCTCTCGGAAGTACCTTATTCTCTTTGAATTGTTTCGAGGCGGGGGAGGGCTTCTTCTGCTGGTTTAATGATTGGCGTTTCTTTCATGCTATCCTTTTAGGCCTTTGGCCTTCGTCCTGTGACCTTCGTCCCTCGATCCTAGTTTGTAAGGAAGTTCTACGGTAGTGGGCGGTTTTGTTGGTTTCTTGTGAGTCCCATTCTAGAATCGCGTCGATCGAGAGACATCCGGATCGCCATTCTAGAATGGGACGAGCATGCATGTCTTGCATGCATGCGGGCGCATGCCGATTTTTGGTTGGGAGTTCGCTATTCCGGTAGCGTTTACGCATCCCGTCTCATCGGCGCTTCCTCTTCTCTCGAAGTACCTTATTCTCTTTGAACCCTCCCCCCCCTTCTTTGTTTATTGTATTGTGCACAATTTTACTTTTATCATGTTTTCCCACCCGGGTGATGCTTTTTCCACCCATTTGGGTGATGCTATTCTACGGTATGTTTGTGTTGTCTCGTTTGTTGTGTTGGTGATGTGCGGTACGGGTTGGCGGCGGCATCTATTCGACTTCTCCATGCGGGGGTTTTGGGGGCGATTTCTATGCCTTCACGTTTGTCTAAGCCCCTTGTCGAAGGCTTATCACTAGGGTTTTTCCTCGAAAACCGAGAAAGCTGGGTTTTTAATCCGGTGATAAGCTTTCGGCGGTACATCGACCACTCATCTATTAGCATTGTATTTTTGGGGTCCAAGTGATATAATTGGATTTTCCCTTTATTTTTCGTGGGTAGTTCGCATGTGTGCGGCTACCCACTGTCCACCATTGTAGAAAATCTGCTGAGATGAATGAGAAGCCTATCTATATCTATGGGCGGTTTGTTGGTTTCTTGCGAGTCCCATTCTAGAATTTCACCTTATGAAGATATATCACGCTTGGTAATCCATTACTTGACATGTATGTCAATTGTGGCATTTTTTTGGAAGCCTATTGTCACTTTTACAAAATGCCATTGCAAACTGCAATACCTTGAACTAAATTATCGCATCACACGCCCAAGTGGCGATGCTAAAAAGATCCTTGAGCTATTCAAGAATGCAATTAGAAAATCTAAAACTAGATGATATAATATTCATTTCTTTGTCAACTGCATATAGCCATGCATGCTTATTTGATGAATCCCACCATTTGTATATATGCTTTCAAATCATGGAATTTCTCCACAGACCTTTTAGGAATATCGCATTATGCTTGTACAATTGATCTTTTAGGCCATGCTGCATATCTTAGTGAAGCTATGGACCTGATCTATTCATTGCCTTCTAAGACTTGTGCCGCAATATGGATAATGCTCCTGGTGCTTATAAGGTTTTATGGAATCCAAGAATATTGCAGGCTATATTATCTTATCAAGCATCTATGCTGCTTTAGAGCAATAAATAATGTCAATCCCAGCTTTTAATATACATGGAAACAAAAATGGGATTGAAGAATCTACATTCGATCAATTTCACAACCTATAGAACATTGAGGTTTCAATCAAACATATACATAAGGGTTCAAATTCTGCACATTATGCATCATATTACTTTGGAAGCAAAAAAATGTTATGCGTACCTAAATTCCAAAGGATTATAGCTATTTCAAAATTTCATTTGCTGTGGTTGTGAGCCCAACTATTTTTTCTAAGGCCATGAAGCTAAAGGCATCATCATTTTATTTGCTTCATGGTTTAGATACAAAGTTTTCCCCTTCTTTTTTGTAGCAAGCTAAATTCCCCTATTCAAGTAGCATGCAAATATTTTGACATACATATTAACACTACTTGCAAATGAAAACTAATAAATGCTAATAAAATTCTCATCGTCCAACTCCACCAAACAAACACAAAATGCACATGGAAGACATGGAACCTACTATCTAGATTACTGAGCAAGATTTTGACCATGTCAAAAAATGTAACTCAAAACAATGTTTTGTCGCTTTAGCAGTATATTTTTTCCGAAGCAATTGAATCTTGAAGGACCATAAAGGTCCATTTGAAAGGAGACAAGCTTCAATACATAGCAATTATGGATCTTGTTAAACGCAATAACCTAACCCGACTACGCAACCAATTCAACCAACCCACCCCCAGGCCTACATTACTACTAGTTTTCTTTGTTTTTAAATTATGAATTTTTGTCATAGTACATAATTTGATAATACTAAATCTCCATATGGCTACGAGTGACAGCAGGCTGGAAGGCACTATATGCAATGCAAAACAATAGTCATAGAGCGGAGTTGTATGATTGGGCCCATCAGTCACATTTGTTCAAGGTCTTAGTGGAGCCTATCCTTTTATACGGGGTGGAAGTATGGGGTCCAGTACTTGCTACTTTGAATGACTTGGAGCAGGTCCAGAAAGCCTTCTTAGTACGAGCACTAGGGTTGAAGTCCACGATCCCATATCAAATTACAGTGCGGGGAGCGAGAATTCTTGCCTCTTCGGAAGGCGGCCCTTGTCGCCACATTGTTTATTTTCGGAAGGTGGTCAATATGGGCGATGCTTTCGTCTCCCTAAATCATGGCCAATGGGGCGCGATCGCCTCAAGGCTGCTTTGGAGGGAAAAGAGAGCTCAATGGTTGGCTAGATGGAATGTCGCGAGAACACGAGGTGCATACATGTGCAAAAGCAGGCAGTCGCCATAGCTTGAGGCAATATCTTGGACGCTTGCTTCCTCGGCAAGCTTTGGGATGCCAATGCTTTTGAACATGTCAAAAAGACACTACCGGCGCCACATAAATCCCACATTGAAGAGGCCCGCAATGCTACTGCGTACCCACTTGCCCATGAAAAGCGCGGACTCATTGCCTCCATTCGCCATACGGGGCACATCATCTTGAATTGAGATGGGCGGATGGATTGGTGAGCCACGCCGGGGGCGGGCTCATCCAATCTTTGCCAAATGGGAGTCATTGAGGATGAATCTCATACCCTTCAAAGTTGCCCAGCATATGATCAAATTCCGGCCGCTATCTTGCCGAGTTGGTTAGGCACGCCCGGCCCGTTACATGTGACATTGAGCACGGCATCCGTGCGGTCTTTGGAATCATACCTTCGAGGAGGTTATGGACATGCGAGATCGCCTATGTCCTCGGGCACACACTTGACATGTATATATACATTGATGCGAGGGGATAGGTTAAATGCGTGACGAAATCTAAATTCACGATGTATAAAGTTAAAAATACATATTTTTTTTTGTAAAAAATATATTTTACGTATTTTTTAGTCGCCGTCGGAAAAAAAAAAATTAGCGTCTGTAACGAAGAAAAAAATATCACGTGGAAAAAAATAATAATAATAATATTTTTTTTACGTTCGCGTCTGTGAAATCTTACGTTTCGCGCAGACGTGAAAAAATTCCGCCACCGTCTGTGAAAACGGAAGGTTCAGCGTGACGCGATTTTCAAATTCAAAAAAAAAAAAAATGCTTCTGCTTTTCTTGGTTTTGATGCAGCGAAAAGTTTTCAGCGTCGCGGTTTACAAGATTTTGCGTACGCGAAATTCAAATTTCAAATACGCACGCGATTTATTTATTTATTTATTTATTTATTTATTTATATTTGGATTATAACTCTTATGGATTTAATTATTCATGCATGTGAGTAGTACAAAATGGTATGATAGCTTCTGTTGGACCATGGTTCTAAAAGTTAGAGCTGAGTGGGGTTGATGAACTTTTTTTTTAAACTAAGGGGAGTGCACACCAATAATATAGTCTGTAGTATTGGTTGTCTTGAAATATTCGGACTATGGTTCTTTATGGCTTATGTGGCCATAAGCATGCTAATACTTGACTTTAGTTTTATAAAAATACGAGATATCTAAATTCTTGCACTGCGACTCGCATGAAAACAATATCCCGATAGATAGACTTTTCATTCATCTCAGCAGTTTTTTCTACAATAGTATAGGGTGGGTAGCTGCATATCGCAGGCTACCCAAAAAATGAAAAACATAACACCTGGACCCCAAATGAAATTGTGTGCTACAAATCTTTGTGTACTGCGCCGAGAGCTTATCATTTGGGATTAAAAAACCCGCCCTTTCGGTTTCGGAGGAAAAACCTAGCGATAAAATCTCGGCAGGGGGGCTTGGACAACGAGGGCTGCTAAAGCGTTCCCCAAAAAAACCCACGCTCCCGAGAGAATACCGAAGTCGCGCATCACCCCTGGACCTGCACATCACCAATAAAAAAAACCAATAGAGAAAAAACCTCGAAAAGCGAGGGGCTGGTCACACGTGCCACACGACAAAAAACAACATTTACACCTCGAAAAGCGAAATTCTGGTCACGCGCGTGCCCACGCAACAATTATAACAAATATGAACATATAAACAACAATTTTAAGGGGGAGGTGGGAGCCATGGAATCTTCTTTGAGAGATGAGAAAGCGTAGATGAAACGTCGATGAAGAACTCTGCAATAAATAGTGATCCCCCAACCTGATGAACGGCCTAAAAATACATGCGATGCATGCAATGCATGCATGATCGTTCTTGTGTAAGAATCTCGATCCGCTACGCGAAACAATGACATTCTTGCACTGCGACTCGCATGAAAACAACATCCCGATACCAGAGAACTTCAAATACTAGATCCGAGGAGAAAAGTTGAATATTGTCCTATGCCGGACAAAAGGGCAAAGATAGAAGAGGTTAGAAAGGATATGAATGGTCAAGAAAGAGTGGCTCATGCAAGAAGAAGCCTCTCCTCCGCATGAGATCAAAGAATAGAAGCCATGGATACTGCTAAGAGATGAGAAAGCGCCGATGAAACGTCGATGAAGAACTCTGCAATAAATAGCGATCCCCCAACCTGATGAACGGCCTAAAAATGCATGCGATGCATGCAATGCATGCATGCTCGTCTTGTGCAAGAATCTGGATCCGCTATGTGAATCGATGACATTAACAGGATATAATATTTACATGGCACTAGGGTAATATGGTCTTAGCAGTTTCAATGGTTTAAATAACTAATTTTGACTATGGACTAGATACCCAAGGTTCTCGAGATGAATGATGCCATCGGGGAACTTGTTCCCGGGATGGGCGAATAAGACTCTGATGGGGATTGACCCATGTAGATGTCATGGCTAGTTGGCTCTTTGCCCTAGGCTAGTGTGAATTTGGTTTTTTTTTTTTTTTTTTTAATGTCTTATTTGTTTTCCTTTTTTTGTCTGGCGAAAATTTTTTCGTTTGGCGTACCGCTAAATGATGAAAACCACGTCGCATAAAATTTTTTTTTCCGCGCACGCGATTTTTTCTTTGTTTGGCGTCTGGCGATAAAACTTTCGGCGTCAGCGATTTAGTTGTTTTCAGCGTCACGCCCGGCCGCGGGGATTTTTTTGCCATATTTTTACGTTTTATACGACAAATATGTGCCGTATCATGCAATTCATATGTATTCCATATAAAACGTACAGCGTATTGAACCTATCCCTGCATTGATGTATACTTGTACAGTTTGACAGCATTCTTATTACTGCCACGATTTTTCCCATGAAAACCCTTCGGGGCGGGGGTTTTTTAACCCGGACAGTAATAAGTTTGCTGCGCTCCTTATGGGTCCCATAGGCCGATTGGCCTCAGTGGACGATAAAAAAACTTTCTCATTCTCATTCTCATTCTCATTCTCATTCTCATTCTCATTCTCATTCTCATTCTCATTCTCATTCTCATTCTCATTCTTACACAATTATTTCATATAATATATGATACTATCAAAATAGTTAATGCTCTAATAAATGATATAAAACACGTAAAAGTATTATTGGAGGTGATATTCATGTAGGCATTATGCAACGTACAAAAGATAAATGTTTGTATATATGACGTTAAAAATAAGACATTGATACAATGACTTTGGGGATAAGATAAATTTCGCCTTCAATATAGTATTATAGATGGTGAAGAATGTGAGATTATATTTGATACTATTTGTAACAATACGTAATATTATATTTAGCACTAATAATGGTACAATTTTATCCCCATGTGATATTTTAGGTGGCATTTTCAATGACGTTGTACTTGATACTAACTATATTATAAACGATGATGTTTGTGTTGACATTATGAATGATGTTAATTATAGCATATACGTGATGCTTTAGGCGACACTATTATAGCATTATAAGGACAAAATGCATGATACAATAACTATAGCTAATGCTACAAATGATAGTATTATATCTTTAAAATGCTATAGAATATAATACGACAACAGCCCATGCCATGCAAAAGGTCAAAGGTCCTAGGTGCTAACCAAGTAAAAGATCCTGCCAATATAAGGAAAAAGGTGGCCACATATAAAAATGCCAATTTTAATGTTGTATGCTTTTCAAATTTGACATTTCTCTTAGAGTTCCCTGGGCTGTTTTGCTTTTGTTTTGCATCAACACATTTTTTGTTCTTTGTCTCAGTCCTGGCATGAGTCTGAACATGCTGCACTCAATATGCTCCCAATTTTCATATGATGGATGATTTGGGTTGCTCTGTTTCATGTTACAATGCTCATAATTTTATTTGGTTCAGATCGTTGGCAATGGAGCATGATCTGTAGCTTTTTTTTTTTGCACATGTGAAGATTTGAAGCAGGTTACAGATCAAATCTGGATGACTCAATATTACATCTTCAAACTACAACACGATGGTTTAAAATCTCAATTGTTGTTGCTTCACATATTAATTTATCTTTCTATTATTATACTATGACATATTATATCTTCTTCTTTGAGTTTCCAAACATGTCCAACATGTGCTTATACATGTTGATTGTATGATCACTAACACAAACACATGTGCATAGCAGTCCATAAGTTGAAGATATCCTCGTTACATATTCCATATTGTGAGCCCTATTTGGTGTTTTTATTGTGAAACCACCTTATAAGGTCACAGAACCCTTTATATTAACTATGTTCTCTACTTTCTGTTATAAATTAGGATTGTATATTTGATTCCGAGATTTGAATGGTATTCCATGAACAAGGTGTAGGCTCAATTGTAGATAATCTTTGCCACAATTCTCGAGGCCTCGAAAGGGCTAAAAAAAATTTAGATTTAACACAAACCATTACAATAACACATATAACACATATGACACATATAATATCATTACAAATGTATCTAGTTTGTTCGACAATTCTTAAGGCCCCGAAGGGGCCAAAATTTTTTTGGGTTAACACACAAACCATTACATCCAACACTCTAAAATTAAATCCCCCTTGAAATCCCCTTTGGTTTGGGTGCATATTCACACGGGGGGTGACGAACTAGATACATTTGTAATGATATTATATGTGTCATATGTGTTATATCTGTTATTGTAATGGTTTGATACTAACCATGTTATAAAGGATGATGTTTATGTTGACATTATGAATGATGTTAATTATAGCATACGTGTGATGCTATAGTTGATACTATTATAGCATTACAAGGACAAAATGCATGATACAATAACTATAGCTATAGACTGATGCTACTAGTATTATATATTTACAATGCTATAGAATACGATACTGCGACAGTCCATGGCATTCAAAAAGTCAAAGATCCTAGGTCCTAAGCAAGTAGAAGATCCTGCCAATATAAGGAAAAAGATGGCCACATACAAGAATGCCTTAAATATCCAGCACCGTCGTGTTTTTGTGGAGACCTTTTCTGCATTGACATCTTAGGGAGAGATTCCACTATGGCATTTGGAACTTAACTTTTACAAGCAAATGAAGTTTCGACACGTTGGAAAATTAGGAACCTTGACATGTTCCACTTTCTTTGGTCTTTAAATGCATATGCCAAGGTATTATTATTTTAACTATTTTTTTACAGCCGATAATCCATGTCCTTTAAAAAATAAAATACAAACACTTGTCTCTTATCCCCATGTGAAAGAAAAAGTTATGATCCCATTCTTGGTATGCTTTCTTTTTATTGAATCTAGGTAAAAAGCATGCCAAGGTATTATTATTTTAACTATTTTTTTTACAGCCGATAATCCATGTCCTTTAAAAAATAAAATACAAACACTTGTCTCTTATCCCCATGTGAAAGAAAAAGTTATGATCCCATTCTTGGTATGCTTTCTTTTTATTGAATCTAGGTAAAAAGCATGCAAAAGGAAGAGACATAATGTTCTAATTATTGGAGGGTATCTCACCGATGGTTTGGCCTAGATTTAGGCTGGGTATTGTATGAAAAATCGTAGGCAGAGCGTATTTTTTTGCTGATTTGAGCTGCTTGTTGGCCGAGAATTCTAAAAATCGGCTGCTTGTTAGCTTGAGCGTTCAAGAAATCGGCTAAGGCATGGTTTAAGAATAGAAGGATAAGAAAGCATGTAAACTTTCTTCTTTCTTTAGGGGCCTTTTGCGGCTAGAGCTTATTCGATTTGAGTACCCGATTCGATTATCTAGCTTTGGAAGAAGGGCGGGTTACGCACAAAAGGCGACGAAAGGATGCGGATCAATTTCGCCATAGGCGAGGATGTTTGAAGCCGGATTGGAAGAGCAAAAGCGAGAGAGGATCATTTGGGATTTATTCTTTGGAGGAAAGGGACGAGCATTTGTTGCCGATCTGGTCGATGGAAAGGAATGGGCGGTGGCCAATGCATTACGGAATTTTAACCCCGAGAATAGTTTGTGGCGGACATTTTTTGCGTATTTTGATTCCGGCAAGCTTGCAAGCTTGGATTTAGAGACCATAACATGGAGAAGTGTAAATGTGATGAATAACCCATCTCGGATGGATGCAGTTACGTGCCAAGAATCGTGGTTTGCACTGACCCAACAAACCCGCAATCATGCCGTAGTCAATAAGCGATGCAACGGCTGGCGGGCACTAGTAGCGAACATACCTCTCGGATATGGGCAAATCACCGGGCGGATGCGGAGGGTATGACATTCATCCTCAATTCGCCAGGTGGCAACAACTTTGGAGCCTTTGCTCTCGTGCTTCGAGCCCAGCATACTGTTTCAATGCGGGCGATGTGCACCCGTCGCGAATGGAAGCTATAAGTCTGCGTTTCTTCATGGGCGGTGGGTGTACAAATCTTGAGTGCACGGGCCTCTTTGTGAGCCTAGGATTGACTTCTTCTGGCGATAGTGTGCGGCTTAGCGTCGTCGAGCCTCTACATCGAGCTTGCGAAGGAAAGTAGCATCTAGGTACAGTTTAAGTGCCGCGATCTTTCTTTGTCGACACGGGCGCGTCTGTTTTGCCCTGCGCCCTAGCGTGAGAACCGCGAGCTTGCTGTCTTTCCGTGCCGGATTTGGCGTTGGGGACCCATTGTGGCCAAAAGCAAGATGGGGCAGCGTGTATCGACCATAGCGACCACCTTTTGGAAGTAAACGATATGGCGTTCCAATGCGGCCCGTTGAAGGGGTAGAAAGCCCGCCTCACGGAGTAGGATGCGTGCAGGCTGTGGACTTCACCCCGGGGCCCGTGCCAAGAAGGCCTTCGCACTCGCTCGAGGTCATTCCATGTGTTGAGGGAGATGACCGGGCCCCACACTTCGCCCCCCATACAAGGACCGCTCAACCAAGGCCCGAAACAAATGTGGACTGGTGGCCCCAGGCGCACAACTTCTGCCTTGTGGGCTGTTGTTACGCATGGCATATAGTGCTTTCCAACCCGCCGTGACCGCAGAACCGATAGCAAGCATCCCAATGGGTGGTAGTTGAGAACTCAATCCCCAAGTACTTGTAGGCCGGAGCCACCTCTACCTCTTGCCCCGGTAAGTGAAGGTGGGAAGCCTTGGGCGTCGGGACGATGCAACTAGCAAACACCTAGTTTTGGCCAAGTTCACTTTCGCATGCGGTGGTGAATTGGCAAAAAGTGTCAAGAGCATCCAGGTGACGCTGCATGTCCTCTAGAGAGCAATGTGGCATCAACACCCCTGTAGCATTGGTCTCTCAACAAAAGACAACAAAGAATACAATTATAAAACACAGTATACAAATACTCAGAAGATGTATAAGAGTAAGCTAATCCGGACCCGGTTTTCGGTTTTAGGCGGGCGTTAGCGGAGCAGCCTAACCGAAAATCTGGACCGTTCGCTGAAATCTGAAGATCATCTGATTCAAGCTTATGTTGGCAGAAACAAGCCTATTTTGCCCGATTGAAGGCTATTTTGTCGGATCCAAGATCCTCTGATTCAACCCTATGATGCCGGATTCATGCCTATTTTGCGGGTTTCAAACCTATTTTGCACAGATTCAAGCCTTCTCTGAAGATTCATGCCTATTTTGCCTGATTCAAGCCTACTTTTACAAAGGTTCAAGCTTTTTCTGCCAGATTCCAGCCTATTTTCTGGGAGGGCAAAACAGGATCTGAGGATGGAAAGAAGCCCGATGAGCAAATGTTACCTGTGCAGCAAGTAATCCGACATAAATCAACCCGATTGTTATTCTGGATTGTTCGCCTATGCCACATGGCATCATGAAAATGCACCACTGTGAGAAAAAATGACCCGATTGTGATATTGACCAAGGATACACCAAACAGAGCCCAACGATGGGACATCCAATGAGCGTGGAATCTAGGCAGAGGCACTATATTTTAGTCTTGAGACTTTAGTGCCACGTCTATAAAAGACGCGTGTAGTGGAATCTCACCCTTAAAGCCATATGAAATGAAAAAAAAAGAAACACGGTGTTCCTTGCTCCTTCCTCCTTCACTGCTCCTCACTGCCGGGACTTTAAATACTCAAACTCTCTCTCCTCTATATACAACTTTGGATCTCATGTGTTCTGCTTTGTCAATGGCTTTCTTCTTATTCTCCTTTCTATTAATCAAAGCAGCAGCAGCAGCCACTAGTACGTCAGACTATATCTCATATCAATCTCTCTCAGGAGATACGCTCCCATCTTATATTAATTTTAAGATCCCATATACACCAAAATCTCATCAAGATCTCAGTTGGTCCGTGAGGGACACTGAAGATGACCATACAACGCTGGGCAATGGAAGGAGTTACAACTTTCTTCTTACTTCTAATTCTGGGTCGTATCAGTTCGGATTCCTGAGCGATGAGAACAAAGAAGTGGCACAATTATCCATTGTGGCATGGGATTCTGTTATATCAGACATAGCTGACATTATATGGCAGGTAGATAAGAAAGTTGCCAGAAATGCTACACTGCTAGTCCAGAGTGATGGAAGCATTGTTCTCTTAAATGAGAAGAATGAGTCAGTTTGGTCTATAAAGACTTCAGGAACAGCAGACACAATCTGGTTAACTGATTATGGAGCCCTGGAACTAAGGGACTCGGAGGAAGACGGGCCAAAATGGAGCAGCTTCCTCAGCCCTACGAACAAGCTTGTGTGTGGCCAAGTTCTGCAGCAGGGGATGAAGCTTGAGAATGAAGAATATGCTCTGAATGTGGACCACACAGCAGCAGTTTTGCGTTATCAGGGACATCCTTATCATATATGGAGAAATGTAAACCCCGCTAATTTCTTGGCTTTTTGTTGCTGCAATTATACAGCCACTCTGGAACTGCGTTCTGACATGGCTAGTTATTCTGAGAGCAGGTCATACTTGAATAAAGACTTGCAGTGTAAGAAATTTGATGTGCCATCCATGCTAAGCTTACCAATTGATCAGGAAAACGTTGCAGTGGCAACTCTGGGGTCTGATGGAATTATCACTGCTACAAGGTTGTTGGGACATGCTTCTACTTTTCAAGGTAATGCATCTTGTGACCTGCCTAATGTTTGTGGCCAATATGGTATTTGTAATATTTCTAGTCCTTACCATTCTTGTAGCTGCCCTTTGAACTCCTCCTATTTCATCTCCGATACGACCTCCGGTTGCCATTTTGCAACCACATATGCATTAAATGGCAGATGTGAAATCCTAAACCAGAGTGGGATTAATTACTATGAAACTGAATTTGTCAACCCTGACATAACGGTACCTACAAAAGAAAGTTGTAGCATGGCTTGTTGGACTAATTCTACTTGTGAAGTTGCATTTTATCAACAGCCTACAAATTCATGCTTTCTCATGAATAACATATCTAGCCTTAAGTATGCAAATGATTCCTACATTGCTTTTTTCAAATTATGCAAGCCATTCAGTCTTCCTGGTGATCTTTCTAAAAATCCTTCTAAATATAACACTGCAGTCATCACAGCCACATCTACTGCAGCATTTTGCTTTGTACTCTTTGTTGTCGCTGTCACAGTCTACTGGAAAGTTAAAAGAATGCAAAAAGAAGAGGATGAAGATGAGATTTTGACATCATATTTATCAGAGACAACTCTGAAAAGGTTCACCATAAGGGAACTTGAAGAAATAACAAGCTCATTTGGGGAGAAGCTTGGAATGGGGGCCTTCGGGACCGTGTACAAAGGTGTGCTGCCTAATAAAAACTTTGTTGCAGTGAAGAGCTTAAATGGACCAACACAAGAAGCAAAGGACTTCTATGCAGAGGTGTCAGTGCTGAGCAGAGTGAGACACTTCAATCTGGTCCAACTTCTAGGATTTTGCAGTAAAATGTCAAAAAGGACACTAGTATACGAATATTTGGCAAATGGTTCTCTTGATCAATGGTTGCTTGGGAAAAGGCAGCCATTCTTGAGCTGGGGTACAAGAATGGAAATTGCTATTGGATCAGCAAAAGGCATGGCATATCTGCATGAGGAATGTGCTGAAAAGATTCTCCACTTGGATGTGAAGCCTCAAAATATACTCTTGGATGAAAACTTCTGCCCAAAGGTAGCAGATTTTGGCCTCTCACAACTCATTGACAGAGATGAAAATAACTTTTTTATGACAACAATATGTGGAACACCTGGCTATTTGGCACCAGAAATGATCACAGGAGAAGCGGGTGTGAAGAGTGATGTTTATAGTTTTGGAGTAGTCCTATTGGAAATTCTTACTGGGTCTAGGCCCATCGAACCAAAGGGTGAAGATTTTTGGGACTATAGTAGCTATGACAATGTTGTTTCTACTCTTGTGGATGGCAAGTTAGAAGGCTCATTTAATTTGGTGGAAGCCAAAAGGATTCTCAAGGTGGCTGCCCTTTGTATCAACTATGAGCCTCAACTTAGGCCTTCCATGTCTTCAGTTGTTCTGATGCTAGAGGGAAACATTGACATTCCTCAATTTGTCAATGCCCCTCAATTATTTCCCAAACTCAATCCTGAGGTAAGCGCTAAGTTAATGAAACTGTTGGAGTCCAGAATGTCCACATCTTCCTATTCTATAACCATGGGTAGGAAGTGTCAATGATGGATCTTGTTAGATTAAGTCTTTAGCCTCCAACATTGGAATGCTTTGGATTTCAAAATGATCAATCTTATGTATAATAAACTATGTTTTAGTTGCCGTTGAGATGAAGAGCTTGATTCATTACTAGTGAAAATTCATAAATTTGTCTCAATGTTGAGGTGCTATGGCACATATGTCATGGTATTGAGTCCATATTGAGGAAAATTAAATTGCGGGGCATTAATGCACATTATTCTCTACAAACTTTAGCACAAGGCTAAGAAAAGAGCATTATAGGGCACTAATGCAATCCCGTCGCTTAAATTTTTATAGAAACAAAGGTATATAAAAATACTTCATCTCGATAGGAATAGGACATCTCAAACTTAAGCAGAGCATGTCGAATCAAATACTTGAATGATAGGACAAACTTCAATTTAACTAGAAGTGAAATTTTTTAATAAATACAATTAACCACAGGAATAGCACTCATTGTAGCTATAGAAGGATTTCAAAATTGATGGAAAAACAAAAAAACAGGAGAAAAGGGAGGGAAGAGAGAGAAGCAAGTTCTAAGAAATTCTAGTTATACACAGGAGATTTGAAGAATATTTCTAGATTTCATTAGCCAATTTAGCCTATGATGCAAGTGGACAATTCTATACCTCTGGCTCAATAGTAGAATAGAATATGATTTTATCGTCCACGGAGACCAACCGCCTATGGGACCCAAGTACAAAAGAGAGAAGCAAAGCAGCGATACTACCGAGGGATTAAAAACCCCACCGGAAGGGTTTTCTGGGAAAAACCTTAGTAGCAATAAGGATGTCTGACATCTACCGCTGATTATATACATAATCACAAGTACAAACAGGTTAATGTCTGGATGAGGGGGCATAATCGAAGTCCACAGATCCATTACCTCCCGGAGGTACGATCCCAACAAGCCTACAGAGGTGCTTTCTCAGTAGCTCATGCAAGGCCCCCGATGGGGCACAACTAACCGAGCATACCGAGCCCGGATATGCTCGCGAGACGGACAACGGGCCCGGAGGGCGTGACTTTCATCCTCAATGGCGCCCGGCGCTGACAAAGATTGACGCACTCGCCCTCACGCGGCTCCGAATCCATCTCCTGCCTCAATGCGGAGGTGGTGTGCACTGTCGCGAATGGAAGCAATTACCTGCGCTTTTTCATGGGTAGATGGGTGCATGTGTAGTGGTGTGGGCCCCTCGTGAGCATGGGATTAACTCGCTGTCGATAATTTGCCACCTTGACATGTGATGGGGCCTCAGCATCCCAAAGCTTGGCCATGAAGCAAGCATCAAGTACCGCCTTCAAAGGCGTAGCGTTCCTTGGTATGCACTTTGGTCCACACCAGGTGCTGCACATTCCATAGCGAGAACCACTGGCTGGGCTTGCTTGTCTTTCCAGCCCAGGCTTTGAGTCGCCAAGGGCCCATCGCCCTTTGCCAAAGCAAGGTTGGGCAGCCGGGCTTCATCCATAGCCACCACCTTCCGGAAGTAAATAATGTGACGTTCAAAGCGACCCTCAGAATGGAAGGAAGCATCTCCGAGCAAGATGCGATATGGGACCGTGGATTTCCTCAGTGCCGAGGCCAAGAAGGCCTTACACTTTTGCTCTAGATCGTTCCAAGTGGTGAGGGATATCACCGCCCCCACACTTACGCCCCATAGAGGAGGACCCGGTTCAACCAAGGCCTCGAACAAGTGTGCCCGGTGACCCCCATGCATATACGCTTTGGGATCGTTGTTTTGCATTGCATCTGGGGCTTTCCAGCCTGCAGTGACTCAGTAACGATGGATGCATCCCGGTGTGTGGTAGTAGAAAAACTCAATGCCCAAATACTTATAAGATCGAGCCACCTCCACTACACCTTACGGTAAGTGAATGAGGGAAGGCGTGGTCGGGATGATGGGACCAAAGAAGACACCCTTGTCTTGGCCAAGCTAACTCTCATGTCGCTGAATTAAGAAAGTGTCCAAAGCATCGGTGGCGTTGCATGTCCTCAGGGGGTATATCGCGGCAGTCAACATCATCAGCATATATGAGTTGCGGATTATGTGGTGCATCAACCCAGCACCTCAGGTGCTTTCGGCTAGCCATTCTTCTAGCTGGTCAATGTACAAGCGAGAAGAGCGTGCGGGGATAGAGGGTACGGCGCCTGATGCTACTAACAACGGGCTCCCCGTGAGTGTGAGACGACCGGAGCAAGCCTCAGATAGTCTGTATATAGCATACGCAAGTCGGCGAGGGGTCTATTTTGTCTCATCCCATCCCACAACTTATCCAGAGGCCTTTGTGTCAAAAGCCTTGCGAAATCCACAAAAGCAACGATGCAGTTAAAAGGCCGATTCCCGCTATCCTCTATGAGTGTTCGCAGAGGAAGATATGGTCAATAGTAGAATGCCGGGCTGAAGCCTGCTCAGCGGAGAGCCCCAAGACTTCTCCATCCTCGCGCCCAAAGTGTCATCGCGGCCAAGAATCCCAAAGAAGCAACTTGGCAAAGACAGAATCGACCATAATGGTACGATAGTTGGGGCTGTGGGGTCCCGCTTTGTATATGGGCACAACTCTCGGGTAGTCCAAGGCGGGGAAGCCTTCTTGCAATGCCCGTTGAAGAGTGCCGCGGAGAACCGGCACCATTGGGGGCCCGCCCACTTGAGAAGCTCACCAAGATACCATCCAAATCGGGCCGCCTTCGGATTAGCGAGGCGTTGTGCCCATTATGACATCCCTTCGGAATGACCGTGCTAGGCCTCGCTCAAGGAGGTACCGATGCCCCGGCTTCCCATTGGGTCATCAACCGCTGCGCAAGTATCTCACCCATTGTTCCGAGTAATATTTCCGTGGGTCGTGCGTGGCTTACTCAAGACCTTTCTCCGTGAAGGCCCTAGGGTGGCGGGTCCAGAAGACCAAACATCTCATTCTTTGGTGCTCGAAGGTACCTGGCTTTCTTGGTCTTGAGGAAGGAGCGGTATTGACGGACGGCCCGGGCTTAATGGTGGGGTCCAAAGACTTGGCGGAGCCATCGTTCAGCCCCACATTCGCCATCGAACCTGATGATTCTGCGAGGGAAGGTGATTGCAGCCCCCCGTGGATCGCCGAGCGGCCTCTCCCAAAGCATCGTCCCCTACCCCCCCTCGGCGAGCTGGTTCAGCCGGGCCGCCTTGTTGTTGAAGTGTGGGGAGTTGCAAAGGCACTCCCAGCAGACTCATGCTCAAGCATCCTCGCATAGACCGCCAAGACGATCATAGTCCGACGCGCAACCGCGGTACATGGGGTATTGGGGCAATGGGTGCTCGGTTGGCCTGCCAATCTATTTTGCAAGAATAGGGGCTGATGGTCGGTGTTACGAATGCTCTAATCTTTCCTGCAAATTCATCAACTAATTAGAAAGCAAAATACCACAGGTAAAAATTTTACCACCCAACAGGACCAACTAGAAGAGATATCACCAAGTCAAGCTACTCAAGAAGACCGTATAAGAACAAACTCTTTCTAGCCACCAACCACTGGTGTTACATGAACTCCTTCTAATGATATGATCAAGCAAGGAACAAGAGAAGATACTAGAAGGTAAGGCTAGGCTCATCAACAACATAGGAAGAATCATCTAGCAGTCAACTCAACCCCTATGCACCTTTCTGGGCATAACTTTCAAACCGTAAGGAATCTATGGACAACCAAGCCCAATCTGGAAACTAGACTTCAAGAGCTTTCCAACAAGGTAAGGATCGCCGATTTCTGAGTTGTGGTTGCGGAGATATCACATCTCAAAGTTGTCCTTCTATTTATAGGCAACAATACCTTTTTTGCCTTTTGCCTCTAAATAAAGGTCAAGGTTTATTTTTAGCTCTCTCTTTGATAATAGCAAGGCTTAGACATACTGGATGACTTTCTTACTTGATCATATCAATAAATATTGTTCCATGCAAGGCCACTCCCGAAAGCACCATTATTAGTTATTAACCTTAAACCATATCAATTCCTCCCTTCTTAGGATTGATCGTCTCGATCAAGAAATTATATGGGAAATTTGACACAACCTGCATAATAAAAGTTGTCAAGTCCAGCCCTTTAGGCTAAAATTTCCAAGTCCAAGCCCGTTAGGCTAAAAATTTTCGTGAACCAAGTCCATGGTTACAACCCACGATTGAATCCACAATCGAAAATAATTTACCACAACCAAGTCCATGGTTGCAACCCTAGTTGAATCCACAACTAGAAATATCTTATTCTGCACAACTCGAAATAGTTACGGATATTCTTGTACTTCCAAAGTACCGAATACCCCTCATTACCTCAAAGGTACAGATGTAACTTTGTCAAGCCAATTGTGTTGCAACCACAATTACTAGTCTTCAAAGTTTTACATCTTATGCTCTCTTGTTCAAGCCTATTGTCTGCCATTACAATTCTTGATCTACCAAGAGGCATTCACATCAAGTATACCATGTTCAAGCGGCTAACGTTGCAATCGTAGTCACTAATCTACCATGGGTATACACATAAAAGTATCTATTCCTTATTCCAAATAAAGAAAATCAACTTAATTTGTCTCAAAATGTTTACTAACCTCCACGGAAGCACCAACTTCGATCAATCTCCATTCCGGTTTGCAATCTCCAAAGACCTAATTTAAGACTGCGATCATCGGGAATAACAAACATTCTATTCACATGGACATGAGCACCAACTCATTCCAATCTCTTGACATGGCATCGCTCATTCCAATCACTTGGTCAAGAGCACCAACTTTTTTCCAAACTTGAGGCACCAACCTCAGCCATAAGGATGCAATAAGAAATATCTAAAGATTCTAATCACAATCCCTAAACATCAAGTTCATACCAGACAAGAGGTAACCTATTTCCTTAAGATATCTTGAGTGCCGCTAAGCCACTCAAATTTCCAACTCTTCTATCACCCACACTCATTTGGTAAAGACCGAACTGAGCTCGATACCAATTGTTACTTAATGCTCTAATCTTCCTGCAAATTCATCAACTAATTAGAAAGCAAAATACCACGGGGTACTCGTTTTACCACCCAACGGACCAACTAGAAGAGATATCACCAAGTCAAGCTACTCCATGTAAGTATAAGAACAAACTCTTTCTAGCCACCAACCACTGGTGTTACATGAACTCCTTCTAATGATATGATCAAGCAAGGAACAAGAGAAGATACTAGAAGGTAAGGCTAGGCTCATCAACAACATAGGAAGAAGCAGATCTAGTTGTGCAGTCAACTCAGACCCCTATGCACCTTTCTGGGCATAACTTTCAAACCGTAAGGAATCTATGGACAACCAAGCCCAATCTGGAAACTAGACTTCAAGAGCTTTCCAACAAGGTAAGGATCGCCGATTTCTGAGTTGTGGTTGCGGAGATATCACATCTCAAAGTTGTCCTTCTATTTATAAAACAACAATTTTTTTTGCCGTTTTGCCTCTAAATAAAGGTCAAGGTTTTTTTTTAGCTCTCTCTTTGATAATAGCAAGGCTTAGACATCTTGGATGACTTTCTTACTTGATCATATCAATAAATATTGTTCCATGCAAGGCCACTCCCGAGCACCATTATTAGTTATTAACCTTAAACCATATCGGGCTTGAGCCTGCTTTCCTCGTCCTACCACCCGCCCCGGATTAACCGGCGAGTGATCAAGTGTAGGCATTGCTCGCGTCTGCTAGCACGTAATCCACCACACCGGTGCCCCCCTGGTTCTCCGCCTACAAGTGAAGGGACCGGAGGATCGCCATCGTGCAGCCCATTGCAAATGACTGTGTCAAAGATAACGCCAAAGAATAAAGAAATGCCGGCCATACCGTAACCTCGGCCGGTCATCCGACGCCTTTGGCCAAACCATCTCTGCGGGGGTCCATTTGCAACACATCCTCAGCCTAGAGGTGCGAATTTTGGGATCCGCTTCCGTCCCGTCTTGCGGCAAGATTGAAGTCTCCAAGCAACATGACCTTGCCCAATTGTTCATGCTGCCAGTATGTCATCATATAGATCGACATAGGGCTCCTGCGCCCACATCCAAGTGCGTGTGGTAAAAGTTGCTCTCAAAGATGTGGGAAGTAGCAAGCCGCCACAAAGAGAGGGCTGCCATCGCTGTTTCGCACTTTCGTACCTACGTGTATCGTTATGCCTGTCACGGTAATGGGGAGACCGATTGGGCCAAGAACATGCGGTAGTAACACGCAATTCTCCGTGTCCTCGTTTCCGGTGCACTCATTGAAGGCGGAGTAGCGCTGGTATCCCGCAAATCGGGTAGCTCGTGACGGCATGTTCCCATGTTTCCATGAGGAAGATAAGGTCCATGTCCATGGCGGCGAATTGAGATCCCCCCTTCTCGCCATGGAAAGCCACGGCAATTCCGTGATACCACGCTGAGGCACGATCCCTATTTGGTGGCATGCACGCCACTTCAGTCGGTGGTAGTGGTGGTCCCGTGGGAGCGGAAGATGTGGATGCTCAGGCGGGGGCCCCTCGGGGGACTCGAGGGGCCGAGTGCTCGTGCATCCCCTGTTTGGATGCCCGAATTCCCGCATCCTTCCCAGACCAGCCCCGCTGCCCCTCCATGTCTGCGCGTAGTCCTCGACTTTGGCCAGCTCACGCTTCGGGTTCTTGGTCGTGGCGGGGTCAAGTCCCTCCAACGTCTGAGCCGCCCCTTCAACTTCCGGCCACCGACAGCAGATGGCCACCCCGCCCGCACGCCTCTCAGCAGGAAGATGACCACCGGGACATCGCGCGGGAATTCCATGACGACTGCCTTTCCAATGGTCACAGTCCGGGAACATCATCGGTCCAAGATCGCGGTGCGGAGTAGGAAGTGAGATGTTCTCCCCGACTCCTCATGGGGCCTCGCACTACCACATTGCGCTCCTGCGTCTCGTTTCGGAGTTGGCGGGGCCGTGACGGTGTGTTGGTTGAGGTGGGTGAGGCATAGGCCGTGGCGGGCGCCGGGTGGTGGCGGCGGCAGGATCCGATGTGTCCGCAGCATGTGTTCCGTGTTGACGCCCTTCAGAGGTTGGTGGGTTTTGCGGGGTTGGTATGTTCTTTCGCGGGTTTCGTTCTCAAGATGCAGGCTGACTACGTGCGGGGACGTTGTCATGTATCCTGCCATCTCCCAGCGTGCAATGGCGGGTTGCTCATGTGCCTCGGCATGGAGGCCTTGCCTTGCTGAGCCTTTGTAACCGCCGAAGCTCCTGTAGCTCGATCTCGTGCTAAATCCTTACTCAGAAGCGGCTGGATTAACGCTTTGGCTAGCTTCGGGCAGACTGGAATCCTTGTCTCCACCCGATGGCGGCCTCCGCAGCCTCGGCGGGGAGGCGGCTGTGCTCCACCGTGCCGTGGCCTTAGCCTCCTCAGCCTCGGCACGGATCCGGAACGAAATTCACAGTGTCTCTGCTCTGCGGTTCTGTCCTGCGTCCGGCTTCATAAGCTGCCAACCACGGTGTCTAGCGCCCCTCATATACGCAAGCTCCTGCTTTGGTATTGCTGTCGCCATCAGGAGTGCGGCAAGTGGATGCTATCATCGCACGTCTGCTTGATCCTCCAATTCTGTGATTACTTGTCGTTTTGCACCAATCGGCCCACGCAACATCAGAGATGTTATGTTCTCCACCTCTGTCGGGGGGCACGCAAGGCGTGCTGCTGTTGGCCTCAACCCTCGCTGGATGCGGCTCCAAGGTTCTCACCGGCAGATTGCTGTAGAGGGCCCGCTGTCGGGTCGACTGGGCCTTGGCTCGGGCCTCCCTCTTCATGGAAGACGTCTCTCCCTCTGCCCGAGGCCTCTTCCTTGGTGGCCCCGCTTCATGGTCTTCCCCAGAGGGCTCTGCCTGCGTGGGGTCAACCGGTGGTTGGTGTGTTTGGGCCTTCCCAGGATGGGTTGGTGTGGTCTGAGGTAGCTCACCAACCAAGTGTGGGTCCACACACGGGACTGTGTGTGTGGCCATGACTTGGGGTATGACTTGGGCGACGACTCCTAGATATCTGGTGTGTACCGGCTGCCACAAAAACCCTAGCACACAGCCCGGAAAAGTGCAGATTTGAGAACTGAAACAAAGACAAGCATACAGGTATCATACACCGTTGGAAAGCTCTCTGAACCAGCTTTCCAACAAGCCCAAGCACATGAAAATCTGACACCGGATGTGAGAGATATGACCGATCAAAATTCTGCCGCCTTCAGAGAGTAAGGATGGCGCCTTTTGCATCTAAAATTGCTTGCTGATGGGTTTGAATATTTCCTAAATTGAAAAGAATAGAATTGAATGGATTTTTAGGGTAAAAGCAAAAAAGTCATCGCGCACATGTACAAATTTGAAGCATGAAATGCATACTAAAAGTACCTAATGTCATGCATGATTGTCCATTTCAATACATTAGCATTTTGGCTTTTTTACTTTAGTTGATTAGTTCCAGCTATTGTAGGGAGTCTTGCCAGGGTTCTTCGCAAGAATAGAGTCCCTATGTACATAGCTATCTAGAAGGTACGAGCAATGCAAGGAAGATTAGGCAAGCCTTCAAAGACCAATTCACGACCCTCAGGTTGTCATTGTACATTGTGTCAGCTCCCTAGTAGAGATTTTTGATTTGCTTCTTTGGGTTTCTACACATGAGAGCCTCTAGGTTAAATGCAAAGATTCTTATGTTAGTTCTTTTGGCTTTGCATTATTTTTCTGCTCTTTTTTAGTCAGTGATATTCTCACATTTCCATTGTTTATTTTTGGTTATCAATCCATCAGTTACTGTGACAGTGCTCAATAATAATTAGCAGAGAACGGAGTGGGCCGTGGGCTCTCTCATTTGAGTAGAAATCTCAATGTATCCTCACATATGGATCCCTAGTGGATAGCACCGAAGTCTTTTGCCGGATTTCTGTAAAAATCCATTCAATTCAATTCTATTCTATGATAACTTTAGAGTTTTGTGGTAATACAAGTTCCAATGACTCTAAAATTATAGAAGCTCGCAGCTATTCGTGTTCTAATGCTTGCAACAATTTTGAGGTGTCCATTAATTTCAGGGGTTTGTATCATCCAGTTCCTAATGCTTCAAGAGCTCATGTTGATAGGATTTCGATGACAATTCCTAAAGCTGTGATAATATCGTTCTAATGTCCAAAATTTGATAACAAATCAGTATATTGAACTCTTATATTTAAAACACCGCTATATAATTTATTTTTAGAAATTTATTTACGTAACAATCTCCCAAAAATAGGAGACATTGGCAAGGTTTGAACCCATGATCACTTCTTCAGATTATCCAAAAGAACTTCTCTCCAGAATTCCTTTTTTTGCTACATTTCACGTTTTTTACCATACTTCTCAATGTTTATGGACTATAAAATAACTCAAATATTAACTTAATGTTATGCACATTCCAGTTTCACTAAACAAATGATGCTTTCAAGGTCTATAAGCAAACATACATATCCACAACTGTCCACATAATGCTGAACAATTTTTTTTTTTTTATGGCTTTCAAGGTCTATAAGCAAACATACATATCCACAACTGTCCACAATATGCTGAACATTTTTTGTAATAATGCAACTTCCATTTAAAGCCTTCATATGAGTTTATAATAGAAAACTATCTATGCTTTGCTTTCTTAAATGAACAACAATATCTCATGCACCAGACTTACTTGTATTCTGATCATAGTCTCTGATCATTTAAAACACAACATACCAACTATAGAAATGAAAATACATCAGTAAACAAAGTCTTCATGTCCTCTCGATCCATGCATACAAAGATTGCATGGGAAAAGAGAAATGGGTTACCTACATTCAATAGATCCAACATTAATCAATGGTAATGGAGAAATGACTGACATGTAAGCTTCAAATCTCTTGGCTCATCGTTCTTTACCCATCTAAGATAATAAGTGAACAAAGAAAAAGATTAATTCAATACGGTCATATAACTTGAACAAATATTGTAGTCATACACTATATAATGCATTTAATCGGACCTAGTTCGGATAAACGTCTTCATTCTCAGCGTCTTCTTCATCAGCAGGTGTGTTTCCACTATTTCGATGACACCGGATGTTGATGCCTTGCTAGTTTGATTCGTGGCTTGCCCTGCTGATAGTAACTTAGTAATTCTATTATCATTTTTTCTTATCCCTGTAGTGTGACGTCCCCTCGTATCCGATGCCCCGATCATATAGAATTGGAACTCCCTCTAGAAAGCGCAAGCTTGCTGCCATGAGGCCGTCCACCTATCATGGGGCCCTTGATGGTGAGCAAGAACTTGATGGGGAAGAATGGACGTGCCATTCATCCCGTCTCCCTCGGAGTCTACCTAGCTGCGGAAGGACATCAAACATGAGCAAATATCATCAAATAACATACATATCCACCTCGAAGGGTGGCTCACCATAATATAGCCATTTGTAACAATAACATCAGTAACATCAATATAAGGGAAATCCTACCCAAGGGAAATCCTATCTTTTAGGCCATGCTGCATATCTTAGTGAAGCTATGGACCTGATCTATTCATTGCCTTCTAAGACTTATTCTTTTTGTTTAAGGAAGTCACCAAACAGTCAAGTCTAGTAGACACCTTCATATCCTATCCATATCGGGTTGCGCCGAATGGACCATAGTGGACATGTATCAACAGTTATGCCACAATATGGATAATGCTCCTGGTGCTTATAAGGTTTTATGGAATCCAAGAATATTGCAGGCTATATTATCTTATCAAGCATCTATGCTGCTTTAGAGCAATAAATAATGTCAGTCCCAGCTTTTAATATACATGGAAACAAAAATGGGATTGAAGAATCTACATTCGATCAATTTCACAACCTATAGGACATTGAGGTTTCAATCAAACATATACATAAGGGTTCAAATTCTGCACATTATGCATCATATTACTTTGGAAGCAAAAAAATGTCTGCGTACCTAAATTCCAAAGGATTATAGCTATTTCAAAATTTCATTTGCTGTGGTTGTAAGCCCAACTATTTTTTCTAAGGCCATGAAGCTAAAGGCATCATCATTTTATCTGCTTCATGGTTTAGACACAAAGTTTTCCCCTTCTTTTTTGTAGCAAGCTAAATTCCCCATATTCAAGTAGCATGCAAATAATTTGACACACATATTAACACTACTTGCAAATGAAAACTAATAAATACTAATAAAATTCTCATCGTCCAACTCCACCAAACAAGCACAAAATGCACACACCCAAAGAAACTTGACAAAACCGTATAGGATCAAAAAGCACATGGAAGACATGCAACCTACTATCTAGATTACTGAGCAAGATTTTCACCATGTCCAAAAATGTAACTGAAAACAATGTTTTGTCTCTTTAGCAGTATATTTTTTCCGAAGCGATTGAATCTTGAAGGACCATAAAGGTCCATTTGAAAGGAGACAAGCTTCAATACATAGCAATTATGAGAGAGAGAGAGAGAGAGATGTATTTTTTACGTCGTAGCACAAGCCAGCATCCCTTAGGACATACGACGCTCCCTCTTCAAGGAGCACCACCCCCTACAAGGATACCAGGGGCCAAAGGTCCTAGGATGGATATGCTTGTTAAACGCAATAACCTAACGCGACTACGCAACCAATTCAACAAACCCACCCCCAGGCCTACATTACTACTAGTTTTCTTGGTTTTTAAATTATGAATTTTTGCCATAGTACATAAGTTGATAATACTAAATCTCTTACACAATTATTTCATATAATATATGATACTATCAAAATAGTTAATGCTCTAATAAATGATATAAAGCACGTAAAAGTATTATTGGAGGTGATATTCTTGTAGGCATTATGCAACGTAAAAAAGATAAATGTTTGTATATATGACGTTAAAAATAAGACATTGATACAATGACTTTGGGGATAAGATAAATTTCGCCTTCAATATAGTATTAATGTGAGATTATATTTGATACTATTATGGTATAGCTTGTAACAATACGTAATATTATATTTAGCACTAAGAATGGTACAATTTTAACCCCCATGTGATATTTTAGGTGGCATTTTCAATGACGTTGTACTTGATACTAACTATATTATAAACGATGATGTTTGTGTTGACATTATGAATGATGTTAATTATAGCATATACCTGATGCTTTAGGTGACACTATTATAGTATTATAATGACAAAATGCATGATTCTAGAATGGGACTCGCATGAAACCAACAAACCGCCCGATAGATAGGCTTCTCATTCATCTCAGCAGATTTTCTACAATGGTGGATAGTGGGTAGCCGCACACATGCGAACTACCCACGAAAAATAAAAGGGAAAATCCAATTATATCATTTGGATCCCAAAAATACAATGCTAATGAGATGTTTATTGGTGTAACGCTTAAAGCTTATCAACCGGATTAAAAACCCGCCCTTTCGGGTTTTGAGGAAAACCCTAGTGATAAACCTTGACAAGGGGCTTAGACAAACGCCAAAGGCGGAGAAATCGCTCCCAAAACCCCACCTAATGGAGAAGTCGAAACGGATGTCGCCGCCAACCCGTACACGCACATCACCAACACCAAAAAATGAAAGAAAACAAACCTCCCGAGTGGAGGTAATTACGCTTGCCACGCGACAAATATAATAAACAAAGAAGGGGGGAGGTGGGTTCAAAGAGAAAGAGGTGCTGGCGAGAGAGAAGAGGAAGCCGATGAGACGTTGATGATCGTAAAACGCGCCTAAAATAGCGAACTCCCCAACGAGCGGGCATGCGCCACCCGCATGCATGCAAACATGCATGCTCGTCCCATTCTAGAATGGCGATCCGATGTCTCGGATCGATGGGATTCTAGAATGGGACTCGCATGAAACCAACAAACCGCCCGAATACCAGAGAACTTCCTTACAAACTAGGATTGAGGACGAAGGTCACAGGACGAAGGCTAAAGGCCGGAAAAGGACAGCATGAAAGAAACGCCAAATTGGCCAAACCAAGCAGGAAGAAGCCCCTCCCCCGCCTCGGAAAACAATTCAAAGATATGTGCCATTTGCAATGACGTTGTACTTGAATATCTAGCATAATAACAGGGGTTTTTTTATGTTTTTATACCCTTTTTTTCAATGGTTTTGCTATGATTTGGCCGCCGTATTCGTATGCATGTACTAAATAGTACTTCTAGAGTGCACCCTTTTTTTGACCGTTGATTAAAAGAACAAGAGGGAGATCGTGTGGTTGTGTATGTGTTTTTTCATTTTTTGTCTTGCTTCATTTTTGTATTTCAATTATGGAACTATTTTTTTGATTTATTTGAGCATGCAGTGCTCGAGGCCCTTCAGTTTAGGGTTAAGCCCTTCAGTTTAGGGTTTTCCAAGTTTCGAGTTCTCTCATGTTGTTCTTTCGTAATTCGGTTTCTAGTTTGGGTGTGGGTGGCTGATCTCAAGCATAGCGGCTCTTCTAGAGGTCAATCATCATTTAAACCTACGCAGAAGTCATTTGACCACCTCAAGAGCAGCTTGAAATGGCAAGAGGGCCCATAACACCATGTTGGAGTTATTAGCCAGGTCATCTATTCTTTGATAGGGCTTTTCCATCTTGTTTTCCTAACTAGTTTATGTCCATCAAAGTATTAACTTCAATTATGCATCTCTTATTTGTGCCGCAACAGGCCCTTGCATGACTTCAAGAAAACTGATGAAAAAACGTTCATTTGAGGGATTCGAATTATTGCCTCCTTCAAAACAGCAGAAAAGTGGTTTCATCTTGGCCAAGTATTTAGACTCCCATGATCTGGCTTAAATGGAAAGGATCTGCCATCTTTTAAAAGACTGCCCTATTTTCCCTTGATTTTTTGCTGCAGGCTTGCTCGAAACAGGGGTTTCCTCTTCATTATATTATTATCTGTCTCTTCAAAGTTTATGAATGAGAAGCAGCTAAGTTTCACGCAGGATTGTGAACTCTCCACCATATTAGTTACAAAGCTCCAATAATTTCAAGAGTTGTTCATCCGCATTCATGTATTTGAGGCCACATTCATCTATTCGAGGTCTTCAATTGACTGCATCAGCGCACATACATAGCAGAATACATAAAGATATTATAAAGTAATGTAGTGTCGATATTGATAAAGCTTAGCAGAAAAATGATGAGGTTTCAGACATTGCAGTGCATATTTGTTGCAGAATCTCTCAATCAATTGAAAGCAGATTCAGTAAGGTGGCCTTTAAGATCATTCTTTGAATTGGATTCCTTGTCATTTTTTGTGTTGTCCGGTTTCATACAGGAATCATTGTGCTGCATTTCGCTTTCCAATGGTGACAACTTCAATGTTGTATGCTTTTCAAATTTGACATTTCTCTTAGAGTTCCCTGGGCTATTTTGCTTTTGTTTTGCATCAACACATTTTTTTTGTTCTTTGTCTCAGTCCTCACATGAGTCTGAACATGCTGCACTCAACATGCTCCCAATTTTCATCTGATGAATGATTTGGGTTGCTCCGTTTCATGTTCCAATGTTCATAATTTTATTTGGTTCATATCGTTGGCAATGGAGTATGACCTGGGTATAAGCACGCTAGGGTGATAAAAAAAAAGGGTCATTCGAATACATTACATATTAGGTTATGTATTTTAATTATAGCAAGTTTTTAATTGCCATCATTAAAGAAAATGTCATTATTCGAGTGTACCAAAAATTCCCTCCATTTTGTTCCCCCTGTTTCTTGGCTAACCGAGTGGGGCTCACATTGGTTTGTTTTTCGAGAATTGGCACTGCTAGAACGTTTGAACCAGCTCGGAGCCCTGTAAGTTTTATTTTCTTTATTTTGTAGTTTTAATTTTCTGTGATTTCAGTCCGAAAATGAATTCAAGAAGTAACAGAACTGGTTTTATGGATTAAAAATCAAAAAGCGGTATTTTTAAAGCTAAATCGATGTAGGTTTAACATGAATATAACCAATGCGTTTGATTTAAGGTCTGATCTTCAAATATTTCGGGCAAATTTATCTTATGAAATCAAATTTGTTGTTTTTTTCATTTTGCAGGTACTGTGAACATGGCAAAGACTCCAAAGAAGACACCAATCAAGGGTTCAAGAAAGTCTCCAAGGACCGAAAAGCCTCCAGCAAATAAGAAAGCTTCAAGTTCGCATGCCAAAAGGGAAATTTTACCTCCTGATGATACCAGGTTTTCTGTAAGACAGCTCAGTCCTCCTGGTGATCTTTCTAAAAATCCTTCTAAATATAACACTGCAGTCATCACAACCACATCTACTGCAGCATTTTGCTTTGTACTCTTTGTTGTCACTGTCACAGTCTACTGGAAAGTTAAAAGAATGCAAAAAGAAGAGGATGAAGATGAGATTTTGACATCATATTTATCAGAGACAACTCTGAAAAGGTTCACCATAAGGGAACTTGAAGAAATAACAAGCTCATTTGGGGAGAAGCTTGAAATGGGGGCCTTCGGGACCGTGTACAAAGGTGTGCTGCCTAATAAAAACTTTGTTGCAGTGAAGAGCTTAAATGGACCAACACAAGAAGCAAAGGACTTCTATGCAGAGGTGTCAGTGCTGAGCAGAGTGAGACACTTCAATCTGGTCCAACTGCTAGGATTTTGCCGTAAAATGTCAAAAAGGACACTAGTATACGAATATTTGGCAAATGGCGCTCTTGATCAATGGTTGCTTGGGAAAAGGCAGCCATTCTTGAGCTGGGGTACAAGAATGGAAATTGCTATTGGATCAGCAAAAGGCATGGCATATCTGCATGAGGAATGTGCTGAAAAAATTCTCCACTTGGATGGAACACCTAGCTATTTGGCACCAGAAATGATCACAGGAGAAGCGGGTGTGAAGAGTGATGTTTATAGTTTTGGAGTAGTCCTATTGGAAATTCTTACTAGGTCTAGCCCCATCGAACCAAAGGGTGAAGATTTTTGGGACTATAGTAGCTATGACAATGTTGTTTCTACTTTTGTGGATGGCAAGTTAGAAGGCTCATTTAATTTGGTGGAAGCCAAAATGATTCTCAAGGTGGCTGCCCTTTGTATCAACTATGAGCCTCAACTTAGGCCTTCCATGTCTTCAGTTGTTCAGATGCTAGAGGGAAACAAAGACATTCCTCAATTTGTCAATGCCCCTCAATTCTTTCCCAAACTCAATCCTGAGGTAAGCGCTAAGTTAATGAAACTGTTGGAGTCCAGAATGCCAACATCTTCCTATTCTATAACCACGTGCAGGAAGTGTCAATGATGGATCTTGTTAGATTACGTCTCTAGCCTCCAATGTTGGAATGCTTTGGATTTCAAAATGATCAATCTTATGTATAATAAACTATGTTTTAGTTGCCGTTGAGATGAAGAGCTTGATTCATTACTAGTGAAAATTCATAAATTTGTCTCAATGTTGAGGTGTTATGGCACATACGTCATGATATTGAGTCCATATTGAGGAAAATTAAATTGCGGAGCATTAATGCACATTATTCTCTACAAACTTTAGCACAAGGCTAAGAAAAGAGCATTGTAGGGCACTAATGCAATCCCGTCGCTTAAATTTTTATAGAAACAAAGGTATATAAAAATACTTCATCTCGATAGGAATAGGACATCTCAAACTTAAGCAGAGCATGTCGAATCAAATACTTGAATGATAGGACAAACTTCAATTTAACTAGAAGTGAAATTTTTTAATAAATACAATTAACCGAAGGAATAGCACTCATTGTAGCTATAGAAGGATTTCAAAATTGATGGAAAACGAAAAAACAGGAAAAAAGGGAGGGAAGAGAGAAGCAAGTTCTAAGAAATTCTAGTTATACACAGGAGATTTGAAGAATATTTCTAGATTTCATTAGCCAATTTGGCCTATCATGCAAGTGGACAATTCTATACCTCTGGCTCAATAGTGAGATTTTGCATCTAAAATTGCTTGATGATGGGTTTGAATATTTCCTAAATTGAAAAGAATAGAATTGAATGGATTTTTAGGGTAAAAGCAAAAAAGTCATCGCACACATGTACAAATTTGAAGCATGAAATGCATATTAAAAGTACCTAATGTCATGCATGATTGTCCATTTCAATACATTAGCATTTTGGCTCCAGCTATTGTAGGTCTTGCCAAGGTTCTTCACAAGAATAGAGTCCCTATGTACATAGCTATCTAGAAGGTACGAGCAATGCAAGAAAGATTAGACAAGCCTTCAAAGACCGATTCACGACCCTCAGGTTGTCATTGTACATTGTGTCAGCTCCCCATTAGAGATTTTTGATTTTTGACCTAATCGTCTCCGTGGACGTTAAAAAATCTATTCTATTCTATTCTTTGGGTTTCTACACATGAGAGCCTCTAGGTTAAATGCAAAGATTCTTACGTTAGTTCTTTTGGCTTTGCATTATTTTTCTCCTCTTTTTCAGTCAGTGATATTCTCACATTGCTATTGTTTATTTTTGGTTATCAATCCACCAGTTACTGTGACAGTGCTCAATAATAATTAGCAGAGAATGGAGTGGGCCGTAGGCTCTCTCATTTGAGTAGAAATCTCAATGTATCCTCACATATGGATCCCTAGTGGATAGCACCGAAGTCTCTTGCCGGATTTCTGTAAAAATGCATTCAATTCAATTCTATTCTATGATAACTTTAGAGTTTTGTGGTAATACAAGTTCCAATGACTCTAAAATTATAGAAGCTCGCAGTTATTCGTGTTCTAATGCTTGCAACAATTTTGAGGTGTCCATTAACTTCAGGGGTTTGTATCATCCAGGTCCTAATGCTTCAAGAGCTCATGTTGATTGGATTTCGATGACAATTCCAAAAGCTGTGATAATATCGTTCTAATGTCCAAAATTTGATAACAAATCAGTATATTGAATTCTTATATTTAAAACACCGCTACATAATTTATTTATAGAAATTTATTTACGTAACCATCTCCCAAAAATAGGAGACATTGGCAAGGTTTGAACCCATGATCACTTCTTCAGATTATCTAAAAGAACTTCTCTCCAGATTTCCTTTTTTTGCTACATTTCACGTTTTTCACCATGCTTCTCAATGTGTTTATGGACTATAAAATAACTCAAATATTAACTTAATGTTATGCACATTCCAGTTTCACTAAACAAATAATGCTTTCATATATTTTTTTTTATGGCTTTCAAGGTCTATAAGCAAACATACATATCTACAACTGTCCACAATATGCTGAACATTTTTTGTAATAATGCAACTTCCATTTAAAGCCTTCATATGAGTTTATAATAGAAAACTATCTATGCTTTGCTTTCTTAAATGAACAGCAATATCTCATGCACCAGTCTTACTTGTATTCTGATCATAGCCTCTGATCATTTAAAACACAACATACCAATTATAGAAATGAAAATATATCAATAAACAACATTAATAGATCCAACATTAAATCAATGGTAATGGAGAAATGACTGACATGTAAGCTTCAAATCTCTTGGCTCATCGTCCTTTACCCATCTAAGATAATAAGTGAACAAAGAAAAAGATTAATTCAATGGGTGAAAGCATGGTGTAGTGGAACACCCTGGGTGTCCCCCCTGTCCCCCCTAAAAATGTGGCGGGAGATATCAAATTTGTGGTGCGATTTTAAATGTTTGTTTGGCACGTAGTGCATAACTGCCCGGATTCAATCATTTCTTGAACCGCAACAAACCGTTTCCTAAACCACCCGCCCTGGCATTCCAATTTCCACCTAACTGATTCCTAAACCCACCCGCGCCTTTCCTGAAGCACACGGCTATGGCGCTTAATCCGGTTATGGATCAATCCGGTTCATACTTTGAATCATTTAATTTGGAAACAATCACGCCTAAAATCTCAAACCGAGCACAGGTGTGAGATAGAGAACTCGAACAAGAACGAGATCATAAAAGGCGCAAAAAAAAAAGAAAAAGGGAAGCCAAAGAAGAATTAGCAAAATTGCATCGAAGAGAGGGAGGATCCACTGAGGCGGCCTCTACTAGGCGTCGGATGGTGTTGAAATTATTATCTTCATTTCATAGCACCGCTAATGGCTTACCGAGCGGTGATAAGAAAGAGGTTTTAACGAGATTTCACGGAAGATGACACAATGGACAACGTATTTGGTGAAGAGCTGAAAGATTTGCAAGCCAAGAGCATTGTGGTCGGCAACCTCGAGACTTCCATTCAACTTGTGAAGAAGTCTAACAAAGCAATGACGCTTTAGCAGCCAAGAGTAGTTGCCTTGCTATGGTGTAAGAGGAAGCATTACCGAAAATGCTAAACTCGGTGCTCTGGGGTTTTGTAAAAGCTAGCGGGTGTTCATCCTAGGAATCTTACCAAAGCAAAATTGAAGAGGGAAGAGATAGATTGCAAAGGGGGAAATGGGGTTTTGTACAAAAGAGTTAGAAGAGCGGATGCAATTCCCAATTACATCATAGAACTTTGTCAAAGAATTTTGGACCTGAAACAAGAGAGCCTCCAAATGCAAAAGGATGTCAAGTTCAAGATTGGAGCGAAATGTAAGACATGATCATGCCGGTCACTATCCGGAAGAATCACAGGTTATTTCATTTCTTCATCTTCACCACATTTTTTATTGTTAATGTGGTATGTGGTTAGTGATTGCTTATGATATGTGGTTGGTGTGGTTAGTGATTGTTTGTGGTATGTGGTGCCTATTAATGCTGTGATATATGATATGTGGTGCCTAGTGTGGTGATTAAAATGGTGTAAAATAAATCTTTGTAAATATATGCTTTGTGGTGCCTAGTGTGGTGAATAACATGGTGTAAAATACATGCTGTAATATATGCTATGTGGTGCCTAGTGTGGTGAAAAATATAGTGTAAAATAAATGTTGTAAATATATGCTTTGTTGTGCCTAGTGTGGTGAATAACATGGTACAAAAATAAATCTTTGTAATATATGCTATGTGGTGCCTAGTGTGGTGAAAAGTATGATGTAAACTAAATGCTGTAATATATGATATGTGGTGCCTAGTGTGGTGAAAAATATGGTGTACAATAAATTATGTAATATATGCTTTGTGGTGCCTAGTATGGTGAATAACGAGATGTAAGATGAATGTCTGTAATATATGCTATGTGGTGTCTAGTGTGGTGAATAACGTGGTGTAAATAAATGCTGTAATATATGCTATGTGGTGCCTAGTGTGGTGGAAAATGTAGTGTGCAATAAATTATGTAATATATCTTCGATCACCTTGTTATCTTCCTTGCGAGTTGCAATTGTTCAGAAATTCAAGGCGGAACATCCTAGTGTTATGATCAAACAGAGGATGTTTGAAAAGTGAAACCATGGTTTGTTGTAAAATTAAAGGACTTCAATAGTTGCCATTGTATATACCATGTTAGAATGCAGATGCTAATAGATGGCTTCAATAGTATGAGAACTAAGCACCCAAAAAGCTGCGGTGCACTTGTCAACTGCTTTGGGTCGGACATACATGGTGAATGCATGGCGTCTGAATACAAAATAAGTAGCACAAGAAGTCCGTGGCGGGGAATTTTATGTGAGAAAACTAGCTTCCAACCTTACCATAAGAGGGAATGCGTGCAGGTGAGTGTAAAGAGTGTGGGATTAAGAAGTTCCCTATCTGCCCACATGAACAATCTAGTGATAGTGGCATGGTGAAGTGGGAATACCTAGACTATGAAAAAACCGGATTCAGAGATGGCGAAGAAGTCTAAGCTCGTTCACCAACATAATGAAACGCAAGTCTTTTTTGGTGAACAAAATGTTGGAGAAGCTTCCAAAATTTCCTTTACACAACTTCGGATATAGTGGCAAAAGCAAGTTACAAAGAACTCCTTGATAACTTGCCTAGAGATGCTTACCTATCCGTGGTTAGAGGTCAACATGATGTGGAACTTCTTTGGATCAAACCATAGAAAAGGTGAACATGATGGGAAGGCGGCCAGAAAATTGAAAAGATGGATACGAGGTCTACTGAGTTAAACATCCCGACATTACACTAGATAATGTCCATGATGTGGTGAAAATTGCGGAGAAACAATTTCAATGTGGTACATCCGAAAGTGGACTGAAAATGGAAGAAAAGTTCTGAGATACTTCGGGAAATAAAACCCGAGGATATCAACGGGAAAAAGGCTTGGGGGTGCAGAGACAATTCCAGTAAACCCGGGCAAATTCATTTGGTCCATGGATTCAAAGACAGAAATCCAATCTGACTATATACCGTAAAGCTATCATGTTTTTGCAGCAATTATTTGGATGGAAAATGGGACATGTGTGAGAACAAATTGTATGTAGATGAATGGAACCTTGTAGTCGTTGAACCATCCTCCAATGTTCATACAGATGTGGAAGAGACCCGCAAATCTACCAGGCCACTATACTCAACCTTGGCAAATGTACTTGCAGAAGCACTTAGAGAAGGAGACAACTTTGCAGTTGCTGCACCTAAAGGGAATGAGGAGGATGCTGTATTTTGGATGTTGCTATGCACCAAGCCAAAATTTGAAGTTGAATATGACTTCAAGCAGATAGGAAACTGTTTTGTGAGAGGTGAAACCGTTGTGGAGGGCATTTACTATAGAAGCCTCGGTCAAAGGTGATGTATGAGTTGTGCACAAACGAGCCAAAGTCACTTGTATTCTCTACTCAAATTTGTTCTATTCGAGTTCCCATGCAGCAGTTCAAGAAAGGTGCTCGAACTGTTTACAGGCTAGACCAGGCAGATGAGGAAAAGATTCTAGAAAACTTGCCCGAGGTTAGCATGTCTGATGAAGATAGCATGTCTGATGAAGATAGCATGTCTGATGAAGAATAGTTGAACACATTCTTACAGGTTAATTTTGAATATATGTTGTTGTGTCTTGCCTTGTTTGGGAATAATATAAGAAACTCAATTCTATGCTCAATTATATTTTGATGTCCCTTGTTTCAATGTAATATGTTTGCTTTTGATGTAATATGTAATTGTATTTTGATGTCCCCTCGATGTAACATGCTTGAGGTTTACCAAATGTTTCACCACATGTGTCACCACACATGTGTTTCCACATGTTTCACCACATGTTTCACTTTCTGGCTCTTCCCCCGAGCCAGATAGATCCTTCTGAACAGCTTTTCCACTTTTCCTTTCCTTTTCCTTAAATTCTCTCGGTCCCATCAATTCCCCTCATCATCCTTTCAACGATACCGCATCGAAAATCATTAGGGGATGGCGAAAATTAATGACCTCGGGCAACCCAAAAGGCGAGGTGCCATTTTTTCGGCTCCGACCTTTTCTGATTTATTAAATTATTCGGGAGCAGCTTCTTTTCTGGCCAGCAGCCTACTTGGGAAGGCGATTCTGATGATTGGGAAGCGCATTTACATAGAGCTACAATTCGGGTGCTTCGACATGGCCAACTTCACCTCTTGGATGCTGCAAAACCAAGGAGTGCCAGAATGGGACAATGTGACCAGAGAAGAAGAGCCCCTAGCGTGCTGTCCCGATTTTCACCAATGCAGAATGGATGGATTAGGGTTTCTTTGAGATTAAAAAAAGGCTTTCAAAACATGCCAACTAAGCCAAATGAAGATAAATGAATTACCAATCAGAATCGAGTTCGACGGTCCGGTCCAAAAAAATCATTATAACATACTCATTTGGATCACATTTTCTAGCATAACTATTGATAGAAAGGTCCAAATGAGCTCTCGTTTAGTGCAATAGATAGATCTCGTTGAGATCTTTCCAACCTTAGGTGGTTTGCACATATTTTAACCACTTATGATTATCAAAACTCTAAAAAAATGGTTTTTACCATTTTTTACTATCCTATAGGGCTAAAAGATATGCAAACCCCCCAAGGTTGGAAAGATCTCTATGAGATCTATCTATTGCACCAAACAAGAGCTCGTTTGGACTTTTCTATCAACACTTATGCTAGAAAATGTGATCCAGTAAGTTAGTTATAATTGTTTTGCTCACTGGATTACCAGTTCTGTTTTCTGATTGGTAGTTCATATAGCTTAGTCAGCAGTTCTTAGAAGGCCCTTTTATGATCTCAAAAAATCCCTAATACCTCAGGCAACAGAAATTTCTCTATTCACCTGATGAAAATATGACCACAGAAATGCTGAAAGCTCTCACCAGGAGGATGAATTGTACACCGAACCTCCCAGACCTCTCTTCTTACTCTGCTGCCACTGAAATTTTTAAGAACGAGCATCTTTGGCCTCTTTCTCATACTATTGACCAGGATCTGCAAAGGTTGAAACCTTTTCTCCTTAATGGCTACCAAGTCTTTACGCTAGACAGGTTCTTGTTTAGTTATGATAGGTTGTTTACAGAGGACCAATTCCTTCACTTCAGGGATATGTTCTATCATTACAAGGCCAAGCAGGATGCACATGGAGAAGTTTGCTATTCGTTTGGTAACCTTTGCACCATTATGGTTTTTGCTTTCCCTCGAATGGGATGAAATAGGCTAGCAAAGTGACGGTGGCCACCGATCTTGTGATCATAGAAGAGGACGAGGAGGAGTTGGACCCAGATCTCTTTTTGATAGAAGCACAGTAAGGTAAGGACCAGGAATGAATTTTGTCATCCTAAGTTCGAAAGCAATGTATATAAGAAGTTTTGTTTCTCATGTAATCTGAAATGTTTAATACAAATCCTCGCTCTACCTTATGTAATCATTTTATATGTTTAATATAAATCTTCACTCTTCAATCTTCACTCTTTAATAGACTAAGGGGAAAGGTACAGTACGATGGGTTTGGATTTGGTGCGAAAGGTGGTGAAAGTGACACACAGAAAAATTACATTAAGGATGAACAGAATGGGACATAGAAACACATGATGAAACCCACCATTGGAAATCTGTCACATCAAATGCAAGGTCAATCATTCAAAAGTCGGGCCGGCAGAAGCATTGGACGGAAATCTAAATCTAGTTGTGACACCGGAAAAATTACATTAAGGATGAACGAATGGGACATAGAAACACATGATGAAACCCACCATTGGAAATCTGTCACATCAAATGCAAGGTCAATCATTCAAAAGCTGGCTGTGCAGGAAGCATTGGACGGAAATCCTAAATCTAGTTTTGCATGCAAACATTGGCTTATCCCAATCCAGCCTATGGAAGAAGAAGTAAGGAGAACACGAGCACAAACAATTTCACAGCGGTTCAAATGCGATGATCCGGTAGGACTTATAGTGGAGCAAATAAACCGAGAACAGGCGGATATTAGAGGAGGGGCCCGGGAAGTTCCATGAATTCCGAGGTATTCTAGGCTTCAAACATAGGTTAATTCCTGATAGGCTTAAAGAATTAGAAGCCAAGGCAGTGATAGGCGGTTCCCTTTCTTTGTAGTAGAATGTGATTTCTATATTACTAATCTTATAATATTTGTGATGATGTGCTACAGATGGGGGGGAGTAGACTGAATAGGTTTGGTGGCGATAGGATGATGGGGAATCTTTGAATACTCGGATGAAGAAGAATCCCGCTTTCTAAGCTTGAGCGGTAGAAACTTTTAAGGGCGAGAAGGAGATGGTGCATGCTTAAAGCCATCAAAAAAAGTTTGAAGCGGCATGAATTGTGAAGGTTCAATAGCCTGAAGCCTTACTTTCAGAACTTATACCACAAATGGCAGCAAAGGAGGGAGGCCCATGTCCTCCTCTTATTGGACTTCACTAACTACCGTACTACCATGCTAGACATGTTGCTGAAGATGTTTGGCAGGAATGAGGTCCCTGATTTAACCATGCAGGATGTGGAGGAAATGGTCTAGAACTGAACTTGAAAAAAAAAAAAACTTGGTCCAAAATTTTGCTCATCGATATGGTCTAAGACATCTTTAGATAATTTTGTTAAAAGGCCCATGAATCTGTATTCCATGTGTGCTTATGTAATTACTATTCTACCTGGTATGATAGATTTCCATATGTATTTTTATTATTTGAAATATAAAAACAACGTTTGCATCACCACAATACAATATTTTTTCACAGTTTTTCACAACACGGCCGGGGGCATTGACCATTTTTTGACCCGGTCAGAAAATGGAATTGCTCTCGATTCCTCACAAGATATCTTGGTGATTTTGATGACGCAATATATGGATCCCAAATTAGGTCCCTGAATTGATATGAGGCCAAAATTCATTAAGCTCGCTTTGTGCAAAAGATTCTTGCAAGGCCACTAACTTTTGCTTGTGGAATTACGTGTTTTTCTTTTTCAGGTTTCTTCTTAACTCTATTTCTTTTGAACCCGAGCCACCCACCTCATATTTTCCTATTTGCTGCTGGTTACCATATTTTGTTAGTGTGCAGATCATAAATTCTGCACCTTGAAATACCTTGTTGGCTTTAATGTTTGTTTTGGTATGCTATTTCAGTAAAGGCATACTTTGCTTTGTATTTTGCATTTTATAATTAATGACAAAAACTGTCATTAACTTGAGTTGCAAACTAAATACAAAAAACTTGAGTTGCAAACTAAATACCAAACATGTTTCTTATATCTGTACAGAAAAGGATAGAAACAGTTCAGTTAACTAAAAGAACAGTGGAAACTAAGAGAACATTTAAAGCAGAAAAAATAGTCAACACAGCTGTAGATAAGAGGAGTTCTGTCATTAACGAAAAAGCTTTACAAAAAATAGTCACAAGGACTATTGCAAAACAGGGATTAAAAAAACAAATCTAAACTAATCAGGGCTGGAGCAGGCTTGATCTTCAGGCGGGGGCCATCCTCAGCTCTATATGGAGGTCGTCCTCCATGGCATACATCTTCATTTCTAGAAGACGCTCCTCATCGGGGTAACCTCGATTGACCCATTTGAGAACCCAGATTGAACAGACAGCTTGTGCCTCAGTGATAAGCTTTTCCACTTCTGGTGGAGTGAACTTGGCCACCATCAGAACCCGGATGGCCTCGGCGAAGAACACGGATTCGGGAGTTTGTCTTTGGCGGTAAAGGAGCAGACACAATAGCTGGAATAGACCTGCGCACTGTAGTTTTGAAGCTGGCCATGGACGGAATGAACGAAATGGACGGAATTCACCATATGTACCACATGTCACCACATGATTCACCACATGTACCATTTGCATCACCACATCTATCACCACATGTATCACCACATTGTCATTTTCATCTAGATGTCTCTTTGAATACATCTTTAGCTTTTTATTCCAAGATACATTAATTTACATCAATTTCTTCTGGAGATTTGAACTCCACCAGAGTGTTGCTCTGGTCAGCCATAAAAGTCTATTGTATACAATAGTATACAACAATGTACATTAGAATGTCAATGAAAGAATAGGTTACAAGAATAACCTCTTTGGTTACAATAATACAAACAATAGATTACAAGTAAAGATCTATTGATCTGTCAATCTCAGCTACATTACTAGAGCAACTGTGCTTCACAACATCAATCATCATTCTGCGCGTGTCCAACAGCTCCCCACTAGAAATTGGTACACCACAGAAGCGAACATATCAGGCCTCACATTGGATAAGTAATACCTTCAAATTTCTGAACTCACCTTGCATTGGGATAGTATGTCCAAGTCTCGCATTACTGCAGCCACAACTTTCTTTACAAAGACACATATAGCAGGACCACACGACCACCAATCAGAGTGGGGTAACTTGTAATTCTCTTGTGGTGCAGCTTTATGGTGCTTGGGAATTTTGTGTTTGCATCCTCAACAAAACTCATGACAAAGGCTCGAGGCCCTTGTACATTTCTAGGTTGTCAAAATGGTACACACTGGCGACATTTAAGCGGTGACCTCCAAGACCTACAATGACATATACTATCGGTGCTGCGATAACATCTTTGGCGAGAATGGTACATTCGAAATTGCAAGTCGAGGGTTCAACAGTTTGTCCTTTGAAGCATGCTCGTTCGACAGTAATGTGTAAATGAGCGGATCCATGAAATGGAACCTCGTTCCACGTCATGCTTGATGCGTAAATGCGTGCATACACCGCCAAAGTCAAAGGTCGGTAAAACAAGATGCTTTAAAAAACAACATAAGACTTCAAATTTGAGTTGTTTATATTAAATTACTAACCTCATGAAGAAATGGACTATCCTGTCACTGAACCAATCCCTACTTTTCTCCAATATTCTGATTGAATCTTGATCAAGTACAAGAGGCTCCTCTTTGTCCTTTAAACGCTTCAAATGGCAAGTGTTCTCGGTCGGATAATAAGCTCTTAACACTGCAAGATCCCTCGTGGCTTTGGTGGTGTAAGTTTACATTCAGCAAATGGAAGATCATTGAAAACCTTGAGGAATATTGAAATAGCCAAGAAATGAACAATTGAAGTAAAACTTTGTTTATGTTAAAAAGTATAGAGAAGTTACATCACATACACAATAATACTATTTCTAGGCTTTAGTTCGATGTTTTTTCAGCATATTAATACAAATTTGACTCTCAATGTCAAGCATATTCAGCATTTTGTTGCTTTCGACATAACTTTGCACATTCTCTGCCTTCAACAACCCCTGAAGCCAATCCTTTAGATCATTCATGAGGAAATTGCCATCTACTCTGTCAGGGCTCCAGCTGTTTGGACAGATCATGGTGTTTGGCTCATTGAGGTACCCTTTGTATCTGTTGTCATCAATGAGAAGCACGTTCTCTTTTGTGAAACCTGGATATGCGTCGTAGACCTTTTTGAGGTGCTTCAGAAAAATTGGCTTTCCACTGTTATATAAATTTGTGCTTATACACTGATCCTGAGTCCATATGAACTGGAATTTGTCCTTGTATTTCGTCAATGCTCCCTTAACTATCATTCTCATATTTTGAGCCTGCAAGCTGGACCAAAGTGCTATATGAAAATTCTGACTGCACCAATCTAAGAACTCGCCCGCCCCTAGTCTAATTCTTGCAACCTTGAATCATTAAGTGTGACCATGGTAACACCCTCTTCTTTGGCAATTGGGTATTTTTTGACTCTTGTCATAGCTTCTACCCAAAACTCCATTGTAGTAAAAACAAGCGAGATTGGGGCTTAACCTTGTAGTCTTCTCGCATGGACCGAGTTGATGCACGGATCGAAACTTCGCTCAAAGATGTCTTGGTGGAGGGCTGGAAACTTCGCTTCAAAGATGTCTTGGAGGTGTCTTTTGCTTGGAATTACGCTCTTGATTTTTTCTCGAGACACTTCCAGCTGCAAAAATTGAACAGATTCTCAGAACTATATGGGTCAAATTAAAAGAAGACAGCACAAAAGGTTGGAAGTTACCTTGTGACTTAGATTCACCTATCGATTTGTTCGGATCATAACCCGATGCATCCGGCTGATTTGGCGTGATTGGTGTGGAGCATGATTTAATGCATCTGCTGATTTGGCTGATTGTTGTCGAGTTGGAGCTTGACTTGATGCACCTATTGATTTGTTGACATGATTTGCCCGAGTTCTTATAACCTGATGCATCTTCTGATTTGCCCGAGTTTCTATCTGTGTCTAATGCTTTTGAAGGGGTGTGAGTGTCTTGTCCCCTAGTCTGAGCACATTGTACCTCTATATCTACAAAGTAGAGATGAAGAAGTAAGCTACATATCCCAATTGCATCAAACAAGACTTGGTTACCTTTGAGGGTAGAAAATAAGTCCCTTTTGGTGTGCTATATGGACTCAAGAAAGTCATTGCCACCAAGTCATTTAACAGCAGTTAAACTGAATTACTAAAGCGGCACCATGCTCGCGCAAACACGGAATTGAATCACAATTGATTGTAACTATGCTTTGGCATCTCAATATGACAAGGGCGCTCACCTATAAGTGCCTCAGTAGCTTGAAGTTGCTTTTGATTCTCCCTACTCACACCTAAGGCTTGTACCCATGCTGTAGAAAATTCATGACATCAATTCTCAATGCAACAGTGATTACAAATCCTGCAAAATGAACACAAATTTGTCAATGAGAATACAATTATACTAAGCACTTCAGGAATTTTGTTATGAAGTACCTCAAGAGGCTGAGCAGACATGGAAGATGGTATTGGTGCATTCAGCCATTAGAGGTAATTTGAGATCTCATTTTGTCCCATTAAGGGATGCTTAAAAAGCCACATCAGCTTTTTAAACTGTCCAATAAGAGAAGAGCTCCAGTGTATTTTATTCCAGTATTATGTGGCAGCAGTAATTAATGCAGTTCTAACTAACTTTTGCAGTGTCATTTTTCTACTATAACTTTTGATCAAAAACTCCGATTCGAACACTATTTGTGGCAATGGATTCGTCTCCTCAAAATCTTTCTAATGACAACCCATTGTTATATCTTTTGGGATGTAAATATATAAGAAAAGAGCAAAAAACCATATTTTTTAAGGTTAACACATATGGCTTGTATTGAAATACATCATAACCAGCAATCACTTGAAAGATCTTTTCATTCTGCATCTAATGCAACAAACGCCGCAGCATTTTCATGAGTAGATCAAAAGTTATAGGAAAAAACAGCGCCAATGAAGTTGTTAATGCTTTGCATTAATTGCAGTTTGATGTAGAGTACTCATTCTATTGGAGGATTCTTATGGGGACAAAAGGAGATCTCAAATTACCTCTAATGAATCAAAGTTGGTTGTGGTTTCCCCATCCACTGGAGGAGCTTGCCACAGAATGGACAGCCACTACCATAATCTTCAGCCTTATCAAGGTCTGGAAGTAGTGGATCCAAGACAAATAAAGAAAGACGGTCCTTGCAAGACAGAAACCTCTCTAATCTTGGTTCCGGCACTTTCAATGTTGTTGTAATGTCCGCTTCCCCGGGCCGATATGCCAGATTAAGCTCCTCGATTTTTTATCCGCTCAAGGTCCGGTAATAGTTCCTTGAGCTCGACCCAGATCTTGTCATATAGCCCCAATACCGTCTGCACGACTTGGTTTATCCTTAATCATTCCTTCCCATTTTTTTAAATCTTTATTCATCTTCTCGGTCTCGAACTTAAGGTGCTGAACCTTCATTTGTAGCACCTGCAGGCTTTGATCACAAGTTTGCAACCTTGCCTTACACTGAATCACTTCTGATCTTGTATAGAGTTGATCCATTCTCCCAGTGTCCTGTTGAATTCAACTGGAAAGTAATCCAAGGTTAGTACCACATGATGACACAACAGGCACCACTTTACACACCACAAATTCCATCATGACAAACTTTGCACCACAAATGGCGTCATAGGCACCACATGTGGTGTGGCATGTGGCACCATGGTGCCACATGCCCACCACGTATGGCACCACAATGCACCCAAAGCACCACATATGGCAGACATCCATTACTTCACACCACAAATGGCGTCAAAGACACCACATGTAGTGCAAAATGTGGAACCATAGTGGTGCCACATTAGACACCACATGTGGCACCACAATGCACAGAAAGCACCACATCCGGCAGGCATCCATCACCCCACATGTGGCACATAGCGTGGTGCAATTTTTAGTGCAGCAGTTGGCACCATATATGGCAGACAATCCACCATTCACAAGTATCACCATATCTAACATCACATGTGACACTAAGTATAGAAACATATGGAAGCCAATTCACTATTCAGATAAGGTACCACGTTTGGTACTATATATGACACTACATATGCTATAAACTATATTATTAACATATAATTGGCACCATATGACTGCCTCAGAACACATTTGGAGCTACATACTATCGCGGAACTGAAATTATCCACCACAACTCGAAACTAGCAGCACAAATTTCCTACAAATAACTTACAACACACCCAAATTTAAATGAAGAAAAAGTGGTGTACCTGATTGTTCAAGCTTGCTAGACCTCTCTGGAAAATAACAGTTCCAATATTAAATTGCATCATATGGTGGTTCCAGAAGAAGAGGGTTGAAAAGTACCTATTTTTTCAGTGATTTTCCCCGAGATTCTTCTTACAGCTTGAGGAGGCTTGAATTGTGGCCTAGTCATTTCAAGAGAGGAAGCATCATCTGTGGCATTTTGCTCTGCTTCCTCACTATTTGAAATGCTTGCATGCTTCCTCTTACGTTGGGACGGAGAGGCTTCAGACCCTTTTTCTCATAACTGTTGCCAGAAACTCAACCAGTTTATTCCTTTACCTTTTGTGTGAAGGTAATACGCAACAACCATAGTCTGTGAGGCCGTGCCTCCCCAGGCACACGTCCTTTGTGAGATTTTCCTGTAAAGGGACATATATTTATTATACCTCTCCTTGCTCAGGTTCTTCAACCTGCATGATGAAACAAAACAATATTTTAAACAACAGAGAATCATGGGCATCCCCGAATCTAGAATGCAACCCACCTGCAAGTGGATTTCCCTGATACTTTCGGCCCCCAAACAGACTCAATTTCTTCTTGTATGGCGTAATGCTTTTCTTGCTTGTACATTTCCTTGTAGGTGTATCCCGTGGCATTCAAGTCCGGTATGATCAAAGCCATTTCGGATCGATCTTCTTGCCAGAAATCAGAAATGGTCTTGCCGGATTTAGGGAGCGGGATCAGAGTTTTTGGGGGAAAATGAGAACAGGCATCGTGTAATTAAGAAAAGGCGAAATTTTGAATAAGTAATCATGTGTATATTTGAAAAAATAACTGCCTCTCCCACTACAAATTCGGTTTATCCCACCACACTACAAAATTGTGGTGCTAAAATGCAAGTTTTTGTTCCACTACAACATGCTTTCACCCCAATACGGTCATATAACTTGAACAAATATTGTAGTCATACACTATGTAATGCATTTAAAGGACCTAGTTCGGATAAACGTCTTCATTCTCAGCGTCTTCTTCATCAGCAGGTATTTTTCCACTATTTCGATGACATCGGATGTTGATGCCTTGCTAGTTTGATTCGTGGCTTGCCCGGCTGACAGATCCCAGGTGGCCCCTGGTACTTCCCCTGTTATGCGTAAAATTCTCTATGCTTGGCTAAAAGTGCAGCATCTCTTCTCTCCGATGGATCCCCCCAGGGATGCGGGTGGATTTAGTCTATTTTGGAACACTGGGATCTGGGAGAGGAACGGGCTTCCCTTGGCACTCTCACACCCTCGCATCTTCGTCAAATGGAAGGGCTGTGGTATAACTCAGTTACAACACCTTTGGGATAATGGCAGATGGGTCAGCTGGACTGCACTCAAAAGGGTAGTCCCGAATTCAGGGGAAGGTGACCGTAAAGTCTTAAAGGAAATCCTACGGAAGACCACTAATCTGACCGGTATTGTGGGGTCACGGGAGAATTGGCTATATGATGGGCTAATTCAGTATAGTGTGAAGAGAATATACAGGGATTTATGCCAGGATACCCCCCTGATAGCAGAGGTGAGGCTTGGAGTCAGTGTGGCAGACACCAAAACCTTACTGACTAACTCCTGGGAAACTATCTGCGCTAGGAAGATTCAGTTCTTCAGATGGTTAGCTCTTCAAGGGGGATTAAGTACTATGGAAAGATTATTCATTAAGGGCATTACAGGTGATGACAGATGTCCATGGGGAACGTCGGGTTTATGAATCCATATCTCACCTTTTTTCGCCCCGGATTACCGGATTCTCCGCAAAGGGCGCCCTATTATTGGTATTATGTTAAGCCAACCGGGTATGGCGAGCTGCTCATCAACTCGGATCGCCGCTACATTGAGGCCGCCTGGTGAATCCGCACTCGGGTTATCCGAAGCATCTTTGGACGTGGCCCTAGGTGGTCGGGGGATCTCTATGGAAAAGCTAAAAACTTGTTCAACATGGAGGTTGCTCGATGGCTCTATCTCACCATAAGGAGAAAGGCCGCGAAATACAACAAAGCACTTGATAAAATAGGGTCCTTGGTCGGATTCTACTCATACTTGGTGCCATTGGGTTGACAACGAAGTAAGCGGTGTGCCCAAAGATTCACTCGTGGATCCTTTGTACTGGAATGGAGTTGGCTCTCTCTATAGTACCCACTCTTTGGTGAAGAAAGAAGACTTCCTTATAGTACCCTCTTAGTGGGGAAGACGAGTAGACGCCCTCTGTAGTACAAGTACCGGGACTCCCTCATGATCTGCATCTCCCCTATGGGGGTTCTATTGTACATATTTTCTAGTTTTATATTAATATACATATATCTTACCCTCAAAAAAAAAAAAAAAAAAAAAACTTAGTAATTCTATTATCATTTTTTCTTATCCCTGTAGTGTGACATCCCCTGCTCGTATCCGATGCCCCGATCATATAGAACTGGAACTCCCTCCAGAAAGCGCAAGCTCACTGCCATGAGGCCGTCCACTTATCATGGGGCCCTTGATGGTGAGCAAGAACCTGACGGGGAAGAATGGACGTGCCATTCATCCCGTCTCCCTCGGGGTCTACCTAGCTGCGGAAGGACATCAAACATGAGCACATATCATCAAATAATATACATATCCACCTTGAAGGGTGGCTCACCATAATATAACATCTGTAACAATAACATCAGTAACATCAATATAAGGGAAATCCTACCCAAGGAAAATCCTATCTTTTAGGCCATGCTGCATATCTTAGTGAAGCTATGGACCTGATCTATTCATTGCCTTCTAAGACTTGTGCCGCAATATGGATAATGCTCCTGGTGCTTATAAGGTTTTTTTGAATCCAAGAATATTGCAGGCTATATTATCTTATCAAGCATCTATGCTACTTTAGAGCAATAAATAATGTTAGTCCCAGCTTTTAATATACATGAAAACAAAAACGGTAGAATCTACATTCGATCAATTTCACAACCTATAGAACATTGAGGTTTCAATCAAACATATACATAAGGATTCAAATTCTGCACATTATGCATCATATTAATTTGGAAGCAAAAAAATGTCTGCGTACCTAAATTCCAAAGGATTATAGCTATTTCAAAATTTCATTTGCTGTGGTTGTGGAGCCCAACTATTTTTTCTAAGGCCATGAAGTTTAAGGCATCATCATTTTATCTGCTTCAAGAAAATGGCTCTCAAGAAATTATTAATCAGTATGCAGATGATACCCTTCTATTTTTGAAAGCAGATGCTGATAATCTCCAAAATGCAAAGCTTCTGCTTGACACATTTTCCTTAGCCTCTGGAGTTTTGGTCGGTTGGCAAAAGTGTTCTGCTTTGTGGACTCTAGATGATGAAGTCCCACCATGTGTTCTTGCTTACCCCTGGAAGGTGTTGCCTCATGGGAAGGCAACCAAGCTTCTTGGTATCCCAGTGGGTATTCATGTTTTAACCGATGCTTGGGATGTTATAATCGAGGGGTTGCGGAGGCACCTTTTTTTGGTGGGATACGGCTAAGCTATCTATGCCCGGAAGGGTATGCGGTTGCTAAGCATGTCTTAAGCAACACACATGTCTATATGGCTTACGCCATTCTTGCTTCCACTCAAAGTTTCAGGAGATTGTGGGTGTTGTTAGAAACTTTATCTGGGGTGGAAATGAAGCGGGGGTAGTGGTGAAGGTTGCATGGTCTAAGTGTATAAAACCTAAGTCTTTGGAGGTTTGGGCATGAATGATTTCCATTTGCGAGTAAGGTTATGATCTCAAAATTCATTTGGCGGCTTCTCGTAGGTAAGGATGATTCTCACGGGTTACGGCTTATTGCAATGGGCTCTTACCTCAGTATCCCTTTTGGTAAAGTCACACTCAAACTGTTCTTCCATGGAGTTTATTTTATGAGTTGCGATAATGCTTCTCCATTCTTAAAGGGATTGTTAGATTCGGCACACAGTCAAAACTTTATTTCACATCATCCAACTGATTGTGTATGTTGGATCGCACCTTGTTGGTGGATCCCTACGGTAGACAATCAATCACTTTGCTTTACAATGCACCCATTGACTCAAAGACGTTGGAAAAGTGCCTTTGGAATCTTAACTATTGCGGCATGGTATGACTCGGCCCGATTCGACATGGGAGGCTTTTTGATTAAAGTTTCTATTGGGGCGATGGGATAGAGTTCTTTGGCAAAAGTTGCTGATTTTCTCTGACCTATTACGCCACACCAAGAAGATATTTTGGTATGGGTTTGTCATGAAGAAATTAAGGAGTGCAAACTTGTGAACTCTATGTATCGAGTTGTTGCTTGATAATCGATATTCTTCCTCCGTCTAATAAGTGGTCTCTTCAACTTCCTCCTCTTCAATGGCGAAGGTGTGGTCTTGGGCATGGGACAAGCTACTTCATCCTAAAGTGGCGCGGTTCTTTGGTGGCGGATTCTTCATAGGTGTCTGCGGGTTAATGTGCTTGTCCATAAGTTTAACCCTAGAATATCAAATCGGTGTCCAAGTATGCAAAGCGTGGATCCGAGACCATTGGGCATTGCTTTTTCATGTGTGAACACCTTAGGCAGTGTATGGGATTTGGTTGTTTTCCCTTTTTCGGGTTTCACTAACAAGTCAACAATTTGCTTTTGGCAATTTACCCAAGTACACGGAGACAGAGTTACAAGGCCGGGCTTTTCATCTAGCGGCGGGATGGTTGCTTTGGACTATCTGGAAAAAGGCGAAGATTGGTAATCTTCAAAGGTCCGGATGTGGCGGATAATGTCGTGTTCTCAAGAAGCTCAAGGTTACATTGTAAAGTCGTATCATTGTTCTTCACTTGCCCCTCGTAAGAGGCGATTGATTTTTGAGGAGTTTTTGGATGTGCACTCTTATGCTTAGGCAGGTTGCTTCACTCGGTGGGTCTCCGCTTATCCGCTGAGATTTTATTCCTGTCTCTGCATTTATACTAGTATTTGACTCTTTGATTGAATAAAGTCTGACGTCCTTCAACAAAAAAATTTTATCTGCTTCATGGTTTAGACACAAAGTTTTCCCCTTCTTTTTTGTAACAAGCTAAATTCCCCATATTCAAGTAGCATGCAAATAATTTGACACACATATTAACACTACTTGCAAATGAAAACTAATAAATACTAATAAAATTCTCATCGTCCAACTCCACCAAACAAACACAAAATGCACACACCCAAAGAAACTTGACAAAACCGTATAGGATCAAAAAGCACATGGAAGACATGCAACCTACTATCTAGATTACTGAGCAAGATTTTCACCATGTCCAAAAATGTAACTCAAAACAATGTTTTGTCTCTTTAGCAGTATATTTTTTCGGAAGCGATTGAATCTTGAAGGACCATAAAGGTCCATTTGAAAGGAGACAAGCTTCAATACATAGCAATTATGGATATGCTTGTTAAATGCAATAACCTAACCCGACTACGCAACCAATTCAACCAACCCACCCCCAGGCCTACATTACTACTAGTTTTCTTGGTTTTTAAATTATAAATTTTTGTCATAGTACATAAGTTGATAATACTAAATCTCTTACACAAGTATTTCATATAATATATGATACTATCAAAATAGTTAATGCTCTAATAAATGATATAAAGCACGTAAAAGTATTATTGGAGGTGTTATTCTTGTAGGCATTATGCAACGTAAAAAAGATTTAAATGTTTGTATATATGACGTTAAAAATAAGACCTTGATACAATGACTTTGGGGATAAGATAAATTTTGCCTTCAATATAGTATTATAGATGGTGAAGAATGTGAGATTATATTTGATACTATTATGGTATAGCTTGTAACAATATATAATATTATATTTAGCACTAATAATGGTACAATTTTAACCCCCATGTGATATTTTAGGTGGCATTTTCAATGACGTTGTTGTACTTGATACTAACTATATTATAAACGATGATGTTTGTGTTGACATTATGAATGATATTAATTATAGCATATACGTGATGCTTTAGGTGACACTATTATAGCATTATAAGGACAAAATGCATGATTCAATAACTATAGCTAATGCTACAAATGATAGTATTATATCTTTACAATGCTATAGAATATAATACGACAACAGCCCATGCCATGCAAAAAGTCAAATATCCTAGGTGCTAAGCAAGTAGAAGATCCTGCCAATACAAGGAAAAAGATGGCCACATATAAGAATGCCTTATTAATCCACCCCCATCGTGTTTTTATGGACTTAAAAGGCGACTTTTTCTGCATGGACATCTTAGGGTGAGATTCCACTATGGCATTTGAAGCTTAACTTTTAATTACAAGCAAATGAAGTTTGGACACGTTGGAAAATTAGAACCCTTGACATATTCCACTTTCTTTGGTCTTGAAATGCATATGCCAAGGTGTTATTATTTTAAATACTTTTTAACAACCGATAATCCATGTCCGTTAAAAAATAAAATATAAATTCTTGTCTCGTATCCCCACATGATATTATATTTGATGCTAATAATGTTACAATTTTAGCCCCTGTGTGATACTATATGTGGCATTTGCAATGACGTTGTACTTGAATATCTAGCATAATAACAGGGAGTTTTTTTTATGTTTTTATACCTTTTTTTCAATGGTTTTGCTATGATTTGGCCGCCGTATTTGTGTGCATGTACTAAATAGTACTTCTAGAGTGCACCCTTTTTTTGACTGTTGATTAAAAGAACAAGAGGGAGATCGTGTGGTTGTGTACGTGTTTTTTCATTTTTTGTCTTGCTTCATTTTTGTATTTCAATTATGGAACTATTTTTTTTATTTATTTGCGCATGCAATGCTCGAGGCCCTTCAGTTTAGGGTTAGGCCCTTCAGTTTAGGGTTTTCCAAGTTTCGAGTTCTCTCATGTTGTTCTTTCGTAATTCGGTTTCTAGTTTGGGTGTGGGTGGCTGATCTCAAGCATAGCGGCTCTTCTAGAGGCTGAATCATCATTTCGACCTACCTGCAAGTCATTTGACCACCTCCGAAGAGCAGTTAAAATAGCAAGAGGGCAGACACCATCGCTGGAGTTATTAGCTAGGTCATCTATTCTTTGATAGGGCTTTTCCATCTTGTTTTCCTAACTAGTCTATGTCCATCAAAGTATTAACTTCAATTATGCATTTCTTATTTGTGCTGCAACAGGCCCTTGCATGACTTCAAGAAAACTGATGAAAAAACGTCCATTTGAGGGATTTGAAGTACTGCCTCCTTCAAAGCAGCAGAAAAGTGGTTTCATCTTGGCCAAGTATTTAGACTCCCATGATCTGGCTTAAATGGAAAGGATCTGCCATCTTTTAAAAGACTGCCCTATTTTCCCTTGATTTTTTGCTGCAAGGCTTGCTCGAAACAGGGGTTTCCTCTTCATTATATTATTATCTGCCTCTTCAAAGTTTATGAATGAGAAGTAGCTAAGTTTCACGCAGGATTGTGAACTCTCCACCATATTAGTTACAAAGCTCCAATAATTTCAAGAGTTGTTCACCCGCATTCATGTATTTGAGGCCACATTCATCTATTCTTGGTCTTCAATTGACTGCATCAGCGCACATACATAGCTGTCGATATTGATAAAGCTCAGCAGAAAAATGATGAGATTTCAGACATTGCAGCGCAGATTTGTTGCAGAATCTCTCAATCAATTGAAAGCAGATTCAGTAAGATGGCCTTTAAGATCATTCTTTGAATTGGATTCCTTGTCATTTTTTGATTGGCCTGTTGTCTGGTTTCATAAGGGATCATTGTGCTGCATTTCGCTTTCCAATGGTGACAACTTCAATGTTGTATGCTTTTCAAATTTGACATTTCTCTTAGAGTTCCCTGGGCTGTTTTGCTTTTGTTTTGCATCAACACTTTTTGTTCTTTGTCTCAGTCCTGGCATGAGTCTGAACATGCTGCACTCAACATGCTCCCAATTTTCATCTGATGAATGATTTGGGTTGCTCCGTTTCATGTTCCAATGTTCATAATTTTATTTGGTTCATATCGTTGGCAATGGAGTATGATCTGTAGCTTTTTTTTTTTTTTGCACATGTGAAGATTTGAAGCAGGTTACAAATCAAATCTGGATGACTCAATATTACATCTTCAAACTACAACACAATGGTTCCAAATCTCAATTGTTGCTGCTTCACGTATTAATTTATCTTTCTACTATTCTATTCTATTCTATTATACTATGACATGTTGTATCTTCTTCTTTGAGCTTCCAAACATGTCCAATATGTGCTTATACATGTTGATTGTATGGTCACTAACACAAACACATGTGCATAGCAGTCTATAAGTTGAAGATATCCTCGTTACATATTCCATATTGTGAGCCCTATTTGGTGTTTTTATTGTGAAACCACCTTATAAGGTCACAGAACCCTTTATATTAACTATGTTCTCTACTTTCTGTTATAAATTAAGATTGTATATTTGATTCCGAGATTTGAATGGTATTCCATGAACAAGGTGTAGGCTCAATTGTAGATAATCTTTGCACAATTCTCGAGGCCCCGAAGGGGGCAAAAAAAATTAGATTTAACACAAACCATTACAATAACACATATAACACATATGACACATATAATATCATTACAAATGAATCTAGTTCGAAGGGGCCAAATTTTTTTTGGGTTAACACACAGACCATTACATCCAACACTCTAAAATTAAATCCCCCTTGAAATCCCCTTTGGTTTGGGTGCATATTCACACGGGGGGTGACTCTGGGCAACGAGAGCTGTCGGATGGGCATATTTGCCTTTTATTCCAAGATCTGAACCGTACATAGCGATCCTCGTTTGTGGGGTATGCATGTACAAGTTTTTGTATACTGTATATTAAAGTTTGCAAAATACTATAAGGTTTGAGAAAATATACTTAATGGTGTTAATTTTGTACATGTATTGTAAATATATTTTTGGGGCTCGGCCGCCCCTAACGTAACCCCCGTGTGAATATTCACCCAAACCAAAGGGGGTTTAAGGGGGATTTTAATTTAAATGTGTTAAATGCAATGGTTTGTGTTGATAATGTCAAAGGTAGTTGTGTGTTGATTGCTATATTAAAAAAAATTTTGGGCCCCGGGCCCTAACAAAAAGCAAACGTAGATAAACTTTTAAGGGACTAAATCGTTAAACAACCTACTCATTATGAACAATAGTTTAGTAAACCAATGGCAACGACATTTGCCATTACTTGGGGCTTGTGCTTTTAGTCTCAATTTGCTAGAAGAGCCACTTGGAAATGAGAAGGCTTCCTATTCTGAAATGTAAATATGAAGCACAATAAAATTGGAACCAAGTATGTGTATATGTACAAGAAACTTATCCCAGCCTTTTGTATACACTAAACATCCCTGCTATTCTACCAAGGTGAATAAGTTACAATTTTTTCTTTGAAATCAAACTAAATAATGTTCACACTACAAAGAGGTGTGAATAAATAGCAACATGTGATAACATCTATTGTGGCATTGTGTCGCACCATTGCCTGAGTTGAAAACAAATCCACAGCTTGAGTTGAAAACAAATCCACAGCTTCAAAAGATGTTCCTAAAATCTGTACAAAGTAAACCTGTCAACATGTTCATATATTGCAGATGATTCTATTTTCCAATTTACTTCCTATTTATGCACGATTTTCACCTAACTTTTTCTAAATTTCTAAGGCATCTTAAGGACAACAAGTTGAACATATCACTTTCACATCTTCAAGATCTTGAGGGATAAAAAGAATCAGGAAGTAGAAAAGAGATGGAAGATCTGCGCTTGCTTTCTACTTCTAATTCTACACGTATTCTACACATTTTGACCATGCTATACCAACATTATTATCATTGTTTTAAATGAAGTAGAAAACTATGCTTACTTTGAAAAAAAAGCGCATCAACTTTGCTTTGTCTCTCGCAAATCTTGTTGAAATTGCATCTACCTGGTCATTTTTGCAGAGAAAAATAGGATTAGACATAGACCATGAACTACTGTGTTACAATCATATAAGATGCATACGTTAATATCAACATCTGAGTAGGATTTCTCCACCTCATCTCCAGCATAATCCTGTCCAGTTCCTTCTTAATATTTTCACCCAAAACCTGCAGGCACAAAAGTTGTCACTTGACCATCCTGAACCAGGGACATTTAAAAGCTGAGACTCACTTGCCGCTGTTTTTGGCGTTTCACACACGCTTTAGAAAAAGAGGCAATGGAACCTCTTTGATTTCATGCAAAATGAATGCTCCTTAGGCTCATTGAGAAGTAATCAACTTTGATTTGAGGTACGCTATAAGGTTTTTTAAATAATCTGTATCATAATCTGCATGAGCATTGTGCAACTTTGAGTCTACATAAAGGAATAGCCAGAATACAAGAATGCTCATCGGGGTAGCACTTCCACTGTCCTCCAAGCAAGACAAAAAGGCATGAGAAATAAGCGGGTTGGCGGAGAATGCCTCCGGTGAATCGAGAGCACATGCATCCCAATCTTGTCTTTGGAATCGGACCAATTGATGACACAACCGGACCGCTGTCATTGCATATGAACCTCCGTGCCTTTGTCGAATTAGCCTAACAATATTAATACCCATCATTCTTAATCGTAGGATTGGTGCCTTTATTTGGATTGTCGATGAAACAACGCGCACATTCTTGAGTTAAGAATACCTCGAGGCACTAATGGAATAGTGAACTCTTGGGCAATTCATGATTTACGACCCGGTTAATGCTTGCGAGAAACGAGTATTCGACCTCCACGGTACATATAGAAAAAAAATGCCTCTTTTCAAATCTAGCTTCGGTATTTTTTTCAACAAAGACATGGTTTGGCGGTTTGAGTAAAGCTCAGATTGCGTAGCCAGAAAATAAGAAATGATTCAAAGCCGGTGGTTTTCTTGTAGAGCAAGAACCTTGTAGAGCAAGAACCTCAACATCAACATAGTGCTAGAGCGGATAATTTTACGCTGGAGAAAACCTAATCTTGCCATACCCCACCTTAAGACAATAGCCAAGGTTCCAATGCTCCATAGTTCACGACCTCCTCTCAAAAATCCGGCCGGATGAACTGACGGATTTGCAAAGCAAGATAATCACCAGCGGGGCTTAGCTCAGGATCTACCTCGAACCCTGATTCCCAACACATAACCCATTGCTCCGGATCTACCTCGAACCCTGATTCCCAACACATAACCCTAAAATGGGTTATCTCGAGGCTTGCATGTCTAGCAGATACTACAAGAAAATACAATAATATAATAAATAAAGAAATATATGACATATGGGTCTAAGCCATTGGAATTAGGCATCAAAATTGGTTTAAGCGTATGCGCACTCTAGATATACTAATTAGTATATCATATAAAAACCTTAGGAAAAAACGTACAAAAATACAAAAGAAACCCCCTGTTATTTTGCTACATATTGGTTTGTGTGTTAACCCAAAAAAATTCTGGCCCCTTCGGGGCCTTAAGAATTGTCGAACGAACTAGATACATTTGTAATGATATTATATGTGTCATATGTGTTATTGTAATGGTTTGATACTAACCATGTTATAAATGATGATGTTTATGTTGACATTATGAATGATGTTAATTATAGCATACATGTGATGCTATTCTTGCAGTGCGACTCGCATGGAACCAACAACTATAGTTGATACTATTATAGCATTACAAGGACAAAATGCATGATACAATGACTATAGCTATAGACTGATGCTACTAGTATTATATATTTACAATGCTATAGAATACGATACTGCAAAAGTCCATGCCATTCAAAAAGTCAAAGATCCTAGGTCCTAAGCAAGTAGAAGATCCTGCTAATATAAGGAAAAAGATGGCCACATACAAGAATGCCTTAAATATCCAGCACCGTCGTGTTTTTGTGGACTTAATCTTTTCTGCGTTGACATCTTAGGGAGAGATTCCACTATGGCATTTGGAACTTTACTTTACAAGCAAATGAAGTTTCGACACGTTGGAAAATTAGGAACCTTGACATGTTCCACTTTCTTTGGTCTTTAAATGCATATGCCAAGGTATTATCTTAACATATATAATTATTAGGGGGAAGATGCATTTGGCATATTCGGTAGATGCTTTCGTCCCGCAAAAGTTGTATTTAATGTTTTTCTCAAGTCCGACGCCGTGACCACTGATGCCGCCAGCAAACGCAAATCTGTGGCAAACCATACACGTTATGATCTCACCACGAGACACTGTGTCTGTTTTAGGGCAAATGCCCTCATCTATCCGCCGGAGGATGCAGCACAGCGGCGATACTCATTCTTTGTGGGATTGGACTGGCAGATCATTGAGGTATTTATCGCATAAGCCTTTAGATTCCTGTAAGAAATTTTGTTGCAAACAAGTGAGTTTTGATCATCTCGTCACTGGAATCTATCATGCTTCTTCCTTCCTTATTTAACGTCTCAAGCATCCGCCATGGTCACTCGCCTTACTTAAGCCTATATGTATGACTATGAGTACAAAAATGCAGGGCTTATTTCTCAAGCACCGAATACCATGCCTTTCCAGACATGAAGCACAACCAATGGAATACTTCTCTTCTTTTTAATGTTCTGGAAGTCCTGCTTATGAATGCAGTCAAGTTTGTTCCCTTGGGGTATATGCAACTGGTAGCCTATAAAATTTGTTCTGTAAAGACCATATGAAGGTTTTGGCTCCATTTTTTGCTTAAAGTTGGGCTATAAGCATTCGATTTGATGATCAGTTAGCAAGATATATGAAATGTTTAGCAAGCCTGCTTAACCCAAGGATGGGCATTTCTTACAATTCTAGCATGTTACGTTCGTCAATAAATGTGGCATCCTTCATGTGCTGTTGGTTGCATTACTTCAAATTAGAAAATAGTAGATAGCCCAAAAGAAGAAGTCTGCCTTGTGAAAACAAGGTGAGTTTAGTAATATTTCCATTGCTTTGGTGTTGTGCATTTGGAAAATTTATACAGTGGACTGCAAATGCTAGACAGGGATTATATGCGGAGAGATAATAGATTTGCAGATCTCAACCAAATTAGCTGACTTTATTGTTGTCCAAAACAATGAAACAATGGATACTAGTGCTCGAGCAGTGTAGATGGGCTTATGTGCTGGTTCTTGGTGTACTTATTAAGTCTAGCTTAAGCTGCACATAAAAAGCCAGAGCAGCTCATAATGCAACAGCACATGCTTCATTTTGTATTTTGTGGAATATAAAATATCACTGGATAAAGTATGCAATTGCTATTATCTGTATTTACAGTACAAAAGTCGTAAACCAGCTGAGATATTTCGGTGGTCATCTAGAAACTATTGCTTCTCAAGGTGCCACAACGTGTTGTATTGGCGGATGAGCTGACATGTTGCTACACATACTGCAGTAACTTATTGGGGGATCCCAAAATGGTCAGCAAAGGGTTTCTTAGCTAGATGAAAATTACAGAGCAGAACACTTTTACAATTTCGAGTTTCTATTTTGAAACATCTGTTTACTGGTTCTATATCCCCATATGCCCCAACTCTGCACTTTCACATTGCAATAGTTGAAGTTAAACCTTGACAACTTAAACATTTGATGTGTGTTAAATATGTCAATGTCCATTGTTTATGCACAAATCAAAGATGAAGTTAATGTGCGATCAATTGCACTGTAAATTTCATCATTTCTAATGCCTTAGAATCATCTGCACATTATATGGCACAGTATACAAATTGCATATTTCAAAAAGTGTTAATAAATGTTGTGGAATATTAATGTACTGTCGAAGTTCTAGATTTCATATGTCTAAGTTCTAGATTTCATATGTTTAAGTTGTACATTTCATATGTTAAACTTATTTACGGCTTGACTTATCTAGGAAAATTTTGAGGAACCCCAAGGGGAATTGAAATCTTGAATAAGCTAACGCAATGCAAAGGTGCTGTGAGGGGAATATGACAACAATCATGGAGATTTTAGTCTCAAACCTTAAGGCTAGTCTCAACTTTAGAACTTAATAGCTTGATTTTTAAATTTCTCAAATTCCAAGGTCGAATTAGATACTGGATGAACCGTTGGAAGACTAACGAAATCTTGATAGAATCTCGACAAATCTTGCAATAACAAACCACTTGAAGAATTTGGAGGAATCTAGGAGAATTTTGATAAAGTATGGGAAATCTGAAGGGAATCTTAGGGAAAATTAAGAGGATCTAGGGGAGTCTTGGGGAATTCAGTCCCAAACGATATATTTTGTAGCTAGCCTCAAATTTTAGATTTTTGATGTCATAATTTTTAAATATCTTTGCATCGCAAGGATGTCCAGAATTGAGATCTATTCGACTTAGCACAAAATTTCTTTTGCAGCAAGTTGGAGAAGAGAAATGTTCGCGGCGGCCGCAAGGCCGCCGCGATAAATTTCTTGTTATTTTAACTATTATTTTACAGCCGATAATCCATGTCCTTTAAAAAATAAAATACAAACACTTGTCTCTTATCCTCATGTGAAAGAAAAAGTTATGATCCCATTCTTGGTATGCTTTCTTTTTATTGAATCTAGGTAAAAAGCATGCAAAAGGAAGATACAAAGAAGTAATATCAAAAGCAATAGATTGTATTCAATAATATAACCATGTATACATGTAGAAAAGGTAATCTAAAAACTTCGATAAAAGGGAGATATTAAAAGAGAGAGCAATGTGGCATCAACACCCCTACAGCATTGGTCTCTCAACAAAAGAGAACAAAGAATACAATTATAAAACACAGTAAGGGGGGGTGCCCATGAACGGGGCACTTATGACAAAAACATCAATTTTAGGAGGCCAATCTTGGTTGGATTAACTGTAACTTGATCAATAACGGTGCTCCAAGACTTGCTGCACACGAACATGTAAAATTTTCAGCGAACTTGATTCATTTGCTATAAAATTTTTGAGCAGAAAGCAAGGGGTGTTTTAGTACCCAAATGGGTATATCAGCGGTGATAGTGATTTGGTGCACAATACATCCTAAATAGTGCAACTAGTTTCTCTCAACGGTGAGTTGCAGATCCTTAATGGTGCTCAGCTTGTTCTATATGGTGCATTTAGTTGCCCTCGATGGTGCACAGCAGATCCTCAAGGGTTCTTGGCTGTCCTACAATGGTGAACTGCTCCAACCTGCATAATGACCAAGGATACACCAAACAGAGCCCAAGGATGGGACATCCAATGAGCGTGGAATCTAGGCAGAGGCACTATATTTTAGTCTTGAGATTTTAGTGCCACGTCTATAAAAGACGCGTGTAGTGGAATCTCACCCTTAAAGCCATATGAAATGAAAAAAAAAGAAACACGGTGTTCCTTGCTCCTTCCTCCTTCACTGCTCCTCACTGCCGGGACTTTAAATACTCAAACTCTCTCTCCTCTATATACAACTTTGGATCTCATGTGTTCTGCTTTGTCAATGGCTTTCTTCTTATTCTCCTTTCTATTAATCAAAGCAGCAGCAGCAGCCACTAGTACGTCATCCTATATCTCCCATCAAAAACTCAGTTGGTCCGTGAGGGACACTGAAGACGACCATACAACGCTGGGCAATGGAAGGAGTTACAACTTTCTTCTTACTTCTAATTCTAGGTCATATCGGTTCGGATTCCTGAGAGATGAGAACAAAGAAGTGGCACAATTATCCATTGTGGCATGGGATTCTGTTATAACAGACATAGCTGACATTATATGGCAGGTAGATAAGAAAGTTGCCAGAAATGCTACACTGCTAGTCCAGAATGATGGAAGCATTGTTCTCTTAAATGAGAAGAATGAGCCAGTTTGGTCTATAAAGACTTCAGGAACAGCAGACACAATCTGGTTAACTGATTATGGAGCCCTGGAACTAAGGGACTCGGGAAACATGACAACATGGAGCAGCTTTCTCAGCCCTACGAACAAGCTTGTGTGTGGCCAAGTTCTGCAGCAGGGGATGAAGCTTGAGAATGAAGAATATGCCCTGAATGTGGACCACACAGCAGCAGTTTTGCGTTATCAGGGACATCCTTATCATATATGGAGAAATGCAAACGCCTCTAATTTCTTGGCTTTTTGTTGCTGCAATTATACAGCCACAGCCACTCTGGGACTACGTTCTGACATGGCTAGTTTTTCTAAGAGCAGGTCATACTTGGAAAAAGACTTGCAGTGTAAGGAATCTGATGTGCCATCCATGCTAAGCTTACGAATTGATCAGGAATACGTTGCAGTGGCAACTCTGGGGTCTGATGGAATCATCACTGCTACAAGGTTGTTGGGACATGCTTCTACTTTTCAAGGTAATGAATCTTGTGACCTGCCTAATGTTTGTGGCCAATATGGTATTTGTAATATTTCTAGTCCTTACCATTCTTGTAGCTGCCCTTTGAACTCCTCCTATTTCATCTACAAAGAGGGGTCCGATACGACCTCAGGTTGCCATTTTGCAACCACATATGCATTAAATGGCAGGTGTGAAATCCTAAACCAGAGTGGGATTGATTACTATGAAACTGAATTTGTCAACCCTGACATAACGGTACCTACAAAAGAAAGTTGTAGCATGGCTTGTTTGACTAATTCTACTTGTGCAGTTGCATTTTATCAACAGCCTACAAATTCATGCTTTCTCATGAATAACATATCTAGCCTTAAGTATGCAAATGATTCCTACATTGCTTTTTTCAAATTATGCAAGCCATTCAGTCCTCCTGGTGATCCTTCTAAATATAACACTGCAGTCATCACAGCCACATCTACTGCAGCATTTTGCTTTGTACTCTTTGTTGTCGCTGTCACAGTCTACTGGAAAGTTAAAAGAATGCAAAAAGAAGAGGATGAAGATGAGATTTTGACATCATATTTATCAGAGACAACTCTGAAAAGGTTCACCATAAGGGAACTTGAAGAAATAACAAGCTCATTTGGGGAGAAGCTTGGAATGGGGGCCTTCGGGACCGTGTACAAGGGTGTGCTGCCTAATAAAAACTTTGTTGCAGTGAAGAGCCTAAATGGACCAACACAAGAAGCAAAGGACTTCTATGCAGAGGTGTCAGTGCTGAGCAGAGTGAGACACTTCAATCTGGTCCAACTGCTAGGATTTTGCAGCAAAATGTCAAAAAGGACACTGGTATACGAATATTTGGCAAATGGCTCTCTTGATCAATGGTTGTTTGGGAAAAAGCAGCCATTCTTGAGCTGGGGTACAAGAATGGAAATTGCTATTGGATCAGCAAAAGGCATGGCATATCTGCATGAGGAATGTGCTGAAAAGATTCTCCACTTGGATGTGAAGCCTCAAAATATACTCTTGGATGAAAACTTCTGCCCAAAGGTAGCAGATTTTGGCCTCTCACAACTCATTGACAGAGATGAAAATAACTTTTTTATGACAACAATATGTGGAACACCTGGCTATTTGGCACCAGAAATGATCACAGGAGAAGCAGGTGTGAAGAGTGATGTTTATAGTTTTGGAGTAGTCCTATTGGAAATTCTTACTGGGTCTAGGCCCATCGAACCAAAGGGTGAAGATTTTTGGGACTATAGTAGCTATGACAATGTTGTTTCTACTCTTGTGGATGGCAAGTTAGAAGGTTCATTTAATTTGGTGGAAGCCAAAAGGATTCTCAAGGTGGCTGCCCTTTGTATCAATTATGAGCCTCAACTTAGGCCTTCCATGTCTTCAGTTGTTCAGATGCTAGAGGGAAACATTGACATTCCTCAATTCGTCAATGCCCCTCAATTCTTTCCCAAACTCAATCCTGAGGTACGCGCTAAGTTAATGAAACTGTTGGAGTCCAGAATGTCAACATCTTCCTATTCTATGACCATGGGTAGGAAGTGTCAATGATGGATCTTGTTAGATTAAGTCTCTAGCCTCCAACGTTGGAATGCTTTGGATTTCGAAATGATCAATCTTATGTATAATAAACTATGTTTTAGTTGCCGTTGAGATGAAGAGCTTGATTCATTACTAGTGAAAATTCATAAATTTGTCTCAATGTTGAGGTGTTATGGCACATATGTCATGGTATTGAGTCCATATTGAGGAAAATTAAATTGCGGGGCATTAATGCACATTATTCTCTACAAAACTTTAGCACAAGGCTAAGAAAAGAGCATTGTAGGGTACTAATGCAATCCCGTCGCTTAAATTTTTATAGAAACAAAGGTATATAAAAATACTTCATCTCGATAGGAATAGGACATCTCAAACTTAAGCAGAGCATGTCGAATCAAATACTTGAATAATAGGACAAACTTCAATTTAACTAGAAGTGAAAATTTTTAATAAATAGAATTAACCACAGGAATAGCACTCATTGTAGCCATAGAAGGATTTCAAAATTGATGGAAAACGAAAAAACAGGAAAAAAGGGAGGGAAGAGAGAGAAGAAAGTTCTAAGAAATTTTAATTATACACAGGAGATTTGCAGAATATTTCTAGAAAAATGTCCAAATCAATTCATTGGCCAATTTAGCCTATGATGCAAGTGGACAATTCTATACCTCTGGCTCAATAGTGAGAAATTGCATCTAAAATTGCTTGATGATCGGTTTGAATATTTCCTAAATTGAAAAGAATAGAATTGAATGGATTTTTAGGGTAAAAGCATGAAAAGTCATCGCACAAGCATGTACGAATTTGAAGCATGAAATGCATACTAAAAGTACCTAATGTCATGCATGATTGTCCATTTCAATACATTAGCATTTTGGCTTTTTTACTTTAGTTGATTAGCTCCAGCTATTGTAGGGAGTCTTGCTAGGGTTCTTCACAAGAATAGAGTCCCTATGTACATAGCTATCTAGAAGGTACAAGCAATGCAAGAAAGATTAGGCAAGTCTTCAAAGACCGATTCACGACCCTCAGGTTGTCATTGTACATTGTGTCAGCTCCCCATTAGAGATTTTTGATTTGCTTCTTTGGGTTTCTACACATGAGAGCAACAACTTATGAGGTGTCCATTAATTTCAGGGGTTTGTATCATCCAAGTCCTAATGCTTCAAGAGCTCATGTTGATAGGATTTCGATGACAATTCCAAAAGCTGTGATAATATTGTTCTAATATCCAAAATTTGATAGCAAATCAGTATATTAAGCTCTTATATTTAAAACACCACTATGTAATTTATTTATAGAAATTTATTTACCTAACCATCTCTTAAAAATAGGAGACATTGGCAAGGTTTGAACCCATGACCACTTCTTCAGATTATCTAAAAGAACTTCTCTCCAGATTTCCTTTTTTTTGATACATTTCATGTTTTTCACCATGCTTCTTCAATGTATTTATGGACTATAAAATAACTCAAATATTAACTTAATGTTATGCACATTCCAGTTTCACTAAATAAATGATGCTTTCATATTTTTTTTTTATGGATTTCAAGGTCTATAAGCAAACATACATATCCACAAGTGTCCACAATATGCTGAACAATTTTTGTAATAATGCAACTTCCATTTAAAGCCTTCATACGAGTTTATAATAGAAAACTATCTATGCTTTGCTTTCTTAAATGAACAGCAATATCTCATGCACCAGACTTACTTGTATTCTGATCATATCCTCTAATCATTTAAAACACAACATACCAACTATAGAAATAAAAATACATCAGTAAATAAAGTCTTCATGTCCTCTCGATCCATGCATACAAGGATTGCATGGGAAAAGAGAAATGGGACCTACATTCAATATATCCAACATTAATCAATGGTAATGGAGAAATGACTGACATGTAAGCTTCAAATCTCTTGGCTCATTGTCCTTTACCCATCTAAGATAATAAGTGAACAAAGAAAAGGATTAATTCAATACGGTCATATAACTTGAACAAATATTGCAGTCATACACTATATAATGCATTTAAAGGACCTAGTTCGGATAAACGTCTTCATTCTCAGCGTCTTCTTCATCAGCAGGTGTGTTTTCCACTATTTCGATGACATCAGATGTTGATGCCTTGCTAGTTTGATTCGTGGCTTGCCCTACTGATAGAAATTTAGTAATTCTATTATCATTTTTTCTTATCCCTGTAGTGTGACGTCCCTTGCTCGTATCTGATGCCCCGATCATATAGAACTGAAACTCCCTCCTGAAAGCGCAAGCTCGCTGCCATGAGGCCATCCACCTATCATGGGGCTCTTGATGGTGAGCAAGAACCTGACGGGGAAGAATGGACGTGCCATTCATCCCGTCTCCCTCGGGGTCTACCTAGCTACGGAAGGACATCAAACATGAGCACATCCACCTCAAATAATATACATATCCATAATATAACATCTGTAACAATAACATCAGTAACATCAAACCCAAGGCTCAGACTCAAGGAGGTCGACTGACAGCTCGAGTCTTCAGAGGTCAAAGCAGACAGAGTTCATAACATGGTCATTGGATAGTCCACTCCATCCGTCCTTCCTATGCATGGTTTGCAGATAGGCTGATAAGTCTTGGAGCCTGGCCTTAGCCTGTCGGGTGCATAGCCAAAGGGGCTACTCCTAGGTTACATCTCCCCAGTTCCTGATGAGGCAGGAGGAGATCACTCCCCTCCAGAAGATGCATGGCAGTTATAGGCGGGCTAGAGAGACACTGCTCGTCTACGACTTCAACCCCATTGAAGGTGACGCATCATCCAAGAGGTGTCTCGAGAGCCCATACCTTGCCCACACTCAGTGGCTAGCTATTAGGCCTAGCCCATAGTGTTCTTTGGTAGGCTTTACACACCAGAGGAATCAACTGTAACTGCACAAGTCTTCTTTGTCAGCTGGTCTAGGTCCGTCACCCACAGCCAGGCGGGCTCTTATGCACAGGCCGCATTAATTGGAAATTAATGAGGCTATCTATCTAGATACATCATCTACTAAGGATTTATGGTCTCTACCCCCTTCCCCAATATACAAGAGTGCGCACAGAGATAGAACATCATCATCCATAGAACTGAAATATAGAATAACGTCTAATCTATCTGTGACGTTCCAGCATAACATACGATCCGAATACGTATATTATACTGCCACGTCACACGTACATGTCATCACGACAAGTACTTGAGAGTCGTAAAGGGTTGCACCTAGGGGGCAACCTCGTATGTTGCGCATGTATATTAAACATATGCAATGAAAACCCCCTTTCCAAGTGGCAATACCCCATTTGGCCCCTTCTAACCTAACCCTAAAAGTTCATATATAAGGAACCAAAGGGGAAACCCTAAACCTTTCCCCTTTCTCATTTTGGGTTTCCTCGAGCCATTCCGGCTAAGGCAAGCTGCCATTCCGCATTACAGGCGTCGCTGAGCTGCTTTTACACATTAGATTCATCAAGGGCAGTTGTCTTCAGCAAGAACGAGAGCATGGACGCGATCTGGAGAGCTGGAGCTAGTGAAGGATCAGGTAACTTGTGATTCTATTGTGCAAAGCCGCCTCTTAGCCCGGCAATGAGTTAGGATAGTATGTTAGAATGGGGCCCTATCAGCCTTGTAGATCCTAAGATCACGGTATGAACGAAAGAACCTACCCTTGTATGTTTAGGTAAGATAGATTAGATCTTATTCAGTATTTCAGTTCTTGATGATGATGATGTTCCATTCTATGCTCTCCTGTGTATGTGGGAAGGGGGATAGAGGCCCTGAAACCTTCAATAGCAGATGATCCTAGATAACCTCATTAATTCCCATTAATACGGCCCATGTACAAGAGCCACTTTGATTTGTGGGTGGCGGGGCTAGGCCCGGATGGAACAAGGGGACTTGTCCCATCACCGATCGATCCCTACGGTATGTGTAAAGCCTACTTAGGGGGTCTAAGCCGGCTAAGGCTTAATGGTTTGCCACTTGCATGTAGGCAAGGCATGAGCTCGACACCTCTTGGGTGATGCGCCACCTTCAATGAGGTTCAAGTCGAATACGGGCAGTGGCCCTCTAGTCACCTGTGATGGGCATGCATGCCTCTGGAGGGGAGGAGACTCTCCTCCTGCCTCATCGGGATCGGGAGATGCAACTTAGCAGTAGCCCCTTTGGCTATGCACCCGGGCAAAGCTACGGTCAGCCCCCAAAACTCTTCAACCAACTCACGCAGTGTGCACGGGGAGGGGCGGATGGAGTGGACTACCCTTGACCATGTTCTTATGCCAGCCCAATCCATTTGCCATGAATTTTGTCTGCATTGACTTCTGGAGGTCCAAGCCGTCAGTCGATCCCCCATGAGTCTGAACCTTGAGTAGGATTTCCCATATGTTGATGCTACTGATGTTGTTATTACATATGTTATGTTGTGGTGTAGTCACCCCTTCGAGGTGACTTGTTGCTATATTGATGTCATGTGCTTATGTTTATTCATGCTTCTGCAGCTAAGACGGTCCCGAGGGAAGATGGGGCAAATGACCCATCCATTCTTCCTCATTGATCTAGTATCTAGGATTGGTGTCAGGTAGATGGCCCCTGTCAGTTTGGGTGCCAGGGGGATGAACTCCGCCTTCTGATACGATGGGAGCATCGTAGAAGAAGTAGGGGACGTCACAGTGGTATCAGAGCATGATCTTGGTAGACCAAGATCGGGCACTGACCATTCCCTGTTAGAACTAACAGTAGACTTCCAGCCTTGGGAATAGCAACCCAAGCACGAACCTCGAAATTTTGAAAAAAAAAAATTCAAATCCTTAGAGCAGCAAGTAATGCTAAGTTAGGAAGTGATCCCTCACACAGTGCACCCTGGTTATATCCAAAACTTTTGAGAATGCTTCTCGCGCACTGTCTGAGTGGTGGACCCATGTTGACCTAGCTAGATGCATAATTAGAGCAATCTGATAGCTCAGAGTAGCTTAAACCTTGAATTTGAGCTAGGAATGTATATTCTAACATTACGAAACTGCTTATAAAACGAAAATTTTTGTAAAAAAAGTGTGATCCCTCACAGAGTGCGCCATGGGCATTTCCAAAACTTTTGAGAATGCTTCTCGCGCACGGTGTGAGTGGTGGGTACTTTTTGCCTAAAGGAACCCAATGTATTAATCCAATAGACACTAATGCTTTACAGAATGGTACGACATGAAATTGCAGGTCCAAACCCTAGAATCCCCAGTCCTATAAATAGACCTTTAGGGTTCTTCATTTTCACTTTCCTTCTCCAGCTAGCTGCTCTCCGTCCAAGAAGGCCATTTTTAGGTGCTCGGAAGGTGATCAGCATATTTCAAAACATGGCCCGCACCAAACAAATCGCTCGAATGGTTGTACCGGGACGGCACGTCACGTGGCCTTGAGTTCTTGCAGTTATGAGAAAGCGCAGAGGCTCGGGGGCGAAGTCGGGGCAAGAAGAGAACCACGACCCAAATCGATGCGAGGAGGAGGATGGTCCGAACCCAAGGCGAGGGAAGAAATCTCCAAAACCCTAAAAGAGCAAGAAAGCCAAAAAATCAGGGCAATGGAGGAGGGAGGAGGATGAGGAGGAACGAACCACGCGCGAGGAGCCGACACGTAAGTCGTGAAAAATGGCAAAGAGGAAGAGAGCAGCGAAGAGGAAGAGAATTGCGGAGATTAAGGAGGAGCAAAAAAAATTGAGGGAGGAGCGACAGAAATTGAAGGAGGACAAAGGAAAGGACCCCGAAGTGCCCAAGAAACCCCACCAAGTCCACACCAACAAAAGGGGTAAGCATAAGGGAGGCGGAGCCCGACCGACCATAATAGCGTTGAATTAATCTTGTGCTCTAACTTTGTCTGCTTGGTCTATTTTTTGGAACAGCATGCAAACATTTGAGTGTGATTGTAATTTCTCTTGTGCTCATTTTTAGGTATGCAATTTGGGGTTTATTGGAGAAGGGTCCTATTACCTTCGCCAGATCATGCAGTTCGTAGAGCTATCTGGTAAATCTAAAAAACTCTATTGTTTGCTTAGATTTTGCTTGATGTTTGCTATTATGGTCTAAATTTATAGTTGTTAAATGCCTTTCTGCTATCTATACACATCCAATGTGCATAGAACCCAGTAAATTATCTATATTCATGAGATGTTGGGTGAGCTGAAATTTGCAAAATCCGCCTCTTTTGTAGGTTGTGTGACATCTACCATCATACTTGGAGACTAAATTTCCAGTCATTGTGTTCTAAATGTTGAAAGGTTTCTATGCTGCATTTATAAATGCTCTCTTGTGCCAAAGCCATGATTTCATTTGGTTCGTATTGTTCTTGATATTTTCTTTTTATTTCTGTTGTGCTTGGGCAGGTTGGAGCAAGCATTTTGGCTGTGGAGTCCACCTTCTTCCTTTTAGTGGAAGAATAATTTCTTAGAGATGTGTGCTAGGATATAGCAGCAGGATCTTGCTTGGAAATATTATGGGATTTGCCACAGATGCAGAATCGACTAAAGCCCTTTAAAATTGAAGGTTGACTTGCATCATCGTCTTGCATTGCATTTCATCTTCAGGCATGTCAGGTTTACGGTTGCGTGAATGAAGTGATGTATTATGTTCAAGATGTCTATTAAAAGCGCTTAAGTTGTACTCTATGTTAATATTGTCTGTTTCATAACAATTTGCAGTATTATCAGAGTTGGAAGTTGATCTAAAACTTGCAAAAGCAAGACATGTGCCGGTATAGGACTTTACTCCAAACAAGAATGGATATGCGTAACATGGAAAGATTTATGTAATGTTTCTCTTACTATTTCGTTGCTGGTTATGGGACATTCGTCTATTTCCTTTAAAACCATTGGTGCAGGAGCTGGTGGAATGCAGAGCGTGCATGGATTGACTTTGAGTTGCGCTTTGAATTTTTGTAACAGATGCTCTTTATGAAGCATGCAAATTTACTCAGAGGCTGTATGATGCTATTGCTTGATTGATCTTTTTGCTAAATCTGTTTACAACACATAGTCTAGTGAGATCTACTACCTGTAAATCTTTCTTGTGGTAAACCTTTGTTTCTGGTAAATCTTTCTTTCTATTTAGAATCCCATCGATCCGAGACATCGGATCGACATTCTAGAATGGGGCGAGCATGCATGTCTTGCATGCATGCATGCGGCGCATGCCCCTTCTGGTTGGGAGTTCGCTTTTTTAGGCGCGGTTCTGCATGAACGACGCATCGGCGCTTCCTCTTCTCTCAGCAGTACCTTATTCTCTTTGAATTGTTTCCAGGCAGGGGAGGGGCTTCTTCCTGCTTGGTTTGACCAATTTGGCGTTTCTTTCATGCTGTGGCATGTCCTTTCTCGGCGTTGGCTCTTCTTTAGCCTTCATCCCTGCGGACCTTCCCCTCGATTCCGGTTTGTTAAGGAAGTCCTCCGGTATTGTGGGTTTGTTGGTTTCATCGAGCCCCATTCTAGAATCCCATCGATCGAGAGACATCGGATCGACATTCTAGAATGGGGCTAAAGCATGTATGTTATATGCATGCATGAAGCATGCCCTTTTACGGTTGGGAGTTCGCTTTTTTTAGGCTGGTCTGCATCAACATCTCATCGGCGCTTCCTCTTCTCTCGAAGCATACCTTATTCTCTTTGAACCCACCTCCCCCTTCTTTGTTTATTGTATTTGTCACCGGCACGGCGTGACCAGCCCCTCTAGTTGAAGAGGTTTTTGTTTTTGTCGCGTGGCACGGCGTGATCACCCTCCACTCTAGGAGGTTTGTTTTGTCTCGTTTTTTTGTTGTGTTGGTGATGTGCGGTGTACAAAGTTGGCGGCGGCATCTGTTTCGAACTTCTCCATGCGTGGGTTTTGGGGGCGATTTCTATGCCTTTACGTTTGTCCCAAGCCCCTTGCGAGGCTTATCACTAGGGTTTTCCTCGAAGCAGAAGGGCGGGTTTTTAATCCGGTGATAAGCTTTTCTCAGCAGTACACCAACCACACATCTATTAGCATTGTATTTTTGGGGTCCAAATGATATAATTGGATTTTCCCTTTATTTTTCGTGGGTAGTTCCCATATGTGCGGCTACCATTGTAGAAAATCTGCTGAGATGAATGAGAAGCCTGCGGTTTGTTGGTTTCATGCGAGCCCCATTCTAGAATGTGACAAAGGTCCTACATTGCATTAATTTGCACGCTGAATTATCTCTTCCTTATTGCCGAGAAAGAAAATCTTCCGCAGAATGGAATTTGTTGATTATGTTTATAGGAGACTTACAGTCAGAGTCAGCAATTCTTATATTCATTTTGACACTTTCCTTCAACTTTACAAGGAACTGACGTGCCCAATAGCCCTGCAGTTTTGTTTATATGAAAGGTTGTACAATTACTTGTGACTGAAGTCTAGCAAATTCTGCGCTAAGCTGATCTGTAGTGCAAGCAACCCAGCAAATGCCTGTCATGAAAAGTGGTACATTTACGTAAGATGTTTGTAAAATCAGCATCTTTGTTTCGCAAATGATGGATCTTTATGCAGGAAAAATAGGTCATTAAGCGTGTAGCTCTTCTTTCACATAACACGTTTTTGTCCCTAGGTGATTTGCATATTGCACATGGTGCACCAGATTTGCTTTTGAATGGTCATTATGGGTGAGGGATGTAGAGGATCAGGTTGTTCCCACATGCAGGCAAAATATGAATTGAATCTATATTTTTTTTCCCCTTTAACTCAATGAACAATGCGTGGATATAATTGTAATGCATGAATACTGCAGGGAGCTTGGAATTGGGGTTGTTCCATATGGCCCTCTTGGCATTTCTCCTTTCAGGTTATAATACCCAGATATATTAATAGTTCCTCACAAACAAGCAATGGTGTCATTTTTGCAGGGGCTGAGAAGGTTCTCTCAGGCATCTTTGCGTCTGTCATCTTTCTATGAATATTACTTGGGCTCCTGTTCTGGCTAACCCATCTTTATGTAGATACTTACTGAGGTATATTGCCATAACTACTTAAGTTAATGTCTTAAAATTATTAAGATAAGATAAGATAAGATAAGATAAGCATGTGTTATTAAGGTAACACATGCTTTGAAATGTCCATGTTGCCAGGTTCATTTTCTGCGATGGGTGTCATAGGCTTAATGAGTTGCATCGCACTAGGTATTCAATAATGCCTAGATGCTATCCAGCACTGCCCGAAGATTTTCTATTTGGAGAATGTGTGTTGTGTGACATAAGGAGGATTGACAAACTTTTTGGTGTGGATAATCAATTTGTAACCTCTTAAGCTGGAAGGGAGTTATTCGCAATTGTAGCCCAATTAACAGCTGTGTTTCTCAAGATTATGAGGCAGCCAAATAAAGGATTTTGCAGGTTCTTACTAGTAACTCATGCCCTTTGAAAGTTGGTCTTTAGTATACATGAAGGTTTGCCTGGCGCAACCGCGCTTTTGAAACCAGGGCCATGAATGGTCAAGTTTGTTCTGCTAGTCAATGGTTTATTTGATTATGGTAAGGTATATTGCCTATGAATACAGAACCTTTCCATATAAAAAAATTCAATGGCCTATCTATAGTATTTATCAGTTGGAAATTTAAATATGAGCCTTTGTTTTCACCTAGAAGTTACTTTATAATTGTTTTTTGTAAATTAGAGTTGTGATTTACTTGCAAGATATCCAGAACAAGATAACATAGCATTTTTTGCTAGTGGAACCTTTGAACAAGCAACCCAGAAGTTACTATAAAATTGTTAATTTTTTTGTAAATTAAATGTGTGATTTATTTCCAATCAAATGAGTAACGTTTCTTGAAACCATGTTGTGAGATTTACTTTTGAATGTGTGACTATGTTGCTATAAAGTACGAATAAGTGAAAATTTGACATGCCAATTTGACATAAAATAAAATACGAGAGAGTTTATAGGGATTTTTTCACACTGTGTCTTTTGCAAGTTCATTTAGACTTTAAACTTCCTTTTGACTAGCTTCAGCTTCACTCTTCAAGTTTGCTTTCACTTTTTGTGCTGACCTTGGCCATAAGGATGATTTTGACTTGCATGAAAATTTTGCCTTTTTGAACTCTCTAGCAAGCAACAATCTAATAACAAAATCAATCAACTTTCATCTTAAACTTGGGGAATCTTAATGGACCTTATGGAATCTAGAGAAAGCTTTAAGGAAACTTAGTCAAGCTTTAGGAAAACTTAGTCAATTTATGGAAATCATTAAAGAATCTTAGCGAATGTTATTAAAGAATCTTAGCGAATGTTAACGAACCTTGGATTATCTAGCAGAATATGCATAAAACATTAGGAACTACGACAATCTAAAAGGAATATTGTATAATCTAGCAGAATCTCTATAGGAGATTAGTTAAGAGAATCTAAATGAAGTTTTACAAGATTTTACGCAGAGTGCCAATGAACATTGTGTGTCATCCTTCACATACCCTTTGATGTGAAGCTTTCCTATAAGCTCTCAACAATGGAATCTCTTAGATTTTAAGAGAATTTGAGAATTCGTCGAATTCACTAACTGAGTTTTACTTTGATCTTACCTACTGAGGTGGCGTTGACTTGCAATGCAAACTTAGGATTTCGGACCTCGACTTTTTGGATTCCACTAGCAATTATTTATTAATAAAAACAACCAACTTTCATGTTGAATAATTCATACAAAGATTTATTACTTCTAGAAATACTACGGTATGCATGGACAAGAATGCTGCTATGCTGCTCATGGGCATCTCCTTGATAACCAAAACAAGTACATACAGATAGCAAGCTAGTGAAACCATTATGGCCGGGATTAAAAAACCTCGCCCTTTCGGGTTTTCGAGGAAAAACCCTGACAATAATGGGATCACTAACCGATGCTAGGTCCAAAAACATAATAGATCTTGTACCCTCATGCTGACTAGCCTTATTGGGTGAAAATACATTACATCAAAGAAATTGCCAAAAGGCTGAAACATGTTTGAATTATCTTCTCCATTGATCTTCATCTTTGTGCTCGAATCAAAGCCCTCCCCCAAGCACCCACGCTAAACCCCGCATACACAAAAAGACAAACCCAAAGGCCACCAAGGCCATCCGACCACCAAGGCTTCCAACTAGGGCACCAAGCCTTCCACTAGGCACACGGCCTCAACCAGGCACAAAGACCCCAACCGGGCACTCGGCCTCAAACCGGGGCACTTTCGGCCTCCACGGGCACTAGGGCCTTCAACCCGGTGTTTAATTTATCAACAAGTTATACATTTAGGGGAAGGGTGGGGGGGTGGGCCAAACCGTAGGGAGAAGGAAGAAGAGGAAAGGAGATGTACCACGAGAGCTGATGAGAGAGAAGAGGCCGAGAAAGCACATAAATAGGGAAAAGAGGGAAAAGACCTAACTAACTGCTAACTACTAACCGCCTCCGTATTTCTAGAACCTCGTTTTCCTTCTATTCGTTGAAACGAAGGAAAACGTCATTTCTAGAAATACTATGGTATGCATGGACAAGAATGCTGAAAAAGAGGCAGAAGTAATAAGAGTGTGAATGAGCTGTATGCGAGATATATAGAATATGGTAAAAATTAAAGTAAGTGAGTGTATAAATAATAAGCTCTGCTCTTCAACTAAGAAGGTTATCGTGTTTTAAATGCCTCTGATTTAAAGAAGCAAACAGAGAATGCCAAGAGAACTCTATGAACATTATACTACCAACAATAACTTGGTTATAAGATAAACCCATTATAAAATTACAACGGTCCATAAAAGGCACTTGCAAAATAATGACCACAACCCATTAGTTCACTTGCATTGATTTAAATGCCCGTTCATGCTTTGTAACCATATGAAGGCAAAATATCGTTAGGGTTCATTGAATCTTTTAACATACCTTCAAATTAACATAACATATGAATTCAAAAAGTCTTAAATTACGAAGGCCAGAAATACGTTAGGGCTAGTTAACCCAACAACCAAGAAAACTTACGAATGAAAAATATCCAAAAGAAATGCATTAGGGTCGATTAAAAGCAACAACCAAGAAAAGCTACGAATGAAAAATATCAAGCGAAAAAAAATAGGTCTTGCCGCAGATGCGAAGATCCGGCCCACAATCTCAACATCTAATCCGCTCGAATCTGGAGTTCAAAGTCTGCAAATCCGAAATAAAAGAACCAAGAAGCCTAGGTAAGTATCCGGGGAGGAAAGCGGTAAATCAAAGGGGATTCGTCCGGATGGAAGAGGGCAAAGTGCACGGGCTAAAAACCAGCCCGGCTTCTCAAGCATGAGGAAAGAAAAACAGAGGAATATATGCCGCTTTACCAATAATATCTCATCAAGAGCATCATGGTGCTACTGGAAAAAGAATCATGTGTAATGAAAAAATTGGCTTAAAAAGCAGGTGCTAATTCGATTACCTTTCCTTCTAAAACTACTTGACAAAGAGAAACGAAGGATATTAAAAGTGACAATGTGAGAAGCAGCGGCAGCCAGAAATATTTATGCCTTTCAAGACCGTAGTCATGCTTTCTACGAATAACTGGAGTCCCAAGGCCGATAAATCGAAATGCCAGGACTGAGAAGTCCACCAATTAATCGAAGAACAAGGTAAAAAAGAGAAAGAAAACAAAGGCAAACAGGTTTTCATTTAGCACAAACCGGATATGGTTTGGGCTCCTAGCCAATGATTAAAACACCAAACCATCCCTAGCCAAAGACCGAGAATATTACAACTGTTAAGAAACACAAAAGCAACCACAGTAGCAACAAGAATAAACAGAGAAAAAAATTATTAAGAGGAACAAGCCATGAAAACCCAACTGTTTCTTGCAGGTTCGAAGCGTAAAAAATAAAACTAGGATCTATATGCGATATATTTTGCTTAGAATGCCTTGTGAGATCAAAACAAAAAGGAGCAAAGGTTCCTATGCATACAAGATAAAAGTGTTTGTTTGAATTATATTTTGGATCTATTTGAAAAGAACAAACTTGTTCACGCCGGCGGATAAAGGGCAAATGACAGCGGGGAAAAAACCAATGCCAAAAACATAAAGACCTGTATCTTTATCTTCTCTTAAAACTCTGCTTGCCAGAGCCATTCCACAAGGCATGCCATAGCCATCTGTTATCGTCATATTACAGGCGTTCCAATAGATACCAATTATATCTTCCGTCTCATAGAACTCTACAAATTTTGTCCCTTTCCTGTCTGTAATCGAATTAGATTCTTTCTTTTAGAAATCAAATAAAAATACCTTTATTGATGATAGCTTGCTTGTTGGCTCTAAAGCCGCCTGCAACTGCAAATTATTCTCCAGATTTTCAATTCTTGCTGAAGGGAAACAAATATTGGACTCCAATGCAGTGAAAATCAACTTATTCCTTGCAACAATCTTTTTAAAATCTCTGGACATTTATGCAGTAGTAAAGGCACCAGGAAGCATAGACACTCCGGCAAGGCTTGGATACCAAGCAACGTGATGGGCCACAGACCGCAAAGAAAGTAAGGAAGATAGGCAACTGCCCACAATAGGAAGAGAGGGAGATGCAGGCATCAGACCGGAAAAAAGTTAAGGAAGATAGACAACCGGAAAAAAGTAAGGAAGATAGACAGGGCCAAAGCATAGGGAGAAGGAAGAAGAGGAAAGGAGATGTACCACAAGAGCTGATGAGAGAGAAGAGGCCGAGAAAGCACATAAATAGGGAAAAGAGGGAAAAGACCTAACTAACTGCTAACTACTAACCGCCTCTGTATTTCTAGAACCTCGTTTTCCTTCTATTCGTTGAAACGAAGGAAAACGTCATTAGTTCTTAAAGTTTAGCAACTTCCTTGCATTTATAGTTGTTTTGGACTTACTAAGATTCCAGCCAGGTTGTTTGGTTGAACTATAATATGATGGCTTGCCATTGTATTGCTACTTCTTTATCATCGTACTCTGACACGTACGGTCCTTAAATAATAAGGGACTTGTATAACTATATAATCATAAATATTAAAACCATATAATATATCATAACCATATATACAACCATAACATTGAAACCATAAAATATTAAAACCATAATATTAAAACCATAGAGCCATAATATATTCTTGTGGCCACGTATCAATTCCTCAGCGACTGCTGACGTGGCCACGTCAGCAGTCTGCACACCCACATCACGCATGACATGGCATGTACGTGCCAGACATTTATTAAGGCACTTTTTCGAGGATCGAGGGTGCAGCTAGAAATAACTGCACTCTTCCCCTTCCTCTCTTCCGACCGATTCATCCTCCTTTGTTTTGTCGCACTCCTTCGTCCTTCTTTGTTTCTTCTATTCCTGCTGGGCGATCAATCAACGAACAACTTTGTGACCTATTCTTATGACAACCCCCTGGTCGACGGATCGTGACGCATCTAGTGCGGAAGTTTTCATGCAGATCGAGTCCTCCAAAGGCCGCTATTGTCTAAGAAGAAAGTGAGGTTCTTTTTAGTAAATTTTTAACACTACTTTTACCATTGATCTTGTTATTTCCATATGCTTTACTATATTCTTACTTCCTTCTTCCTTTTATAGTATTTAGAGGATCTTACTATCCCCTAATACAATTTCCAGCCCGACAAACCCCTATTCTCGATAGTGCCTGTGCAATCAAGGAATCTGACATGGAAGCTGTGTCTTCTTCCAGCAAATCTGCCAGGTACGTTCTTTCCTTATGTTATCTTGTTTTATTCAGGTCAGGTCAAGACCAGGATCATTGTTTTCTGTTTGTTTTTTTTTTGGAAGCCAGTTCTGTGTTCTTTGTTTGTATTATTTAATTGAATGCCTGACTGTTGCCATTTAATCATAACTCCAAATAGGGACAAGCAACCGAAATTGCCGACTAGGAATCCTCCAAAGACAGATGATAGAAGGAAAAAATTGCATAGCAAGCATGCACACAAAAGAAACAACCATGAATGTTTCATTCGTTTGAACTGTGAAGATGTTAGGTAGTTTAGAGCATTGCACAGATCTTTCTAGCACATAATTGAACTATGGAGATGTTAGGTAGTTTAGAGCATTGCACAGACCTTTCTAACACATAATACATCCTTCCTTCCAGGAAAGGTGCAGTCTACACCCTGCAATCTCGACTTGCGAGTCGAGAATCCCTCAACCAGCCAGCACTCCAAGAGCTACTCTCCCTATTCTTGCCTCAAGAGTCGAGAATCCCTCGCGAGTCGAGATTGCCTCACCCACCCAACACTCTAGGATCTACTCCCCCACACTCACCTTGCTATTACTCTCACTGTTCTCAACTCGCGAATGCCCCAGCCAGCCAATGCTAGTCTACTCCTTCTATTCTCGAAATGCGAGTCGAGAATGCGGCCATCCAGACTGGATCCCTCTACTCCAGCACCTTTGAGGATAGGGGCTCAGTCTTGGTGGTCGCATACTAGACACGCGAGTCGAGAGGACCATAAGGAGGGCTGGGAGACTTTCTCGACTCGCGAGTCAAGAAGGCCCTCGAGACTTAACACATTAAGCCCTTGACACGCGCGGCTCTAGTGCATTCTCCGATCGAATAGAATTAAGGTGCCTCTACCGGTCGAGCCACTCTCCTTTGAACCATCTTCCTCAAATATTGCGAAGGGAAGGGGCTTAGACTTGGTGGAGGCCTCTGCAACTAACCATAGGGGAATGTATTTGAACTGCATCCTTAAGGAGGGCTGGAGGGCTTTTTCGACTCGTGAGTCGAGAAGGCCATTGAGTCCTACACACAGCGATGCAGACTCCTTATCCCACATCCACCTTTGACCTACTCAAGCTCTAGTGCAATCTCCAGTCTGGAGACGCAGCTGCTTCTACCCAGTCAAAGTTACTCTCCTTCGAACCATCTTCTTTGCGAAGGGGAGGGGCTCAGACTGGGTGGACGCCTCTATGACTAACCACAAGGGAATGCATTTGAACCGCATCCCTAAGGAGGGCTGGGGGCTTTCTCGACTCACGAGTCGAGAAGGCCCTCGAGCCTTACACATAGCACTGCAGACTCCTTATCCCACACCTCGACCTGCCCAAGCTCTATTGCATTCTTCAGTGTCAAGTTGCTGGTACCTCTAGCAAGTTCGAGCCACTCTCCTTCAAACTATCTTCCTCGAATATTGCGAAGGGGAGGGGCTCAAACTGGGTGGAGGCCTCTGCGACTAACCATAGGGGAATGCATTTCAACCAAAACTACCAAAACATGGAGCTGTTCGCGAGTTACTCCGATTGGTTGCTTTCTTGCTCAGCATCTCTCAATCCAGAGAGTGTCTCGACACTGAAATATGCTCAATAAGGAACCGACCAATCGATCGAGCTGTTGAGTAGTTTCACATTCTAAACAAGTCTAACATGCCTAACAGGATATCTGAAACAAGCACCTAATAAAACAGTGGTAAGCACTCACCTCTTCTCGCAAGTACTCTTTGGACCATTGTATCACAAATCCCGCAGCCTCTCCTTACTTCTTCTCTTGGCCTCATCAACAAGGCATCTCCATCAAAAACTTGTATCAAAGTAATTCTTGTGTATCCCTTCTCCATGGCGCTGCAGTTTAAGGGTGCCCATGTCCTCTAGCTCATCTCCCGCTGCTACCTTGGCTCCACGTACATCGATCAAATCATCTAGTCTCAACAAAACACTCAGTTAGACGGAGATACAGATTAAACTGCTGTTATGTGCCTGTTTATAACAGTGTGACTATAATACAATTTGTCCAATGCCATACTTTAAGCTTGATTGGCTTGGTCTATTACTTCTTCCTTGTAGTTCCCACAGCCCAGTTTGGGTGGATGGATTTCTAATGACCAGTCGACATTAATTCCTTATTTGCTTCTTCCCCGTACCCATTTTTCTCTGGGTGCGTGGTTCTTACATACAATTAAGATCCCATAGAGTCTATAACTTTAGTGCAACACTCATCGTTGAATCAAGATGCTAACATGATAGTGGATGGATGCATTTCTAATGGCCAATCAGCATTAATTTTCTACTATTTCTCTGGGTGGACAGGTCTGCGCTGACCGTTCGACATCACTTTCTTATTTTTCTTGCAGGGCCGACACACATAATAAGATCCATAGAGCAGAATCATGACTAAGCAGCTATGCACATGTTTTCGGCATTAATTTCTTAACTTGCTTCCATGGCCAACACATACATTTAAGATCCCATAGAGCAAAATCATATAAAGGCACGGCGTATTCAAGGTTTCACAAGCTCATAATAGCATCATTAGATTTTTCTACTCAACAACAACTTGTCTATAAAAAATTGCCCATCTGCTTCTCTTTATAACAATGTCACCAGAATACGATTCTTCATGATCAAAAGAAGCAATAACATTTCGTCATTACCACAACCAATCAAGATAAGGCTTACCGTTTTGTTGTTCCTACTGCTGGTATGAATTTCTGTTGGTTCAGCCTTGAGATAATCTGAAATTGAGATGGTAACATCATAATGAATAAATGGTCATACATAGAGCTACCTTGCTACACGATCTCTGTCATTCCCACAACCCGGAATTATCTACTTTAATTCCATCTCTATATATGTAATAGGCAAGCGAAGCGTCAACAAGCTCAGATTGGCTATTTCAAGCTTATTTACCTATCTCCATCTATGGCAGGCAACCAGTCTACAGTCCAATACCAGACTATACATATCCACTTGAGAAACCACCACACAGCAATCCAAGCCACCAAAAGACGTTCTGCTCAGCCAGAATTGCACGCACCCATCACCAACAGCATCTCCAAGGTCGGAACAAAGAGGAAAAATAATGACATGGCCGCCCAATCCACCACGTCACTACATCTACGAAATATGACCCACAGATACCAATATGTGCAAACAACCCAACCGATCATAGCCGTCCAATATGCCATGTGGCTGTTTGAAAGGCCCAGATGGCCCCAATTATAAGCAGACAGGCAGCCCCTTATGAGAATATATATAAGTCAGATATGTATCTATAACATATATATGTTCTTATGTTTGTCCCACTCAATCCGACCGTCCATACGAGATCCGACGGCTCACGTGGCTTTGGGACATATCCTACGGCCCAGATGGCTTGGAAGTTTGTATATAGATTATATGTAAGCGATCCTACGGTCCAGGTTGATTTGATCCTGATCGTCGGTCCGAGATCCTATGGCTCACGTTGCGTGGGGACATATCCTACGGTGCACATGGCTTTGGGAGTTATACGTAATCGATCCTACGGTCCAGGTTGATTTGATCCTGATCGTCGATGCGAGATCTTATGGCTCGCGTTGCTTGGGAACATATCCTACGGTGCACATGGCTTTGGGAATTATATGTAGATCCTATAGTCCAAGTTGTTCTTGATCTTGATCGTCGATCCAAGATCCTACGGCTCATGGCTTTGGGAATTATATATGTAATAGATCCTATAGTCCAAGTTGTTCTTGATCTTGATCGTCAATCCAGGATCCTACAACTCATGTTGCTTTAAATTTTTGTCACATGGCACGATCTCGGCCCTTGATTGGGTGCAAGATCCTACGTCTCATATTGAATGCTCAACCCTTAAGGACTTTAGATTTTTACCACATGGCACGATCTTCTCGGCCCTTGATTGGATGCAAGATCCTACGGCTCATGTTGAATACTCGGTCCTTAAGGAGAGGCTTTTAAAATTTTTATGTTGTTTGGGAGATTTAAACCCTAGTCATTGCCCCTAAAGCCCCCTATTCTAACCACTAAACCAAACATTAGTTCATTAAAATATATTTTCAATATACTTAAGGCAATAAACGAATTAAGATAAAACAAAATATAATGTTCTAGATAGTTCTAGAAGGATCTAGAATGTTCTAGAAGGCTCTAAAGACCTCTATAATCTTCTAGATAGTTCCAAAATATTCTAGAAAGTTAAAAAAAAAATTAGAATATAAGAGAATCTTGAGTGAGTCTAAAGAAATCCTTCTTGAAAATTCCAGAATGCTGTAGAAAGTTCTAGAAAGTTTCAAATTGTTCTAGAAGTTTCTAGAAAGTTCTAGAGAGCTCTAAAATGAAAGGGAATCTACGAGAATGTAAGGGAATCTAAGAAAATACTTCTAGGAAGTTCTAGGATGTTTTGAAAGTTTTAGAATATTTCTGAAAGTCCTAGAATGTTCTAGAAAGTTTTAGAATTTAAAGAAATATAGAAGAATCTAAGGGAATTTAAGAAAATCTCATAAAATATAAGGGAATATAAGAAAACATTCATAAGTTTAAGGGAATCTCTCAAAATTTAGGGGAATCTAAGGGTATGTTCATAAAATCTAAGGGAATCTTGATAAAGCCTTAGAATATCTACGGGAATCTTGATAGAATCTATTTGAATCTCATATAATGTAAGGGAACCAAGGGCAATCTCATAAAATCTAAGGGAATCTAATGGGATCTCCAAAAATTCTTACAGAACCCAGGGGAATCTTAGTTCTAGGAAGTTCTAAAATATTCTAGATTGTTCTTGATTGTTCTAGAATATTGTAGATAGTCATGGGTAAGCACCTAATAATTACAAAGTTCTTTTTTTTTTTAATTTGTGAAAATCAAAATAGAATGTTCTATAATAATTTAGATAGTTTTAGAAAATTCTCTAATGTTCCAGATTTGCATGAGATCCAAAATAAAATATTTTGGAATGTTGTAGTATGTGCAAAGCGCCAAACTAGAATGTTTTAAAATGTATTATATGCTTGTGGGTAAGCACCTCAATCTACAAATAGAAAGCTTTTTTATTAAGGTGTTGTAGGATATTCTAGAAAGTTCTATAATGTTCTAGATTTTCTTAACATATCCTACTAGAAAGTTTTTTTGAAAGCCTGCAAACCGTCGAAATAGAATGTCATTGAATATTGTAGAGGATTCTAGAACGTCCTAGAGATCCTAAGCACCTCAAACTCAAAGTAGAAAGTTTTTAAAAGTATTTTCCAGAATATTGTAGATACAAGTGCGCAGGCACGATATGCGTAAATTAACAATATGAGTAAGCACCTCAGGATCAAAATAAAAAGTTTAAACTCTAATTCTCTATAATGTTCTGAAGCATGCGTTGTAGGAACATGCTAGAACTCGAACATGCACCATAGGACGTATTAATTTTCTTGTATATATGTATATATGTATACAAGTTTTTGTACGATCAAAGGTCTACCAACTATGGTTTACAAACATTTGGAACTAAAATCTGAGAATTAAGCTAGAAGAACCCATAGCTAAATGACAAAATTTAAACATCTGGAACTAAAACTTGAGATTGAGAAGCTCAGTATATAAAGTTGGATGCCACAAATTAAGTTAGAAGAAGCTATATTTAAACAATAAACTGCAGCTTATATTGTGTTAGAACGACATTCCTCACCCATCCATGTGATCCCTTGAAGTATACCGAACAAATCAGGAGTGCTTATAAATTTAAAAAAACTTCATAGAATTTCACTTGAAGAAAAAAAGTTTCATGTCTAAACAAATGGATAAGGACCTACAAACGCGAGCCACCCTTGCTCTTTTTCTGGCCACATGTGTAAAACTTTCAAATTTAAAGCCCTTCACTTAGATGTTTCTTTGGTCAGCGAGGCGAGAGAACTTCAAAATGTGTGGAGAGCTACATTTAAAAAAAAAAAAAAACTATTGGAGCATTAGGAAAACATGATGGATACATTAATTGAATAGCTTTCCTAAAGACCATTTAATACCCTTACAATTTGTTGCTCTTTTCCATAATCATTTTAAAAAATTTGAACTAAAAAAAATGGATTTTTGTGAGAGCATTTAAAGAAAACACTTCTATACCTAGCGAAATTTCTTAATACTTTGACTTGCTATGCCAATAGATCTGATACACAACAGTCCAACTACTTAGGCATCATAAAGTTGTAGTTGAAGTTTCTTAATGTAGAGACGTAAACATCGGCAAAAACATAAAATTGATATTGATGGCAATAGTTTATTTTCATAAGTAACAAGGATCTTTATTGTTATGGGAAGATCTCACTAGATTTCATATGGTTCGATATAGGCACCATTAGATCAAGCTTTAAATTTGGGAAATGCTAGCATTGACATATTAACTTCCAAAGTTAGAAATGGTGATTTCATGACGCTACTCAAATTTGTGACTTTTGAAAATTAAGACATAAGGAAAATTAATGGTTGAGATTGCACGTGTAGTTCCCTATATGGAATATAATTGTAAATGTGTACATTTACGTATTTAATATATGAAATCCTATCAATAATTGCAAACATTTATCAAATGGAATTTTTTCCTAGATGGAGTATGGTTCGGCCTTTAAGTTTGATAGAATAAAAAACTAAGCCTCAAGAAGCAAACCTTGTACACCAACAAACTACATTAGCAATAACGTACTCAAATGGATGCATTATTTTGTATTTGCTATATCTCTAGGTAGCAAACAATGATTGACACAAAACACACCTAAATTCCTCCTAGAATAGTTTACCTCAAATGCATGCAACATAGAATAAAAAATCATGCGATATTAGATGCTCAAACATAAAGGACTTCAATAGTTTAAGTACATGACTTTCGTTTCTAAACCTCCAACATTCTTAAATTGTGTATGGCACCATGTAGAAAAGCTAGAAATGAACAAATAACTAGGCAGCCAGATTGAAACCTATGGACACCAATAAGAACAAAATTGAAGAGATAATAGATATAATGCAACATTGGGTATTCGACGACCATCAAGGATATTCTAACTAGAACAGAAAGTGCAACTTGTGAGTTATATGAGTATGATTCACTTACGTGAAAGAGAACGCGATTTTAGTGCTAAAGTATAGAGTGGAGTCCCACGTCCAATATTTCGCAAATGTTGTAAAGAAAGAGGCGTGGGATGTGTAACAAATTGTAGTGATAATGAAAGCTATGTGTAAATATTATAGCTTATAGCGATGTGCCCAACACTTGTTGATGAGCTTTAGCAACTCATAACCTATCAAGAATTACGCTATAGCATAGTTTTAGCAACCCATGATCTAATAACAGTTGGGCTATAGCATGTTGCTATCGCCAAGAAGTCATGCCTATAATAAATGGGGTGTGAGGTATGCTTATACTAAATGTTTACGCTTGCTAGCGGAAGTAATAAATACTTGGTAATATTTAATGCGAAATGCCAAATTTTTCGCTCTCAATCCCAATCGCATAGCGATTCTTGGTAAAACCATCTATTTTGGCCGAAGCAATATTAGTATTTGTTTCTAGACAAAGATTGGGAAAACATGTTAAAAAAAACATTGTTTGGAAACCGCACGTAAAACAGATGGCATTTATGCACCAATCACAAACATGATCACACAAACAGATGGCATACATGCACCCGGTCACAATCATGATTATAGAAACATCGGCCTACAATACCTCACTGAGCATCTTTCCAGTTCACAATATGCACTTCTGAGAACCACAAAGATAACACCGACTACTTCCTCATGACCTCAGCTTAGCGTGGCACCCCGAAAAATCCTTCCAACCTACTACATTGAATTGATAATCAACAAGTCTGGCCGGTCATGTTCTCATTATTAGCAATGGCAATAATGACATCATTTTAGTAATGGGGTCTTCCTATCAATATCCTAACAATGCATTTTGTGAAATTTGCAACGTTTGCAAATTGAAGCTCTATCACTAAATTGCAAACATGAACGCCACTTTGTATATGCTTCTGCATAACCACCAAAGATTCAAAGATCATGCAAGAAATAAATCATCATTGTATTTATCCAGCTACTTAATTAATCTCTACCTCAAAATGTCTATGGCATGCACCTGGAAGAATGTCAATTCTAACATGCAAACTCTTCAATAGGCATGTTCTTAGTCCAAAGACCCAATCTATGATCAACAAGATCTTAAAGATCATAATAGTTAATTTAATTAAGTAATATCTACCATATTGGATTCTACTACGTAAAACATCCAGGGAAATTAGGCTATCAAGATGAATTCGGCTATCAAGCAGTGTTTGTTTCTTATATTCCATAAAAGTTTTTATTGAATTGCTCAACATGGATTTCATTAAAGTGGCCGCTACGTATATTCTTCAACTACCCTTAAAAATTAAGATTTTGCTATGGTATTCGGAACTTAACAACCTTGAAACCCTGAAGATGTTAAATCAATTGAACATTTTCTAAAATGTGAAGGGTTGTTCTATTCAAGACAATGATGGTCCAATTTTTCCAAAACGGAAGGAACATGCATTTGCTAAAATATCTAAGCAGATGATATCAAAGTTGTAGCACGCCCAATTAAGCTATGTCAATTGCGTTGTGGCAGTCAATTTCAATGTCTTCTTTGATGAAATAAAGAACCTCAACAAGTGTGAAGGTGCAAAATAATTTAACAATTTGTAAATGTTATACTTGGGAAGTACATAGACATCATTGTTTAACAATCATATTTTTGAAGGCATACACTAGAGGGTAGTTGCATAAAGAAGGGCAATGAACTTTAGCAATGCAGTATAAAAAAAATGTCTACCAAATAGTATCATCTCACATCCTTGGTTGTTTATTTCAATAGATAGAAACTCCCTTTTTAACATTACCCAAACATCAAATCGTAGTTGATGCTTTCTACTTAAAATATCATTTGAACCTTGACACATAGACATAGTATTGTCAAAATAAAGAATAGACAAAGCAAGATTAAATTTGCCATTGTCGATAGATCTACAAACAAATGTGCAATTGTTTGATATTTTATGCAGGTCCGATTGCATACACGATCCAATTGCTTGAAGATTCAAATAAATTAACAATTTTGTCTAGTTATGGAAATCAAGTTAGCAAAGAAATCAGAAAAACAATAGCAAAATTGACGACAATTGGTCTCTCTAATATACGATTTGATGGCTTGCTTTCACGATCTTGCTATCTTTGAGTTGCAAACTCGAATATAACCCACCAGCATTAACATATATAGACGACATTGATAATGCATGTGCTTGAATGTCTACGAAAGCTAAGGTTTTTAGAAGAGATATTTACAATACCTTATGACAAGTTCCACCAATGGAGAGAAGATATTTTTTGGAGAGGATATGCTTGAGTTACTATGGCTACAACTAAAATATATGTAACAGCATGTAAGGGAGCCCCATTTTACTCTATAAGCTTTTACGGTCAATTAACTAACAAACACAATTATGATACTCTAGCTTTCTTTGCCTAACATTTTTAGCATTGAACTTACATGGATTACTTTTGGAATAATCTTTCCGATCGATGGTCTAAACACGATCTAAGGGGATGGAAACACAAAATTGCATGCCCACTTGGGCTCTCCGAGGTTTCCATTTCCACCGAACAATTAAAATATATTTGTCAAAATAAAGACAAAGCGCGAGGTAGCACCAATTATGCAACTTACTTGATCAATAATTTTGATTCTATCAAAAGATCGAAAAGTGTTAACAAAATTTGTTAGGCACAAGAATCTTCATGTCTCGCCACATCAAAGCAATTGGTCAAATCAAGTAAAGAGCGATGCATGTTTCGGAATTTAAAATAAACAGGGTACATCAATAAGAAATGATCGCCAAATCATTGCAATCAATGCAAAACAAAGGAAATAAGGGAGGTCAACATTGCAAACAAATCGCCATAGACGGTGGATATCTTTAAGGAGAATTTTCATCATCCATATCCAAAGAGCATCTTGCGCTTGTCAACTTCTCCCAATAAAAAAGACATTGCCCTCCCCAATGCAACATCACGCTGTCCTCTAGAGTAGGAATGGTGTTCGATCATTTATCGATGCAAATGCTTGTAAGAACAAAGCTCCGGCCTCTTGAATCAACTAGGGATTTTTAGCATTGAAGCTTTCTCGCTACATGGGCAAGAGTTACAAGAATAAACTTCCAACCGCTCAGCCGGTATCGTGATTTTGGTGTTTCTATAAATAAGGCTCTCTCGAGCGGTGCACACAAGCAACAATTTTTTGTCGCATTCAATTATTGACGAGTAATACCTTAACTATTGGACCACCGTCGCGATTTGCCATTATGCATTACCGCCTCGTGCAGCCATCCTTGAAAAAGCTTCTTTCATAAATTGCTTACGCGGTGAATGCTCTAACCGGAACCACAAAGGTCATATCCCTCCATCCCATAACAAAGTGTCCGAGATCTTGTAGACCAACTTCACTTTGGGACTTATGTTCAAGATGTAATGGTAAGGCAAGAATCTCGTGGATAACGCCCTTGTGTAAATCATGAGCATAAATTTGTGGAAACTAAAAGCTAAATTGCTCGATCTTTTAAAGTACCGTAGACATTAGTGAAAAATGAATGCGGGCATAAAAGATGGTCGATAATCATGCAGCCGCTTATGTTCAAATCAAAACTCAAGAGGCTTTTTATGATATTATCGGTACATTCTCAAAAAATATAGCTCGATGAAACAATGGAGCAAAGTAGCTCGCATAAAAATGCCAATCAAGTTAGAGCAACATACTTACCACCAAACTACAAATGCATGTAGAAAACTTATTCCCAACTAACATAAAGGAGTTCAGAAGACTCAAATGAACCGCCGAAGAAAATTTACTTTAAAACCGTAAGACCGGGCTATTCGTGGTATTTCAAAACATCTTACTCGAAGATCTTAGAATCTGATTGATGATATATGCAAAGATCTCTTATGTGGAAATAAATGTAAGATTCAAGCCACCGATTGAGACGCCTTGCCCCCGCCTTTGCCCTGTTTGGACTACTCCGACCCATATATGTAAAGAAGGGCATTTAGAGCCAGGCCTTTGAGATTATGCATCATGCCACCGCTCCTATATCTAGGGACAATGCTATTTGCTCCCGCAAAGATTGTGCTAGGTTCAAAAAGGGGTCCATTTGCAACCCCGATATTTATCTTTGCCGTAAAACCACAATAATCATGAATTGTCTAAAACAAATTGGAAACGATAATACTCATAAGTGCCAAGAGTAATGCTCAATTGTCTAAAACAAATTGGAAACGATAATACTCATAAGTGCCAAGAGTAACTGCCTTGTGATCTCAGAAAGCATTTGAAAGAGGTGTCTTTAGCGTAATAAATAGGTACCAAGAACCACAAATAGAATGTAGGTAGCTTGTGCAAAAGATGAAGTACTCATGTCCATGTGGTCAAAGTCCTAAAAGTAAGTTGGCCGTCATTTTATCTTTACTCAATTACCTCCATTTTGCTTTTCATGAAAAGTTCAATAAGGGCATTTACATAATCAATAATTCGGGTATTCCTACAATTGCTTGTATCATAGTGACTAATATAAATAGCGTAATCGCTTGGAGCACAATGGGAGCCATATTATAGTCCAAAAAGTTGAAAGTCCAAAATAGAAAACCCAAAAAGCAAATGCATACTTAGAGGCTATAAAGACGCATAACAAATGTTATGAAATACTCAAGAAATGCCTATAGGAAGGCCAGACATAAAACATATAGAGGCAAATGCATTACCAACCCGTTATGAAGGAAAATTTATGCTCTTAGTACACGCACCTTCTTAAATCTCATCCTATGGCTTTGTGCAAATTCATGTTCAAGCATAGTATTCTTCAAGCCGCTCTGTCAACTCGAAGTTGAGGTTTAACCGGGTGGTTAATTCATCCCGAGGTTAAACTAAGGTTGTCTGTGTTCATGGAAAAGGGCAAGTGTTCATCTCAGAAAAAGGTCGTTTTACGTGTAGTGTTTCATATAATTGCTCTTCAACCTAGATTCACACATTGATTTTACAACTGGATTCCCTTCATAAAGAGGGCTTAATGAAGAGAGGTCAATGGCCCATGCACCTCAAAGGGCTTCTTCGTAATTTTACTTTGTGAATAAATACCTCGTGCACAATTGAAAGCCCCATTGCCGTTATGCAAAAAAGCACGCCACTTAACCGTAAGTATTAAGCCAACTATACAAAGACCATGTGATAATCATTATGGCTTGGCATATGATTGTGATTAAAAATAAGGATCTAACACCTTGCAATTGATGTCTGCTTTTCAACTGTTACATTGATGTACCATCCAATGGCTACCATTTGAGGCAAAAATAATTTGGAACAAATGAAATAATATACACCTTCATGACATGATGAAAGAAAAGTGGACTAATCTAGAGCTTGGCACAAAACATGAGAAACATTGATCATAAGAAGCTTTATGCTTTTGTTTGAATACTTGACAACATCCTCAAAGTCCCCCGTGGTTCTCGTTTATATCATCATGGAGCCTTGCAATAATCCAGTTCCCCTACAACACAACATATATGGAAATGTGCCATGCTAAGAATGCTTGACATACCACCCTTTCTTTTCGTTTATTGCAAGGCATCAATGTCGATGCCGCTGATGTGAAGATATGATCGAGAACAAACTTTGAAAGTCATTACGAACTAACATTTGCAGATTCGATGGTTGGGCATCACTTTGTGCCCTTCCGTAAGAAATGGAATCTTGAATTGGTCGTGGTGTTAGGGAAGCGAGAGAACCGCTTGACACCGTTCCCCAGGCAAGGCCCAATAATATCAATGATGATCCGCTGCATGTGGGAAACAAAAGCGCGTTTAATTCAATACTACTAAAGTACGCAGATACCTGCAACATCACATGGAAGGATTGGGGTACAGTTTGATGCGCGCATTTTAAAAAGCCAAACCACAACTGAAGAAACTTCCATATATGAGAAGAACCAAATTTCAGACATCAGAGGAGAGCATGATGCAGGAAACCGGATGGCATTACTGACATAGTTGTTCATAAGACTAAAAGGATGTCCATCACAAAGTTCACCTATACACAAGCCAAATCTTCAGCCAATAGAAGACATTAAAGCAAACGAAGATAGTAGGGTGCTCATAATAAGCAAAAAGGCAAAGACTGTAGCATTATGAAAACATATCATCTTTGGCTATGAGAAACAAATTCTAAACTAAAAATTGAAAGGCCTTCTATTGTCTCTTTGCCTCGCAAACATAGGTAAGATATGCAACTCATAGTTGGGATTATCTCCAGTACCAACAATAATGGTAGTAGGATGTAATCCCGCAGAATTCCCCAAGAACCACGCCTTTCCAGGGACATTAGGCAAGCCAAGAAACTCATTTTGCACTCAAACCTTGGTTCTTATGGTTCAAACAACCGATTCCACTTCTACCATTTCTAATATGCTATCCGGTTAGGTAATTCTGCATATTTTCCGACCTTTAGGATTCCATGTACATCAAGCTTCACTTTCAGACATTTCCAACACTTTAACATATAAAAGTACATATCCAGAGATGTGAATGCGCGAACAACCTGAATTATAGTATGGATAAAAATTAGTGGTAGCGGAGTTTGTTCAACCTGTCAAAAAGGGTACAGTTCTCAAATATTTAAAAAGGAGCTAATCATGAATATAAATTAATACTTACCAGTTCATTTAACTGCATATCATCTTACACATCATACCAAAAGGCAGAGAATCAAGATTTGAAATCAATAGACTTGCTAGTTTTTCTGCCAACTCTCACAGCACATACGAGAGGATAAAGTTCTGAACAGTTGAACAAAGCAGTTCCTCTGGATCGTGGTCATCAACCGGGATGCCAAAGTCCGCAAGTTCTACGACTGTTTGAAACTGGCTTTCGGATGCATCATTTGAGACATTTTTGGTATGGCCTTGATCTACATCTTTAATATATTCTAATTCAAAGGATTGTGGACCTGCACATATAAGTTCAAGACCAGCAATACTTGGCGTCCAGTCTGACACTTTAACTAACAACTCTAACTAGCAACTCTAACTGCTCCATCCCGAAATACGACAGATGTTAAAATGACAAAGAAAGGCTCCAATTCTCCCAAAAAACAAACAGATAGATTGAGAATATTAGCACATGCATCTATTTCCACAACACATAGAAGTCTATATAAATTTACATGGCCTAAAGTGTTGTAGGTTCAAACTTACCCTCTGTTTGTTTGTTTACAGAAGACTTGCATCTAAGATGCCCATGTACTGTATATGGCTTCCCCAGGTCAGTCATATTGGGCGATTTTAAGGTTCAATGTGCAAATTCCTTGGCTATAATTGGATTGCACATGGTTTCCCATTACCTAATAATTCATTCAACATGGCCAATAACATCCATTTTTATTGTTTATTACTGACCAAACATAGGTTCGCACTACAGGTAAAGTCCTTGACACTAGTGGCAATCAGTCATCAGCAATCCACAACATTAAACACAAAGGAGCAAGATGAAGAAAAACAGAAATAACAACATACATTAGTGCCATCAAAGTTTTCTTATTGCACAACTCAATACTAATAAATCTACAGTTTTCCTATCACATGAGGACCCAAAAACAAAGCACAATGGATATCCAGACTTGCCGTCAAGCAAAGATATTACTCTAAGAAATGCAACAAATAACTAATACGTTTATTCACTTACCTAAGTTAAAAGGAGCATAGAATGTACAGCCAAGCCAGAACGAAATACGATAGAACAACTTATCACAGAACCTAACTACAACAACATGATAGAATGAAAAATCACAGAAGAACTTAGAAACTAAACATTCTACTCACCGGATTAGCACTTGATCTGTTGTATCCAGATTCCCTTGTTGATTCCCTTGGTCACAAGAAAATAAAGCACGATGCGACCATGGGCGCAGAGATACACAGGCCGATCAAAAACCTTGCAGAAAATAAGGGTTAGTTCACGGAACTGGGCAAAGAACAGGTCTATGCCTCTGGCTATGGCTTGTGCTGTTCGCATATTGATCCCCTCGAATACCAAGCAAGCTCAGGCTGTGACTCAAGCTGTTGGCAGAATTGATCCCGTCCAATACTTCGCCATACTGTCAATGGCATTAATTCGAAGGCGATTCTAAATTAGATTCAGATGCCAAAAGAAGGAAATCCAAGACAGAGAGAAGGCAGTGCTCAAAACTTCGCCATGCCGCCCCATTCCAGCAGTTTCGCTATACAAAAAGAATGATTTACATCAGCACGATTAAAAGAAAGAATGAATCTACTCAGCAAAGGTGATTTCTTGCCTGGTTAATGCAAGTCAGAATGCAAACATCAAAAACCTCCTTTAGTCTGCTCAGAGCAGATGTCTTCACAAGTTTGCTCAGGCGAGGATATCTTCTGCCACTGATTTACCCGCTACAGAGAACGAAATAATCTTTAGTTCCATGGGTCTTCACATCCGCAAGCTGTACCATAGCTAGGCTTGCTCACGTCTAATACTTATGCAGTCAGATCAGTGGAACTTCTCATGCATGCATCTGGAAAAGCAAAAACATGACTTCCTGATGAACTTACATAATTGAATTTGAATTCGAAATTTAGAGCAGTGCAGTAAATTATAGAGATCATCACAGAGATTGTCAACAAATAAACAAAAAAGGGGGTTGAAGCACTTTCTAGATCAAGCTCCTCCTTACATGTGATCTGGCACAGAACAAATTGGCATCTCGCATTATCTATGCAAAAGATCCATAACCTTCCAGTTATGCAAAAGTATACTCCAGATTGAACTAAAGGCTTATAGCGAAAGTGAGACAAAGGAAGACATGAACCTGGAAGCCAGAGAAGACGCTTTGCATTTGTGCAAATGAGACTGAGATTCCTGCATAATAGTTTTAAGTAAAGTGGTTCTAAAACTACAGCAGTACCTGCTCCATTCTCACCCAAATATGATTGATAGATCTCAGGATCCAACATGTTTAGCAGGACGCTTGATTGGAAGAGCCATTACAATACACCTAATAGATTCTTGCAATGCGTGCATTCATCATGTTTCATGTTGGGCGTGTTTTCTGATGAAGTCTGAAATAAATTTGAACTCTACTGGAAGAAAATATTCAATCCCACAGACTCAAAGAAGAAATTAAATCCGAGAAGGAACCCAATATAAACACGAACCTTTTGCAGTCCAGGTCATCCTGCCTTGTATGATATTTCAAAATCTGTATTTGGAAATGGATTCCAGATCATCCTGCCCTATATTATATTTCAAAACTGTATTCCATCTTGAACCTAAGATTGTGTACCACAGCTCAAATTAAGCCTGACTTTTGCTTAAATCAGCCTAGTTTATGTAGCCATGCAGTTATTATCATATCTTCCACATCTATTAAATCTTTCAGAATGGGGTTTTAAAAATTGAATGTAAGAGATGAGATTACACGGTTAAGAAGGCCTACCTAGAGATTGCACAATAGCATGGATTGCAGGTTTGACTGCAGAACAGGACCAAAATAATCTGCCACAGAGATATATACATGCTGCATATGTCGGAGTAGTTATTCTCGCAAGCTGCAAAGAAGAAGAAACCTTATCACAGTTAATGACGCATGAAAGAAGAAGCAAAGCGAACGAAGAGCTTCTCACAATGAATTGACAATATAGTTTGGTCGGACTGCTTTGCATCCCCAGAATCCTTCTCCTCTCCATGACGAGCTTCTCAAAAAACCAAAACCACTGCAATTTCCTAACTGGCCGTAGTTTTGTAAGGCTGCAATAACAACCGGCGAATTAACCTGCAACAACACAGTCATAATCAAACGATCTTTCTAGAAAGAGCTCAGAAATCTTGATGCAATGCAAAATCGGCCAGTCTTTGCTTACTTGGGCATGCACCATGGAGAAGAAAACCTACTTCATGTATGACTTTAACACCTGCCTGGTGTGCCTTTTCTACAAGCTCCTTTTGGAAGTCGCCCCAGAAGACTTGCAAAACTGCTACTTTTTCATCCAAAACTATGTCCCGTAACTTCTCATGAGGAAACGTGAGGATAATTCCAACTCCAAAGGGTCTGGTTGTAAGTGATCTGGTTTCAGCAATTAAATCTCTAATGGTTTCTCGGCGTTCCTAGAAGTTGTATATGTTGACTAACAGATAAATACGAGTGCATAGAAATCATATACTGGAGCTTTATAAGTACGAAACCAGCACAAAAGAACCTGGTCGGGGGCTCGTAAGAGACCAATTCCGCCTGCATTTGCAACGGCAGCTACTAGCTCAGGACTTGAAATGTCAGGTCCAAGGGGGGCCTGAACGATGGCAGCCTTGAATTGGAGCAGAATGCCAAAGCTGCAGATCCGGCAAAAGATAAGCCGAAGAAGAACTCGATTGCAGAATGCTTTTGGCATGGCGGCTGGTTGTCGCGGGAGAGAGGATGCACGGCTGCAAAATTCTCATCTGCAAAATTTTCAATAAGCCATCTGAAGTTCTGAACACCTAAGGAAACATTAAATTATGACTGTCACCTCTGGCATTAAATTTTGATGGCTATTAACCAATGGTTAAGATCGAATCTAAAGAGCCCAATGGTCTAGAATAAAAACCCCAAAATAAGGGGCCATTAATGAAATTAGAAATTAATAATGGTCAGACTTGTAAATAACGGTCTAGATTAGATGCCCTAACTTGAAGGGCCTAGATTAAATGCCCCCAAAATTGCACCTTCCTTGTAGTTGCTCCAAAAAGATCAATGGCTATGATTTTGCCTCCCCCCTTGATCCGACGGCCCAGACTAAAAGCCCCAAATAAAGGTCCTCGCATGCGGCCGCCGATTCGATCTGACATTCTTTTGACCCCGAAGGCGACACCTCAATCTGCACCAAAAGGGGTTGCTTGGGGTGATTCGAGGTGTCACCAGTCGGGCCGTCCATCTCGAGATGGGACGGCCGAGATCAATCTCTACCAAAATTTTGTGGCAGCAATCTCTACACCGTTTGGGACTCTACATCATTTGTGGCACTCAATATAATTGTATATATATAAGGATATAGACTCTGTGTATGTGTGTGTGTGTGTGGAGCGTCGAGGACATTTAATGGAACAAAAATCAGCTCAATCCGAGTCTCCTAGAGAAAGTTATGGTCTTCAGAAGCAAGTATTCAGACAAGAAACTCAACATATTTTTACCCTAATACCTTAAATTTTACCCTAACTATCTCATTCTCACCTACTTAGTCAAAATCATCCTATCCATGGCTTCCTAGGTAACTCTTACATTAAAACTTCTCCTTACTATGAGACAGCCTAACGAGTTAGAACATGGCTAGTGCAATGATCTGGTCCACCAAAATCATGCTCTAATACCATTGTGAGGCTCCTTGAACCTATACGAGGCTCCCATCGTATAAATACGGGAAGTTCCCCTCTCATGGCAACTACATCACCAAAGAAAAGCCCTCCGTCTGCCTCGGACCACTTGTGATGGCTAAGTGTCCGAGTGAAGGACACAGAGGTGGCACTCGTCCCGCACCTTCTATGGGAATCATATATACGGAAGCGTACATAAAAGTTAGCACCTAGCACACAATATATAAAATAATATGCCACCTTTAAGGGTGGCCCATCCATCAATAGCACAACACATCATAATAGTAGGAAACAGGAAACATAACAAATGCATCAAAAATGAAGAGTCTAATCCCCGATTCAGACTCAATGGTGTCAACTGCCAGACAGGGCCTCCAGATACCAACAGACAGAATAGTGACAATGGCATTGGCTGGCATAGAACGATGGCTAGGGTAGTCCACTCCATCCACCCTTCTTGTGCACACTTTGCAGATAGGCTGAATCATGCTATGGCATAGTCATAGCCTTCCGGAGACGCAATCTCATGGAATCAGCCTATGAGACTACTCTGGGTTGCATCTTCCCAATCCGATGAGGCAGGTAAAGGAGAAACCCCTTCCTAGAGCATGGTGCTTCCATGGGTGGCTAGAGGATCGTGGCCCCACTGGCGACCATACATCCGTACCCGACTTGAACCCCCCAAAATCTATAGGCCACCCCAGTGCGCCCATCGAGCTCAGGACGTCCCTTTAGGTACGTATCTTGTGACCTAGAAGGTGTCTTTAATATCCCTGATCATCAGTACCAGCAGGTACTAAAAACTGTGAATTTTATAGCCAAGCAAATTGCTAATACCACCACCTACATCTGAGCAAGATTATCAAACAAAACTGGAGCAAATAGCTTTACTTTACGGATTCTTACCTAGCAGCTCCCAGCCTCCATTTCCAATAACCTGCTGCCGCCTAAAAATTCCCCATCAAATTCTCTTGATATAGCTAATGCTTCAGCCAGGATTAAATGATTGCAGAAAGTAGAGGGCATGCCAACTTTCTAAGGGGAAAAGAGGAGTCCCCCTACAGTTATGGGATTCTTAGCTACATGGAAAAGTTTTTTATGAAAGAGTTGGAGCCACTGAGTTGCAGAAACTCTAGGCAATGGATAATTTGCTGTTCTATTTGAAGTTATAAATGGATCCAAAGTAAACATCTCTACCTTGCCCAATTGCTTTGGGCCAGGTGGCATTCCTTAAACTAAATTATTAACCTTACCTTATCTTGTTGATTACTAACATGAATAATGAAAGCACCATTAAAAATTCATGGTGACGTTTCATGTATTTGTACATATAGCGTATAAATATGTAGAACATCACAGCCGGAGTTTGTGGGATGTGTGTGCTAGGAGAAGTGCAAAATGAATACCGAAGTCCACATAGCTATTGTGGCCATCCAAGAATATTAGGTGTGGATTCTCTAGTGACACTCCTCCAGGTACCCTAGACCGAAAGTGTGAACACCATGACTTAAAGAGCTCAATGGTTATCCATGCATGATACTGCATTGCTGGGACGCCCCTTCTTCACATCTGCTTATGTAATATGCCTTCATCCTTTTACCCTTGAAGATGTATAAGTTAGGTAATCTATACTCTTCAGCATTGACACATACCAGAATACCCACTCTGTAGAGTTCATGATAGCTTCATTGACATCTCTTGCACTGCAATGATTTTCAAGCCCTAACCTTGCATGCCTTTATCCTAGTCTCATCAGCATTTGAAATCCTAGAAAGGAAAAAAGCAAACTCATATTAGATGGCGTTGTAGCTGATTTGTAAAACATGTCTAGGGCTTGGATGATTCATGGCAGGTTCCCTAGCCCTCTCCAATGTCCGGGCACTCCCTCAAAGTTATATTGGGATGCCTGCAGCGAAAGAAGAGCTTCTACCACTTGTTGCCTAGCTGAAAAGCACTCAAACCATTTGCTCTATTTTGGACTTAATCGCACATAGGGTAAATCCATGCCCAAGTTTGCCCTCTCAAGAGTCCAAACAACTAGCTCTTCTTCCTATTTGGGAGTGATTTACATGGGGATGCTTCTTTTTTTGTTTATGAGTAATTCTCCCATATTGCCAATTTGTCTCCTAGAGGCCTCTCTAATTGAAATGCCATATTCATTAACCTCTTCCAGGATGTCCTCCATCTATTTTTCCCTCCACTTGCTCTCTTCGATGAAGAAGTCAAGATAGCCATGGTCTTGTCGGGGAGTTTGATACATCCTTCTCTTCCTCACCCGCTTTTGCCCTAACCCTTTTGGCATTGGCAGGTACTCGAATTGGCGTGGCATTGCCATACACCCTGTTCGATCTGTTCTACGCCATCGAGATAGTTGAAGCTCCCAAAGCCCTTGGTATGGTATTATAGAATCCAATTGATATTCAAAACATTTTGAACTATCAATCCACTCCATTTGAGGGAGAAGAGATCTATCTGCCCGTCAATTTGATATCGAATGCATTGAATTCCCTCTAGCTCGATGAAATAGGCGAGCCTTTCGAAATCTCCTGTATCTGGAAAAATGGCACACGATGGGTTCGAAGAGCCTAGACGATTGCCAGGTCACGGTTGACATATGGAACGACATGGCGCATTAGGAACTTATGTCATGCACGGTGTTAGGGGCCCTACATGGGCTTATGAACTATGCGTTCTTGGCTTTTTTTTTGGGGGGGTTGTTGTAGGACGCTAACAAGACCCTTAATCCTCTCGATGTGGGCAAGTCGCGATGGGGGGCGATCATACCCTATAACCACACAGAAGAGGAAAAGTTTGTGAAGCACTAACTAATTTAGTACTCCAATGAAGGCACTGCAACCTCTTCATTGTTGCTCTTGGTACTATGACAGACTTGCCCCTACAAATCTCTTGTTTCTTGCCAAAGAAATGATGATACCAAAGGAGTACCCTTTTTTTCCACCCATCAATGGCCCTTCAAGACAACCCTCACCTTATGTGTCAAAGAAACCAAGATAAGATTCTAAAACACATGCACACCTTTCCAAACTAAAACAAAGCCGAAGATCACTATGAATTCGAGAAGCTAAATCCTCAACATAATATTGTTAGAACTAGACAACACGTTTAATCTTATCCTAGCAAAGATGTCATTCAACTTTTCTCTTATGATAATTCAGGCTTTCAATCATATCCTTTACACCAGCAAGGAAGCCACATTATGGTCAATAATTCCTTGCTCAAATCAATCTTCAAAAAACCAACAAGTAAGCACTAGTCAACTTGGAATATAATTCTTCAAGCATTAAAATCCCAATACAAAATATTTCAAACGATCACTGTAGCAGAGGGATTGACTGCCTCCATTCTCCTCATATATGAGACGGATAAAGCCATCCTTGGACCCCAATAATTCTTTAAGACTCTGCTTCACCTTATAATAGAACTGTCCGGCGGTTAAGGCATCATTCATACTTTCCAACTGGAGGTCGTTGTCTATTGAACTATATCCCATGTGCTTGGTTAAGGAAATCGCCACTTTCGGGATTTATCTCACATACCGCTTTTAGAAAAGCACATAAAGCACATAAAGCACTTATATGTATAAGGCACTTATATGCATTCGTTTTGCATCTTCAATCGTGTTTTGACTTTACAACCCCACGCCACTTGCTTCTCATAGGTTGTTTTTGTAGTCGCAATATATTCACCGCTCACCGCTTCTCATGAATATAAGATGACAATTTTCTAACTTCCTTATAATATGACATGACTCACATTTTCAACACTTCCCCTTCATGTCATATCTCCTTATGTCATATCCGAATCAGATGCATGATTTGCTTTCTCGAGCTCGGTTGAACCTTTTCTCTCGCGGAACCTTTGTCAAAATATCTCGCTAATTCGCTTATCCCACTAATATAATTAACTTGATCAATCCTTTGCATATCGTGATCCCTAATGAAATGCATTTCTAATTCTATATGCTTCGACCTTCATGCATTACCGGATTTCTCGGTCATGGCTATGCAAAAAATCGTCACATAGCATCTCACTAGTTTTGGTCGCAATTCCAAGCTCCAAAATTAACCTCCTTTCCCATATTAGTTCTTTTGCACATAATGTGGTCGAGGCATACTCAGCCTTCCTCGCAGTAGACAATGCTATAGATGATTGTTTTTGCACTTCCAAGCTACAAGACCTCCTCCAAGCATCATAAGGTATCGATGTTGATTTCCCTTTGCATCTAAATCTCCTCCTGCCCGGTCAAGATCACAAAATGCGTCAATATTAAGTTTTTGAATTGTATGCAATTCCCATATCAATAGTGCCTTTCAAATATCTCGAGAACACGTTTTGTAAAGAATCCAATGATCCTTCCTGGATCATTGTTGTATCTACGAGCATGTTTACACTATGAGCAATATCTCGCCTTGTGCAATTAGCAACATAGGCTAGGCATCCCTGTTAAGGATCTATATGGAATTCTCTCCATGATTTTCCCTTTCTTCATCATCATTTAGGACACATGTCAAGAGAAAGCTTACATCCCGGGTGCTTGCGGAGTTTTACTAATGTTGCATTCTTTCATTTTAAATTTTTCAAGCATACCTCTCGATCCGCTTCTTTTTTGAGTTAAAGTGATGGTACCTTTATCTCTATTTCTTTGACACCTCAATCCCTAAAACTTTGTAAGTTCTCCAAGGTCCGGGACATTTCAAATGCGCTTTTAACAACCTTTTGCACATCAATAAACATTTTTTCCCTTTTGCCACCATAATGTTGTCATCAACATATAAAGCAATAATGCACCAACCGTCTTGACATTCAAATTTATACAAATTCCCATCATTCAAAATTTAACAAATCCTTGTTCAATAAGATAAGAATCCATGCATTTGTACCCATTCTCTAGGAGATTGTCTTAGTCCATAAACCGCCCTTTTCAATTTCCAAACCTTATCTTCCCCTTGCTCAAATCTCCGGTGCTTGTTTCATGAAAATTTCCTCATCTAATTTTGCATTTAGGAAAGCGCTTTTACATCCATGTGATGCACTTCTAGATTCCATGCATTTGCCAAAAGCGGTAGCATTCTGACATCTGTTCATCCATTTTACTAAAGGAGAAAATGTTTCATCAAAATCCTGACCTTTTTTCTGTGAGGAATCCCGTAAGTGCAACCAACCTGGCTTTGTATTTAGATGATTTTGCCGCTCCAGCTTTTGATTCTGAAAATCCATTTATTGCCTACTATATTCTTACCTGGAGTGTTCACTGTTTTCAAAGGTGTCGAGATCCACAAAGGAATCCATTTCCTCTTTCATAGCATTTAGCCACTGCTCTTTGTCATTTGAAACTAGTACACATCATCTAAGGTTTTGGCACCCCTGGGTTTAGATGCATTAAAATTTCAAAAATATTGTTTACCTCATGCTCTGTTCAACTTGCAATCTCTTACCCTTCCGGCTTCATCACGACCATGTATCTCAGTCCTCAAATTTCAAGGTCTGCTTGAAGTTTTTGCACTTCTGTCATTCTTTTCTTTTTTTGCTTGAGGTTGTTGTTGAATTACTGTGTAATGATCTTTTTTCAACCTGACTTGTATCTATTGATTCTTCTTCACCTTCCCCTAGAGAGTCTTCAATTTCTTCCCCACTGCTTTGTGTTTCAGCCCGGGCCTCAAAGATCATCATCCAGACAATCTCATTTACTTTGTTAGTAGAGATGCAGCCTCTTTAGCATTCTGTTCAAATCAACTTAACATTTTCAAAGGGCCTTTTATAGGTCTAGATAATACTTTTTGTAAACTTGTCCCTCATCAAAGGAAACATCTCTAACTAATAATTACCCTTCTTGCTTTTAGGATCATATAACCTATAAGCCTTGGACCCGATTATCATATCCTACTAGATATGTAATTAGAGCCCGATCATCTAATTTTTTTCTGTTTTCCTTTGGTATATGAACAAATGCTAAGCATCCATACACTCTCAAATTTTCATAATTTGGTTTCCTTCCTGACCAAAGCATATCAGGAATTCCACCATGTGTACTAGCAGATGGCAACATGTTTTGAATAGTCACGCCAGCTTTTTGAACCGCCTCTTCCCATAAGAAATTTGGTAATCCCCTTTGATTTTAACATGCTCCTAACAAAGATTTAAAATTGTTACATTCTTCCTATCGGCTACACCATTCTTGTGGGGAATGACTACAAGTTAGTTGCCTTTTAATGCCTTTTTATTCTTGCAAAACCTCTTAAATTCTCCCCGATAGGAACTCACCTCCTCGGGCCGGACCTCAAACATTTGATCCTTCTTCCTGTTTCAGATCTCCATCTCATTAACAAATTGTTTAAACTTTTCAAAAGTCATCTTTAGTTTTAATGCAATACACACTTTAGTTTTTCTACGGAAATCATCTATTAGAGAGTCATAAAGTATCTCTTCCCACTCAGACTAACAACATTAAGTGGTCCACACAAACTGTATGTACCAAATCCAAAATACCCTTTTGCTCTTGCACCTTTTTTCTTAAAAGGTAACTGTTGTGTTTGCCAAGCATACATCCCATGCATACTTGTTTTTAGATTGAGATGTGCTGATATTAAGGAATCCTTCCTTGTTTAATACCTCAATTGTAGGAGGATTAACATGACATAATCTTTCATGCCAATTTTTCAGAGATGGATAAGTCGACAAATTGATACTCGGACATCAAATGTTGTCTGCTTAATCCATATAAATTTCCAACTCTTTTTCCCACAAACATTTTTATTACCAAGAAAAAATATTACAATGAAGTTTTTCAAACACCACTTTATAGCCATGATCAACTAACCGCATATTGAAATAAGATTTCTTATCAATCCCCGGTATGCACAAACATTTTTTTGCTTTTACAAATTTTGCCTTCTAGGTCAAACAACTCGTAACTCCAAAGACTCTCAATTTTTCTTAATTCCCCATTTCCAAACTGTACATGTCCTCCTTCTTTTTCTCCTCGCATTTTTTAGCATTTCTCGAAGCTTCCCCGCCACGGATCTCTCGGCTCCACGAATCTAAGATAAGAGCATCGAGTGTCAAATTTTGTATTAATCTTAGAACAAGCCCAGAGACATATTTACCCCTCAATGTCTTCATCCCGCTCATCTTCCTCTTGGCTTGTTTCGAAAGCAATATTTAGGCTAGGCTTAGCCTTGATCCTTTACCTTCAAATTTCTTCCCTTTCCCCTCTTTTTGGACTTGGAGTAGTTGGTTGCTATGTGACCTTTACCCTCACAATTATAACAAATAACTTCCTTTCCAAGTTTAGGACAATTTATTTTAAGGTGGCCATAAGCATCACAGTTAAAGCATGGACCAATTTGTTTTTTACTAAAGACCTTCTTGCCTTTTTTCTCGCTTTTGACAAACATGGCCTCCGAATCATCCTCATCATCTCCTTTGGTCTCCGCTTCAAATTCTGTCCCGATCATTCTAATTGCATGTTCCTTTGATTTAGCCACATTTCTTAACAAAAGTAGCTAACTGAGCATTATGAGAGATTTGCTCTAGAAATAGCTAGAAGTTGATAGTCCTCATTTAACACAACCCCGCCCCCTAAGTCAAGAATTATTGATTCAAATTTTCGGAAATTCAGTAATATTGTCTTTCTCATACAATTTTAATTTTCTCAACTGTTTTTCCAATACATCTATTTGAGAGGAAGACTTTTGCTCATAATTATCTAACATAAATTTCCACATTTCTCGCAGGATTTACCTCTCGAAGTTTTAGCTTGATAGCCGCCCCCACCTTTTGGCATATTATGGATTGAGCTTCCATTATTCTTGCCTTCTCATCCACGCTTAGCCAATCAAGTGACTCTTCTTGTCGCATTAGTTCCACCTTCACCACTTGTAATTTGTTCTAGCTCCACCACCGCAATGAGGTTGAAGTACTTGATTCTTCTCCTCCGGATACCATTTACTCAATGTATTAGGATCAATCAAGTATCATGATTTTTCAAATTCTAACACCTCCTCAATGCCTTGCTTCCAACACGAAACCCTCGTTTCCCTTTGAAGACCCTATGGAGTTTAAGAGATTAGCTCCAAATCGGTAGACATCTTGCTTTCCTGGATTTATTGGCTCGATACCCTTTGTTAGAACTAGACAACACGTTTAATCTTATCCTAGCAAAGATGTCATTCAACTTTTCTATAATTCGGGCTTTCAATCATATCCTTTACACCAAAGAAGGAAGCCACATTATGGTCAATAATTCCTTGCTCAAATCAATCTTCAAAACCAACAAGTAAGCACTAGTCAACTTGGAATATAATTCTTCAAGCATTAAAATCCCAATACAAAATATTTCAAACGATCATCAGAAAGGTAGGGATTATTTGCCTCCATTCTCCTCATATATGAGACGGATCAAGCCATCCTTGGACCCCAATAATTCTTTAAGACTCTGCTTCACCTTATAATAGAACCGTCCTGGTTAAGGCATCATTCATACTTTCAACTGAGGTCGTTGTCTATTGAACTATATCCCACAGCTTGGTTAAGGAAATCGCTACTTTCGATTTATCTCACATACCGCTTTAGAAAAGCACATAAAGCACATAAAGCACTTATATGTATAAAGCACTTATATGCATTCGTTTGCATCTTCAATCGTGGTGCTTTGACTTTACAACCCACGCCACGCTTCTCATAGGTTGTTTTTTAGCTGCAATATATTCACTGCCACTGCTTCTCATGAATATAAGATGACAATTTTCTAACTTCCTTATAATATGACATGACTCATATTTTCAACACTTCCCCTTCATGTCATATCTCCTTATGTCATATCCAATCTTTATGCATGATTTGCTTTTCGAGCTCTGAACCTTTTCTCCGCCGTAACCTTTGTCAAAATATCTCCAGCATTGCTTATCCCATTTCAATATAATTAACTTGATCAATCCTTTGCATACTTTTGATCCCTAATGAAATGCATTTCTAATTCTATATGCTTCGACCTTTCATGCATTACTGGATTTCTGGTCATGGCTATGCAGCTTGTACTGTCACATAGCATCTCACTAGAGTTTGGCTGCTCAATTCCAAGCTCCAAAATTAACCTCCTTTCCCATATTAGTTCTTTTGCACATAATGTGGCTGAGGCATACTCAGCTTCTGCAGTAGACAATGCTATAGATGATTGTTTTTTGCACTTCCAAGCTACAAGACCTCCTCCAAGCATCATAAGGTATCCTGATGTTGATTTCCTTGCATCTAAATCTCCTGCCCAGTCAGCATCACAAAATGCAGGAGAAGTGCAAAATGAATACCGAAGTCCACATAGCTATTGTGGCCATCCAAGAATATTAGGTGTGGATTCTCTAGTGACACTCCTCCAGGTACCCTAGACCGAAAGTGTGAACACCATGACTTAAAGAGCTCAATGGTTATCCATGCATGATACTGCATTGCTGGGACGCCCCTTCTTCACATCTGCTTATGTAATATGCCTTCATCCTTTTACCCTTGAAGATGTATAAGTTAGGTAATCTATACTCTTCAGCATTGACACATACCAGAATACCCACTCTGTAGAGTTCATGATAGCTTCATTGACATCTCTTGCACTGCAATGATTTTCAAGCCCTAACCTTGCATGCCTTTATCCTAGTCTCATCAGCATTTCAAATCCTAGAAAGGAAAAAAGCAAACTCATATTAGATGGCGTTGCAGCCGTTGTAAAACATGTCTAGGCTTGGCTGATTCATGGCAGGTTCCCTAGCCCTCTCCAATGTCTGGGCACTCCTCAAAGTTATATTGGGATGCCTCTGCTTGAAGAGCTTCTACCACTTGTTGCCTAGCAGACCAGCACTCAGCCATTTGCTCTATTTTGGACTTAACTGCACATAGGGTAACCGCCATGCCCAAGTTTGCCCTCTCAAGAGTCCAAACAACTAGCTCTTCTTCCTATTTGGGAGTGACGACATGGGGATGCTTCTTTTGTTTATGAGTAATTCTCCCATATTACGAATTTGTCTCCTAGAGGCCTCTCTAATTGAAATGCCATATTCATTAACCTCTTCCAGGATGTCCTCCATCTATTTTTCCCTCCACTTGCCTCTCTTCGATGAAGAAGTCTGCATAGCCATGGTCTTGTCGGGAGTTTGATACATCCTTCTCTTCCTCACCCGCTTTGCCCTAACCCTTTTGGCATTGGCAGGTACTCGAATTGGCGTGGCATTGCCATACACCCTGTTCGATCTGTTCTACGCCATCGAGATAGTTGAAGCTCCCAAAGCCCTTGGTATGGTATTATAGAATCCAATTGATATTCAAAACATTTTGAACTATCAATCCACTCCATTTGAGGGAGAAGAGATCTATCTGCCCATCAATTTGATATCGAATGCATTGAATTCCCTCTAGCTCGATGAAATAGGCGAGCATTTCGAAATCTCCTGTATCTGGAAAAATGGCACACGATGGGTTCGAAGAGCCTAGACGATTGCCAGGTCACGGTTGACATATGGAACGACATGGCGCATTAGGAACTTATGTCATGCACGGTGTTAGGGCCCTACATGGGCTTATGAACTTGTACGCTTTTTTTTTTTTTTTTTTTTTTTGGGGGGTTTGTTGTAGGACGCTAACAAGACCCTTTAATCCCCGATGTGGGCAAGTCGCGATGGGGGCGATCATACCCTATAACCACAATGTAAGAGGAAAAGTTTGTGAAGCACTAACTAATTTAGTACTCCAATGAAGGCACTGCAACCTCTTCATTGTTGCTCTTGGTACTATGACAGACTTGCCCCTACAAATCTCTTGTTTCTTGCCAAAGAAATGACAGATACTAAAGGAGTACCCTTATTTTTTCCACCCATCAATGGCCCTTCAAGACAACCCTCACCTTATGTGTCAAAGAAACCAAGATAAGATTCTAAAACACATGCACACCTTTCCAAACTAAAACAAAGCCGAAGATCACTATGAATTCGAGAAGCTAAATCCTCAACATAATATTGTTAGAACTAGACAACACGTTTAATCTTATCCTAGCAAAGATGTCATTCAACTTTTCTCTTATGATAATTCAGGCTTTCAATCATATCCTTTACACAAGCAAGGAAGCCACATTATGGTCAATAATTCCTTGCTCAAATCAATCTTCAAAAAACCAACAAGTAAGCACTAGTCAACTTGGAATATAATTCTTCAAGCATTAAAATCCCAATACAAAATATTTCAAACGATCATCAGAAAGGGGATTGATCGGCTTCCATTCTCCTCATATATGAGACGGATAAAGCCATCCTTGACCCCAATAATTTTTAAGACTGGGCTTCACCTTATAATAGAACCGTCCCATGGTTAAGGCATCATTCATACTTTCCAACTGAGGTCATTGTCTATTGAACTATATCCCACGTGCTTGGTTAAGGAAATCGCTACTTTCGATTTATCTCACATACCGTTTTTAGAAAAAGCACATAAAGCACATAAAGCACTTATATGTATAAAGCACTTATATGCATTCGCTTGCATCTTCAATCGGCTTGACTTTACAACCCTCCACGCCACTGCTTCTCATAGGTTGTTTTTGTAGCTGCAATATATTCACTGCCACTGCTTCTCATGAATATAAGATGACAATTTTCTAACTTCCTTATAATATGACATGACTCACATTTTCAACAAATATATGGGTAACTCAAAAGGAATAATTATCCTTCCGCGCGTTAACTTGGCCTGAATTCCTCCTTCATAGCACTATTGTAGGAGGCCATATCCTTTACAACACTTTGCTCTATCTTTCCACTACTCAAGATGATCCAAAGCTTGCCCCAAATGGGGTGGTCTAATCACTCTCTCTGTTTACTCTCATATGCCAGTATAGATTTAGCTCCAACACTGCCCAATTAGTAATCAAAAAACCTAGTCTCCTGTCCCGAGTTCCTTTGTTCAATCTCCTTCTTCATACACTTTATTTTAATTAGCAAGCATTTGTAAAATCTAATCTTCTCCAGCTGGAATGAAGGCGGTTGACTTCATGAGAAGAAGTCCAGGCCTGTGCTTTCAGCCGAAATAGGTAGCATTGAAGAGCCACAACCAATTAGAATGCAAAGGCCCAAGTACCCAATCTGTCTACATGTTTGTATTTGATATAAAGCACACAATATAGAAGTTCTGATACCTTGTTCAAACACTCAAGCCAATTGAAGAAACGACCAACCTTGGATCTGTACAACCACAGTGAGTTTACCATTTTGGTTGCAATGGGTGCAACATAGAAGGATCAGTGCTTGGATTCGTAACTTGCAAAAACGTTTGGATGCAATACTAAAAAACTGAAAGGAACGTGCTTGAACACTAGTCAAAAACGGAACTCCGTATATCTCAAGCGAGATGTGGCTAATGTGGCCATCCGGTATCAGCCAGGTGGTTAATGTGGCCAAAAAAGTGGTTAATGTGGCAAAAAAATCAGGCTTCAAACTGCGCTTGGGGGCAAAAATTTCAATCGGCTGGTTCTTTCTGCTCTATGGGCAGTTTGATTCGATCTAAAAACCATACCAATCGCTTTGTCTGCTTCTTTTATGCTAGATTGCTGAAGACAGGAAGAGATTTGAGGCAAAATGGAGCCGGATCAACCAAAAAATGCCAAAAACAGTTAGTTTTTGGGCTTCAAACCACGTTGTTCTTCGTGGCTGATACAGGTGGCCACATTAACCACATCTCGCTTGAGATATACGGCGTTCCGTCAAAAACCCTAGCATTCAGCAAAGAAATTACCTGCTGGCTAAGTGCTAGCTTAAGCTGCAACAGAAATTCATAAGGCTGAAGACGAAGTGATCTATTCCTTCCCTATCTGAATCGATGCTAAGAATAAGAATAAGAATAAGAATAAGAATGATTTTTTTATCGTCCACTGAGGCCAATCGGCCTATGGGACCCACAAGGAGCGCAGCAAACTTATTACTGTCCGGGTTAAAAAACCCCCGCCCCGAAGGGTTTTCGAGGGAAAAACCGTGGCAGTAATAAGAATGCTGTCAAACTGTACAAGTATACATCAATGTATATATACATGTCAAGTGTGTGCCCGAGGACATAGCTGATCTCGCATGTCCATAACCTCCTGAAGGTATGATCCCAGCATCCGTACGGATGCTGTGCTCAATGTCACATGTAACGGCTGGCCAGGCCTGACCAACTCAGCATAGCGCGTCCGAAGAGGGTGCAGTAATAGAGGCAGTGGCCATATCCTGCAACGAACCCCATTTGCCATAGATCTTAGTAGACAACTAGGAAAAAACCTCGGGCATGCATCCATAAATTCAAAGTAGCAACAATAGCATTTGCTACTCTTCCAACACTGAGCACCCCTTCATGATCTGCAGAGATCAGGCAGTCGACGCCGCTACCCTAGAAGAGAACTCTAGACATCTAAAGTGTCATATGGGGTCATAGCCAGCTTCTTTTCTTCATGCATCACTTCTTCTCTTCCTTTTAAATATCGACCCAAGAGCCAATTTCAGACTTTGCAAAGACATGTTTTTGAAAGCCATGATAATAGCTTATCTAGAACAAAAAAGAACCCTTGAAATTGCATGTTGATTAATCCCTCTTGTCGAAGGTGTAGCTACTTGAAAGATGTTGCAGGACATTAGTTGTTCTTTGCATTTTTTGTATTTGCATTGTCTCTTTATTATTCACAATCATGCTTTTTGTGACAGTACTATCCTTAAAATCTAGTACATCTGCTTGCATTGGCAATTGTTTGTCTCTCTTAAAACGTCTTTGAAGAGCTCTCCCTTTGTCCAACTCCTTAGAAACATTCCTCACAATGTAATTAAAAGAATCATCTAGCTCATTTGAAAGTTCCTGCAATCTTCTTTCACTAAGCCATTGTCTTCTCTTTTTCTTAGATGGTGGAATATTTTTCTTTTTCTTTATTTCTTTTTCCCTCTAGATTCTCTTTTTTCACTTGGCTTCGAACTCCAGGTAAATTCTTCTAGTGCAATCATCAGTGCTTTTGGATTGATCAAAAACTGGATGTGCGACCGAGAAATGGAATTGGAATTGAAATTGGGATTGGGATGGGATTGAGATTGATCTCAGCAATGGCAACAAAGCTTGGGAACAATGACAATTCAAGAAAGTAAATCTAGAATCTTGTCATCTAGAGATCCTCTAAAACATGAGAATTGCTCTCACAATTTGCATCGAGACATCTATGTCATCGATCCCTGCCCTAGCAGAACATACATACTCTTTCTGGAGTAACAACTCCCTGAGGTCGTAAAGCACCTAAAACACGTACCATGTAAAGCACCTAAAGCACTTGTCCGGTTAATGCTTTTTGGGTAGCATTACCATATTTACACCCGCTATGCCTTTTCGCATTCCATGTAGCCTAAAGATGATTTCTGCAAAGAGCATGTTTGTTGACTTGCAAGAATGAAGTGTAATAATCTTGATAGGGAGTCAATGAGAAATAAGCTACTATCATTTGCTTATCTTCTCTCGGAGAGTAGGTATGGCCACGAATATACTTAACAATCTACTTTTCATTCATGGCGAAAAGTTGTTCACTGTTATTGCTACACATAGGTTCTATCAAACCGTAGGTGGTAGAGGAGAGGTAGATATGTGTAGAGAGATGATGAAATTGGCATCGAATACACATATTAACAAATAAAATAATGTTATAACCATCACATAATGATAACTTGTTTGGTCACAATGCAAATGGTGTTTTATGAAACATGCTTCTAGAGAATTTCAAATCATGTCACATGCATAGGAATAAACAAACATGCATGCATTTGACTAGCTCCCTTATAAGGATGCTTAGATTCCGCCTAAACTTGTAAGGCCATGTTAATTATGTTGAATGCCTCAAAGACATTGCAATTGGATATCTTATTGGAATCTACAAGACATTGAGTACCCTATTGGGATCAATCGCCACGTGCGTAAAGTACTAGCTCACCTTCCATGGTCGCCTTGGACAAAATTCTAGGAACCGAATAAAAAACCTTTGGTCAAGTTAGTGCATGAGGAAAATTTTGTGATAAACTTTCAAGGAAACACATTAATAAGTAGGTAATGTGCTTGATTTTGATCCCTCTGGACCTAGATCCTTAGTTTTTCTTATGAAATATTTTAGGAACCAAGTCATATATTGACAAAATAGGGATTGATGTCCAATGTTCATTTACATATCAAAATTGATGCAATGGGGTGCTATAGGTAGTGTAAATACAATGATCGATTTTGAAATGATCCAACGTTTTACCAGACAAGCTGATGGCCATTTGTTTGATCCAAGCAAGTCTTCACATGAGTCTGAATCCATGCCTGATGCTCAATGCTCATGTTTATCCCCATGCAATAAGGTTTCATGGGAAAATGAGTACAGGGCTCAGCAGATTGCCCTTGATAACATGCAGGTGTTTCATTCTTCTCCAAATCCCCTCTAATATTTAGGATGTAGGGCTTCAGCCCTGCTAGACCATGGGCAACATATCCAAATGTGGAATATGCACTTATTGCGATATGATCACTGAAACTTAGTAGCCACATCTCGGCCAGAGCTGCCTTAGATTGTTCCATATCAGAAGACCTTTCATTTCCCTGACTAGACAGAGTATGGATTTTTACCAATTTTCCTCCTCCTGCTGGATGATCTGCATAGAGCCCTTTTATGGATTCATAATACTTTCCCTGTAGTGATGCAACTAGAACAGATATTCTAGGTTCTTTTTCTCTATTTGCAACTGAAAGGTACTCCAATTGGGTCAAATTCTCTGCCAATTCTGCTGCAGGAAGAATGTTATTAGTTGTGAAACAGTCTATCACTCTCTTGTATGCTTTTTCATCAAATTCTGCCAGATTTCCCCTTCCATGAAGCCTGATTTGTGCACCAACTCTTACATCGGAAGGCGACATGTAATTCAGATAAACTCTAAGAATAACAGCCCATATATCATTAATTGGAAGCAAAAGAAGCCTTGCTATGTATGGGAAAATAGGCACACCATCTGGGAAAAAAAGATGCATCCTTTCCCAAATCATTGGCATGGTGAGCATAGTAGTTAAGTAATATTGAGTGCTCTCAAATCCCACCCATTTTACACCTGCAAGTTTCATCTGCCATTCCCTGCAAAAAAAATTCTGATCCTGACCAGATTGTATGTGCCCTAAATGCAAAACTATAGTGCTGCCATTAAAATCTGGTTGCATCAAGCCTGCCATTGTTGGGCTGTTATGCACATCATCAAAAGGAAAATCAAGAGGCAGCAACCATGAAGATTTAGGAAAAGGCTCACAAAGTAAAGCAGCTAGGTGTCTTCTTGAATTTAAAAGAAGTACTCTGTTTGTGGCTATGGCGTATGTGAATGCAGAAACAAGGGACATTAATCTGTTCCCTAAGCCTTCTCCCCCTTCCATGTAGATCAAGTACTTGCAATCTTGATCTTGTGGAGGATTCCCCTGCAAAAAAAGCTCTGTCCAGTTTGCAATATTGCTTGTGCATTTGTAATGCAGATCTGTGTATTTTTTCCATGCTTCTTGAAAAACGGGAGCTTCTGGCAAGACGAGCCAAGATTTGGTGTAAAATTTGTGCCCTGTTCTGCTCAAACAAGCTGAATCGATTTGGGGATTTTGGGCGGAAGATGAGGAAGGAGAAAAAGAATAAGAAAAAGAACCTCTGTAAATGGAAGTACTTAAATCCGACGCAGATCCTGCAAATTGCTTTGTAAGTTGAACTATTCTGGTGCTGCCACTTTCCAGAGTGATCGACAAGCAAAACACCAGAGCTGCCGAGAAGAAAAACAAGACCAGAATTGATCTTTGCCAAGACCACAAACCATTGCGAAAAGCTCCATCTTCGGACAGCTGCTTCACTTTTAAGACCTCAAACATGGCTTGTTCAGCTGGTGCGCATCAAAGTTTGGTCTGGCTTCCACAATGCCAAACTAAAAATAGGAGAATTGTTTTCTCCATAGCCAGATTTTGGAGTACGTTACGGTTTTTGCTTCTTTATAGAATGTTAAAACTAGATTGATGGAGAATTTTGACTTGCTATATTTTAATATTTTAATGGCTAGCCTCTATACAAAAATCTATTTATCTAATTAATGGCTAGCCGCTAATTCCAATGCGGTGGTGCATTGAGGAATAAATTTAACCGCTACGATGACTCATAGTTGGCCACGTGGCATAATTTCTACCTCTTTGGCCATGACAGATTAAAAAGAAATTCCCTTGTTGACTATATGCTAAAGTTGTTAACTAAATATTAATGAATTTGATGTGCATGATCCCGAATGCTCTTCAACCAAATTCTCAACCCTTTTTAGAACAATGTTGTATGCACTTGCAAGAATTCTTTGTTGAAATTTTTTGCACTCCTCAATATTTTATTTACGCGGTTCCTTAGCAAGCTTGTCCTAGGCTATTTATGTTACATGCCACCTTATAAAGAATTGATGCTAAGCAATTGGATCTTCAATTTCTAGGAGCAATTGCTTAGGAATGAAAAGAAAATATGGTAAGCTACACGATTCTGCAATTGTTTTTATGCTTCTTAGATTTAGATGTTGGATCTGCTTCTTTGAGCACGTCTTTATCAGGGTCTTGTTCGGTTTACTAGCTAGTCCATTGGATTAGCAATTAAGAGATCTTGTGTTCAAGTCTCTAAGGGTCCATTGTATGTCCTCATGGATGTTGCCAATGTGGCATGGTGTAAAAAAATACTATTTAACTATCTATCTATCTCTTCATGCTCTGTTCTTTCTTTTGCATCATATTCAACATTGCCGAGTAGATCCTCAACTGCTTCTTGCTCCACAAGGATCCACCTTTTTGACGCTTCCCGAACCTATACGATGCTCCCATTGTATAAATACGGGAAATTCCCCTCCCATGGCAACTCAATCACCACGGAAAGGCCCGCCATCTGACTCGGACCACTCATTTTCTTCTTCTTTGCAATGTACAAGCCTTCTTGTGTAAGTCTCCCTTTCGATTATGGCTAGCATGATCTTAAAATTTAAACATAGCATTTGTGGTTGTGCTACACCTTCATCTGACAGATCTACACGAGGTGTTTCTTCGTCTGACATGAGATCTATATGAAGTGGTTTTTCATCTGACATGAGAATTACAAGAGTGGAATAGAAGGTGTAGAGGTTTATCCTGTCAAGTTTGATATTTTAAGGTCTTGCACAAAAAAGAATTGCTTTCTCTAGGAAAAGCAGACTAGTTGATGATGTAGTTGAGCGTATCTTTGAATTTAAATATAGCATTTTGTGGTTGTGCTACATCTTCATCCGAAAAAGATCTACACGAGGTTTTTCTTCGTCCCCGACAAGAGATCTACATGAGTTGGTTTTTCATCTGACATAAGAACTACACGAGTGGAATAGAAGGTGTAGAGTTTTGTGCTGTGAAGTTATTGTAAGGTTCTGCACAAAAAAGGATTCCCTTTCTCTAGGAAAAAGCAGACTAGTTGATGTGTAGTTGAGCAGCTCCTAAAGTGTCATAAAATGCGGGGAGTTGCAAGCCTCCGACTACCACAACTAAAAGTAGACTCAAGTGTCGAGTTGAAGGAGGAATTGCACCGAGGAGGAAGTCTACGCTCGACCGGGGAGATCGAAAATTGGACATGTGGAGAAATTCTCGATTAATGTACATGAGGGGATGGAGTAAATTGAACAAGAGGAGGAAGTCCGTTGTTGGTGTGGGAGGGGATGGAGTAAATTGAACAAGAGGAGGAAGTCTACGCTTGTTGTATAGGAGGGGGTCAATAAATTGAATGTGGAGGAATTTGGCGCATAATGAGCTCGAGGGTTGGGGGGAGGGGAGGGGGGAGGATAAATTTGTATACCGTGAACTCATTGAGGTATATTTGTACAGCTTTTAGTAGTTTTATTCAAAAAAGTGCAAAATAAGTGCTAAAAAATATGCTCTAGTACGCCTCACTTAGCCCATAAACTAAGAGAATTATTTAGCCAAAGTTGTTTATTTGTCTAAATCTATGCTCTACCTATGTGTTTTTGCAGCTTAAAAGTTGTTCTAAGTGCAAGGACCAACAAACTGCACAGAACGAAGTATTTGAGGTGAAGGATATTGTTTTGTCCAAAAGGTGCGAGGAGTAGTTCCCCCTCAGAGGCTTACCTCTTCATGCAATGCTAGTAATATTTTGAAGTGTTTGTTTACGCTTTTTTTTCCTTGTGTGATAAGTTTTTTTTCAAATTCATTGTCTGTATTATAGTTTTGATCCGCTGGTGTGAGTCTATATTTCATTGGAGTCACTTACGCTAAAGGTATGTTTTAAGTAGAGAACACTAACTACTTCATTTGACAGCAGGTTGAAAATCAAGGTGTGTGTTGGCCATAGAATTTGTGGTTCGACATCTTATAACCATTTCATGTGTAGAATGACATCATAACGCTTCAACTTAACAATGTTTAAATCTATGCACATAGATGTCACAACTCGCGACTCTTTGTCCAACAACTCCAAGTTGCTCATGTGATGCTGAGTTTGTGGCCCGGCCTCAGACTCAATTACATACAGAGCCACCTCGTTCAAATCCAGCCCCAGATTGCACGCTAGCTGAGATGAAATTGCGAGTGCTTCCAGAACCAATCAAAACAACCACATTTTTGTCATTGATTCTACCTAGCAATCTTATAACCTTATCTACATAAGAACGTGAAGTAGGGCTCACAATTTCTTCTCGAGCGATAACTGATAATGCCTTAATTTCCAACTTATCATTTACCTTCGCAGTGCTAGCCAAAACCTTTTTGTGAGGTTCGGTACATTCCAAGGCAAAGAGCCTTACCACCCCATATCAATAACACCCCTTGGGCTTATTCATTTTGGTATCACCTTCCTAGGCCTTGCCCCCATTGGACTTGTCCTTGGAATCATTCTTCTGTTTCTTTGAAGGAGCAGATCTTTGAGAGGTTCCATCGGCCCTTTTTTGCTTTCCAATTAGCAAAGTTCTGTGCCTTCTTGGATTCCTTCCTTCCTATCAGTTTCCTAACAATCTCAACAGCTAGCTCAAAAATAACAGGTTCTGCCTGCAACAAATGTGTACGAATGCTAGCATCCCGCAGACCATTTATGAAATGATCTACATGCAATCCGGCGGTAATCTCAGGTAAACATGAATAAAGTGCCCTAAGCTCCGTTACATAGTCTCAAAAAGACTCCGTCTGAGTGAGCTCTTTCAACTGTATGAGCACATGGCGCCGGTCATAGTGAGTACATACTCTTGTCGGAACAAGCGACAGAAATCCCTCCAAGTTCACAGCCTCTGACCATTGTCCGTGTGGATGTCCCACTATGCAAGCTAGCGGTCCTTTCAACTTCAGGGTGGCATACATAAGTCGGGCATTCTCGCTTTTGTTCGTGGCCGCAAAATACAGTTCCATCTGATTGAACTAACGCATTGCTTGCTCAGGCATGCCATCTTTGCCATAGGAATCCGGCATTTTCATACGCTTCAGAGACTTAATCTCTTCACTGGAAAGTTCCCCCATGGATTTCTCTGACTGAGCAACGCCTTCCACGACATCCCAAGTCATTGGTTCATTGGGCAGGCCAGAGTCCATCCCTAATGGTGCACTAGATCCCGGACGTGCAATATCGTGAGGTATCAAGGTTAGCCTCTGGAGCAGCAGGACTGCCCCAGCTGTAGAAACTTTTCTACTGCATTGCTTAAACAAAGTTCCCGAGCATTGGCTTCATCAGCCCACTTCTGCAAATTCTCTTGCATCAACTCTAGGGTATTTCTGAACTTGGTTTGTTCAGTTCCCTAGTCAAACGGTTGATACGACTTTCATTACCGTCAGGTAAGTTTTCACTTACCAGACCCCCTTCAGTACTTGCTCCTGGAGTGTTCCCGGCATTACCAATACTAGCATTAGCTGCATTTGCATTACCTATATTAGCATTTGCAGCAGTTATGTTGGAAGCACCTACAGGAGTAGCTGTTGTAGGAGCAGCATCTGAGGGTGCTTCCATCTCAAACTCGAAGTCGGGCAGTTCATCATCCAGATGAATGTCCTCGAGGGCGGGTATTATGCCCTCTTCGGGTGGGTGCACTTTTGGCAATCTGTCAATAGGTCTTGCTGGTACATCCGGCACAGATTCAGCCATGCTACTCTGATACCACTGTTATAGCAAAATTTCAAGCCCAAATTTTGGCCTTGGATGAATAAACCAGCCACCTCCCACTTGGGTTGGTCCAACCAACTACCTCCCACACCATGGATCCCAGATCCCCCACATTGGTTGTCAAATCGCTATTCCAAGCCGATGCTATAGCACCCCAAATGATTAAGGCTTCACCGCCGTTCACCGGATCAACAATCATTCAAAGAGGATTAATTGCGAACCCAAAAGCCCCAGAACTAATCAATTACTGCTGCAATAGATTAGTACTGCAAAACCGAGCTCCCTGGTTCAAGAATCCAGTCTCACAGAGATCACACAATTCTGATTTTGCTCCTTTGCAAGACCCACAAGCATTATGTAACCTCTCTAATTCGTCCTATCTCTTATATACTTGGAACTACGACTTCCACCTCAGTGGAACAGATGTAAATCCGCCCATAAAAGGCCAAAATCCGACTCTAATCAGAGCCTCCCATGCAATTTAGGTCTGCTTCCCCATGAGTCCTTTCGCAGACCTGCCAATCCATCCTAGAATGCTCAGCAAAAATAATCGTATCGCCCACAACAGTATCACTGCTCATCATGTATGAATGGAGTAGTACTACCAGATAGCAAGGGCCTCTCTGAAAATTCAGCCATTTGGTTCTTTTTATTAACAACTTTACAGACTTGTTCATGATCTGCATCCTTTTCTCGCAATTTATTATCACCATATCAAACTGAGGCCCCTCAATTTTAATAAAAGTACGGACCAAAATTTGAGAGATTATACATACCGATGGGTCGATCCAATCGTGATATATGTGAAAAAAAAAAAAAAAAGTAAAAACTTGTCTATCAAAAAAAAAAAACATACGTAAGTCTTAAAACTTGTTCCAACCAACTAAGGTGTAAGTTACTCACATTTCTAAACTTTGGGCTTTTGAATCATTGAAGAAGTGGGTATCCGGCTTTCAAATTTGCTATTCCACTTAATGCACTTAATATGACCACTGGAGATTGATACTACACTCGAAAGCACCTTGTAAAGAAGTGGAATTGCCTTCTTCAATCTCACCAATGAACTCAAGAAAGCTATTAACGCATTGAAGAAAGTAATTTAAACGATATCATCCGTGAAATGCGAACAAAGCGTAAGAAAAGAGACGAATGTTGTTGCACGGGATCTTTCCAACTCGATAAAAGAGCCACAGCAATTGGCTTCATTGTTGTTTGCAAGATATTTGCCACCGAAGTGTATATCCAACATTGACCGACTATCGTGAGAAGCTCCATGGACAATCGATAAAATGTTAAGGTAGATAACTCATGGTAGAACAAAACACTTGCTCCTTCCAAGTATCTGAGATAAAATAATTTGCTGATAGTCATTCTTCTATGATAAAATGCATGTAATATGTGCACATGACCAGGCTACTAATAATGAGATCACGTAGTAAAGGCAAAATCCATGCCTTAACGGACTTGCTAAAGATTGCGGTATCTCGACACTATACTTGTTGCCAAAAACGAGCGTGCCTTTCTTCCAAGAGCAAAGAAAGAACCCAAATACCGCTAAGTCATTATTAAAGTCAATACCGCTCCTTCCTCAAGACCAAGAAAGCCGTGTACCTTGGCGGAGCACCAAAAATGATGTTTGGTCTTTGACCGCCACCCTAGGGCCTTCGAGAAAGGTCTTGAGTAAGCCACCTTCCGATTACAGGAAATATTACCCCGAACAATGGGTGAGATACTTGCCAATTGTATGACCCAATGGGAAGCCGGCACCGCATATTCCATGAGGTGCCTAGACCCTAATCGTCATTACCGGAAGGGGATATCATATTGGAGCCGCAACGCCTACATGCGAAGGCAGCAGATGGATGGTATGCGGCCGTAGCTTCTCAAGTGGGCGAGACGGCCCCCAATGGGTTGACCTCTTCGCGGGCATTGCAAGAAGGCTTCCCTCCCATGGCGGACTACGGTGATGTTGTGCCCATATACAAAGCGGGGACCCCACAGCCCAACCAACTATCGTACCATTATGGTCGGGCCTGCTCTCTTTGCCAAGTTGCTTGCCGATTGCCCGGGATTCTTGGCCATTGACACCTTGGGCGTATGGAGAATACCGGTCAAGACGCCAGCAAAAGCTTCCGCCGCATTCATTCTACTATTGACCATATCTTCACTCTGCGAACACTCATAGGATATGTAAAAATGCGGCCTTGAGAATGACCGTTGTTTTGTGGATTTCATAAAAGGCTTTGGACCGCACGCTGCCCCGGGATAGTTGTGCAGGGCCGGGGGAGGCGGCTAGGGACCCGTCGACTTGCGTAATGTTATATATACGCATTCATACGAGGCTTGCTCCGGCACCTCACCTTTGTCGGGGAGCCTGTTGTTAGTAGCATTGGGGGTGCGCCTGGCTGCCCTCATCCCCCTCGCTCTTGGCAGTGTACATTGGCCGCCTAGAAGAATGGCTAGAGAGCATGGGGAGGCGCGGTTGATGCACCACATAATCCCGCAAACTCATATATGCCGATGATGTTGACTGCTCGATATACCCCGGAGGACATGCAACACCACCGGATGCTTTGGACACTTTTGCCAATTCACCGACATGAGAGTTAACTTGGCTAAGACAAGGGTGCTGGTCCCATCATCCCCAAGACCCACGCTTCCTCATTCACTTACCAGGGGCAGATAGTGGAGGTGGCTCGGGCCTTATAAGTATTTGGGCATTGAGTTTTCTACTACCACACACTGGGATGCATCCATCGTTACGGGTCACTGCAGGTCTGGAAAGCCCCTGTATGCAATGCAAAACAACAGTCACAAGAGTCAGATGTATGGGGTCACCAGCACACTTGTTCGTGGCCTTGGTTGAACCGGCCCTCCTCTATGGGGCGAAGTGTGGGGCCGCTGATATCCCTCACCACTTGAACCATCTAGAGAGCAATGTAGAAGGCTTTCTTGGCCCGCACCGGGAGTGAAACGTCCACGGTCCCATATCGCATCTGCCCGGGAGACATGTGCTTCCTTCCATTACAGAGGGCTGTCTTTGGAACGCCACATTATTTACTTCAGAAGGTGGTGGCTATGGATGAAGCTTGGCTGCCCAACCTTGCTTTGGCAAGCATGGCGATGGGCCCCCGGGCTGAAAGACAAGCAAGCCCATTGGTTCTCGCTATGGAATGTGCAAAAGTAATACGATGTGGGACCCAGCATACACCGGCAAGGAACGCTGCCTTTGAAGCAAGATATTGGATGCTTGCTTCATGGCCAAGCTTTGGGATGCAGAGGCCCCTGGCACATGTCAAGGTGGCAAATTATCGACACGCAGTTAATCCCATGCTCACGAGGGGCCCACACCACTACCCGCACCCATCTACCCATGAAAAGCCGCAGGTGATTGCTTCGTCAGACATGTGCACACCACCTCCCGCATTGAGAAAAGGGACATGGATTCGAGCCGCCGCGGAGGACAGAGTCCGCCGGCCGCCAACAGTGAGCCATTGAGGATGAAAAGTCACGCCCCGTGCCTGTCCGGCGTCACGAGCATATCCGGCCCTGGGTGATGCTCTGGGTTAGTTGTGCCCCATCGGGTCTTGCATGAGCACGAGCACGGCCTCTGTAGGCTTGTTGGGATCGTACCTCGGGAGGTAATAGATACGCGGACTCAGTTATGCCCCCGTCCCGATATTAACCTCAGCTTATACTTGTGATTATGTATATAACACGATTTTAGTGCATTTGAAGCCCATTATTTGCCCGCGAACTATTAGGGATATTGCAAAAAGAATGGGACCTTGTTAATCATGATGACGGAGAAACCAGTGTCCTAATATTATATGAAATTTAGTCATCTAGGTTCACGGGTTAGAACTTAGGTGAACACGGCAACTCTAAGGAAGTTCCGTTGAATGGGTTGAGGGAAGACATATTTTGCGAGCAGATGTTAGAACGATGCCTAATACGCCAAGTCGTCCCCTTTTGGCGACCTGTTATTCTTATCAAAAAGAAAGATAAGGGATATAGAATGTGTGGATTATAGAGCTCTTAATAAGTTGACTATTAAGGATAAATTCCTGCCTTGAATTTATGACCTATTTGATGAATTACGAGGTGCTTGCATATTTAGCAAAATTGATTTGAAATCGGGGATATCATCAACCGAATAAAGGAAGAAGACATTGGTAAAACAAAGATTCGTAACAACCTTTGGTCACTATGAGTTTCGTAATGCCTTTTGGTCGGACCAATGCCCCGGCAACTTTCTGCCGCCATGGGGAGAGTTCTAGCACCCGCCCTAGGGAAAAGTGTTGTAGTCTTCTTTTGATGACATACTTATATATAGTAGAACTAATGAGGAGCATAAGAAGCACCTTCAACGTGTTTTTGACCTTTGAGGCAAAATAAGTTGTTTGTTAACGAGTCCAAAAGCAAGTTCTTTATGCAAGAAGTTGGATATTTAGGTCATATTATATCCAAAGAAGGCATACGGATGGATCCCGAAAAGATTAGGGTTATTATTGATTGGCCTCGACCTGAAAACCTCAAAGACTTACGATCTTTCGTACAGTTATGCAGTTACTATCGCAGATTTGTGAAGGATTTTGCAAAAATAACCCTTCCTCTTAGCGTGTTTTTAAAGAAAGATACCCCTTTGTTTGGAATCCTGAAGTCGGAGAAGCTTTCCAAATTCGAAAGAGAGCATGGCAACCGAACCGTATTAGTGCTACTGATTAGAATAAGCCTTTACAGCTTTGTTCGGATGCAAGTGGAAATGCTATTGGCGCAGATTGATGCAAGATGGACATCCATTAGCTTATGTCACCTGAATGCTCAAACCATTAGAGCAAAAGTATAACACTTATGAAAAGGAATTGATTGCCTTAGTTCATGCATTAAGAAGTGGAGGCACTATCTTATGGGATCTAAGTTTGTGGCTCGTTTTCGATCCAGCAAAGTTTGAAAATATACAAACACAAGACATTATCAATGCACGCGCAATTAAAGCTCATTGACACTATAAAGGATTCTCAAGGGATGCAGCTTGAATATAAGCCGGGAAGGAGAACCAAAGGTGTATGCATTAAGTCCGGATAAGTATTCAAGCTATATCCTCAGAAAGAATTTGTTGATTTGGAACCTATGAAAAAAGAATATGTGAGCGATCCCTCCTTTGCTACTCCATATGCATAGGTACAAAAGGATGGAAGAGATCCTAAGGCGAAATGTGATTCATAATGGGTTATTACTTATCGAAATCGCAGACTTGTGTTACACAAGCATACAAGGTTGAAAGTTATACAGAATGTCATGAACCTCCATATTCGGGTCATAGAGGAATTAAGCTACTTTTGGCAACCCGTTAAAGACGTTTCTTTTGGCCAAAGCTTGAAAGGATGTAAGAAAATATGTCGAAGCATGTCTTATTTGTCAACAAGTAAAAGCTTCACTGGTAAGTTCGCCGGATTAGTATGACCTTTGCCTATTCCGCAAAAAAAAAACCATGGAAGCATATTACCATGGATTTCATTCAAGGGTTACCAAAGACTGCTCACAAGAATGATCAAATTTGGACAAGAGGGATTGTGTTGTCTAAAAGCTCATTTTATTCCTTGTAAATCTAGCATGACCGCCCCCGCTAAGCATGTAAGATTTTCTTAAAGGAAATATTTAAGGTCCATGGGATGCCGTGATGCAATCATAACGCATTGAGATCCCCTATTTCAGTAGCAAATTTTGGGGTGGACTTATGAAAACTTAGGGCACGAATTTTAAAGTATTCTGATCGATACCATCCCCAAACGGATGGTCGACCGAGGTAGTAAATCGAAGTTATTGAGGATATGTTGAGATCTTATGTTGCTGAAAAGGAAAAGTCATGGGAAGAATATCTCTATCTCTTAGAGTTTGCCTATAATAACACGGCATACCTCCGCCATCTTTAAGAACTCCTTTTGAAGTAGTATACGATATTCTTTGGAGTCCCCAATTGCAAAGCTTGAGGAGAAGTATCTGCTTCTCGATGAAGCCACTACCGACTTTGGCGGATATTTTCTTTGAGAGGTAAAGGCGCTAATCCAAAAAGTCAGGAATTGATGGCTTCCAAACTTGCAAAAGAAACGAAAAAAGGGTAGTTTACAAAAAAGATCAATGGGTTTGGATTCATCTTCCAAAGAAGCGCCTACCGAAGATGGGTAATCGGTAGATAAAACTGGCCCCTAAGTATTATGGTCCATTCCAAGTTGACGACAAAGTCGGTGAGAATGCTTATCGCTTACATTTATATGGAAAATGGACTAACTTGCACCCGTTTTTAATGTGGGAATTCTAAAACCCTATAAGGGAAGTGAAATTTCTCAGATTTTGGCAAGAGAATGGAGCAATCGGAACCTCCCAACATTAAAGATGATGAAGAGGTGTCGAACCGAGAAAATATTGACACATCAAGATAAGGAGACTAGAAGTTCCTCCTATCGAAGATATCTCGTGAAATTTAAATTTCATCCATCCATCCCGCGTATGGTATTCTAGAACTCAACCTGAAAGAATACAATTCCTTGGTGGAAGAATACAGAAAGCTCGATTAGAAGGGTTTAGCGAAAGAGATGATGGATAGAAATTAGGATGTCTCGGGTTGGATTAGCTCGATTTACCTGCCGATGGATAGAGAGGTAATAGAGTTTGCCTTCATTGCCGAAGTTCCCTTTTGTGGTAAGTCGCTATCATGCTAGTCGCACCACAAAATGGGAATTGACAAAGAATGAAGGCAAATTCTATGACTACAAGTAGTCATGAGATTCTTTCTCTAACACTCAATCGATTTCTATGTCCTCGATAGAGGAAGCCATGGAATTTATAAGGGCAAAAGTTGTTCTAATTCGAAAAGCCTTTTCCCAAACACATCTATCCATCAAAAAGTTAAATCGTAGCTAATACTGTGGGATTCAACCCGACATCCTAATTTCGCCTCTTTTCATGATCGACGGCTTTTTCAAGCAAACCGAAGCTCTATTATAAGTTCATATTTTCGCCAGAACGGTCCGCCACCAATTCGCTATCGCCCACTTCAACGCCACCTCTAATTAAAGACCTTTAGAACAACTAGTTTATTTTAATAAACTTGCCCTTCTAGACCCAATTGTTTTGTTGCGGAAATATTCTACCCCTAACCATAAGTTGCTAGCATTTATTAATTCCCATTGCTTCGCGCTCGAGCCTCTCCCCAAGTCGTTAAGCCATGTCATCAATGTCAAGATCCTTATTGCTACTAAGGTTTTCCCTAAAAACCTTCGGGCGGGGTTTTTAATCCCGGTAGTAATGCTTTCAGCCGCCTCTCTTTGTACTTGGGTCCCATAGGCCGCTTGGTTCTATGGACGATAAAATCATATTCTATTCTATTTTCAAGTACCTGTATTTTAGTATAACTATCATGAACCATGAAATAACTTTAAGTAGAAAAACTGATTTTGTTACCTCAACACCATCATAAGCTCTCAAGTTTGATCATTACACCTTCTCTAACAACAGCCTTTGTCTTAAAAATTTTGGATAAGGGACACCCAAGATTTGTGCCAAGATATTGGCTGCTCTTACACCAAAATTTACAAAAACTCCGAAGACCCAAGGAGCAAGCAAAACCATAAACTTGTGCTAATAAAACAAAATCTGCAAGCATGTTCATCAACCGCCCTATTTCTTCCTGCAACATCAAGGAAAACCGAGGGCAGGAGAGGGTAGTTGACCCTAGCTTCATTACCGCTCCATCGAAAAAGGAAACTCACGCACTGCTCCAAGTCCCCATTGAGTCTTCGAGCCCCCGCGTTTTTTTTGCAATTTGCAAGTGCAAGGACATTACTTACAAACTTTGGGCTTATTATTGGAATTGCTTGCGCGAGCAAGAAATCATAGAGCCGTGGATAGGGTTTGGTACTACCCCGCCAGCACAAGGTAATGCTAGGGTTTATTTTTTTTTTTTTTTAACACGTGTCTCTTCCAGGGTTTTTTTTGCATCAAAGAAAATAGAGAGGGAACATGCTTTATATATGGTTTGATAACGTTTACACCCATTAAACTAGCAACAACCATTGGTATCAAACCCACAACTAATATTATTACTTAATATTAGTGCCTCTGGTGCCAATATCAGTCCCCAGCAATATTTGTCCCTTATTCCGCATTCCGTCACCATAGACTGATTATAGGCAACATGGCCCATTAATTACGACTATCCAGTAATGCAATTAACAGTACCCCCATGCTCATGGACGTCCGTCAAGGGCTCGATTCCGGCTATACCCTTGGGAGCACCTGTAACACATATACGAGCCAACATAATAATAACAAACATTGCGCAAGCATCAACTATGGTGGTTTCTGGAAAGATTTAGCAGCAATATGACTGACCAGCAGTTCGAGTTTTACAGGGATAGCTACTATTATCACAGGCGAATTGCTGATGCTTATGGCTCACTTATCCTACTCATGGCTACTACAAACTCTGATACCTTAATTTTGAAACTTAATTGGGGGAATAATCAAATCGTTATAATAGTCCAACCTCATTATACTAATCTATTCTCCTTTATTGTCTCCTATCAATTCTAGTTACCTTACTCTTAAATTTCCTTCATAATATCCCCACTTTACTTCACCCTATCCTTTTCTGTTACTTCCTTTTCTACCCTTAATATTCGGCTCCATATTTTTTTCACAAAGCTGTCTGCTACAATTTCAGATTGTGGATGTCTTTAGGTCTCGGACATTATCAGTTCACTTTGCAAGCTAATGTTCTAGCGATCATGCCTACTGGATCATTTACTTTTAAAGTTTCATATGGCTGGCAGTTTAATGCTCCATACTGTTCAGCAGCTGGATCTACATTTATTTTTCAGTATTCTATGTGCATTATCTTTTTGCATTTTCAGTTCTATTGCAATGCTTTAGCATTGGCAATAGGCTTTATTCTATCTTTTTCCAATAATTAATGGAAAAAATCTCATTTTCACCGGAAAAAAAAATAAAAAATTACTATTTGACCTTCCACTAGAAGTGACAAAACATGCTTTAAAGGATGTCTACATGTTAATTATTATGTGACTTACCAATGTCTATGTGTGAGTTACCCTACCATTTTTAACCACCTTCTAGTTTTGGAGGCCACCAACACCTTAGAATGTCTTCATTGAGTCTCCATTAATATTTAACACGACAACCGAGATCTACCTGATCGGCCAACATGCCTTTTCAGCCCGTATGATGACGTGCTATTCAGTTACCATAGGGTTCCCCTTATGCATCTTTGTGAGGTACAAAAAAGAAATTAACTTAAGACAAAGAAAAAAAAAAAAACCATTGCGATGACGGCCTACTGTTCAAGCTAATTGGTAAGGAGCAACCCCCATCCATGCCCAAAACCCATTGACTATCATCGGATGCACAAAAAAAAGAAAGAAAAAAAAGAGAGGAAGGGGAGGATAATGAAAAGAATATCATCAGCGGTGGATTCTAGTGATAAAGCCCTTGGTAATGGGCAATCCCCACTTAGGCTCAAAACCCACTTTGTTTCTCATTGAATGAATGCACGCTAGTAAAAAGAACCAAAAAAAAAAAAAAAAGTCCATCCCGGTGACATCCTAGTGGTAAAGCCATTGGTAATAGGCGATCCCCACCCAGGCCCAAGACCTATTGACTATAAAGGACGGACAAACAATAGTGGAAAACCCATGGTGGTCGACTATCTAGCACCTATCTATCCTACGGGCACAAGACACGAGGCAATAATGTATGTTTAAACAAAAAGAAATGGTCAGAAGTTAGTTCTCTAATTGTAAACTTCGCACCATTGAACATTATAGTGGATTTAATTGAACATGTTAGGAACGTTATAATGGATTCGCGATGCTAGGAACCAAAATGTTTCAAGGCCCTGGGCCGACGCAATAAATTTCTTGTATAGATAGATAGATATTATAGGATGTCCATGTTACATTGCAAATTATGTTAAAAGCTTAGCTAAATTGCTGAATATGTAAAACTATTATGGCAAATTTTTCTTCATTTTTTACACTCCCCATTCACATGTTCATGATCAATTCAGTGGTTCACCTTAATACTTCTCATTCCCATGTTCACATTCTCATGTTCAAGATGACTAGAAGTGGATGGAGATCTGTTAGCACGTGGAACAACCACATAAAGGAATATATAGGAAATGACACTAGCCTTAATAGGTTGAAGCAAGTAGCCGTTGGGCATGCATTTACAACATATTTTACCTTTGATTTTTCTATAAAGAATGGTTCTAGCTTTGAAGATTGTTGCTCACTTGATCTAGGCACATTCTAGGAAATTCGTAAGCCAAGGTTGAAAATACAGAAGATTGTGCTGACCATGGATTAGGGAATAGCCTTAAATGCAAATGCTGGGACATTTTTTACTAAAATGTTGATTAATCCCTCTTTGGTCCCTCCATAAGATAATATGGTCAAGTCCCAAGCTTGTAGAACTTCTTCCCGCCATCACGTGGTGCACGCCGTTAATTGAGCCTAGCTGCTAGAAATCTTCCAGAAGTTTTCTTTAGAATTTATGCAATGGTAGCATGTCTCCAGATCTGAAGGTTGCCTGTTGGATTCATGTCAGGTTCAAAGAAGACACGGCGGCCAAACCTGCCTAACTAAAAATTTGGCCAGCACAATCTTAGCAGTTTATATCAGTAACTTAAAATATGGAGAGCCATCTACGAATCTTTCATAAGCTAAAAGATCGAGCAAAAGATGGAAAACTTTCATTGATCTTGTCATCTTCTTTGAAATGAACCATGACAGTCATTTGGGTTTGTAATGACATGCGAAATCAGTGCAAGTTACCATACAAGCTGCTGCCCACCAGTTTGATCCAAGCAAGGTTTAACATGCAGCTGGATCCATGCTTCATGCTCACTGCTCATGTTAAATCCTCTGCAATCTGGGTTTTTTGGGAAATGGGTGCACGGCTCAGCAGATTGGCCCCTGTAACAAGCAGACGATTCATCCTTTTCCAAATCTCCCCTGATGTTCAGAACGTAAGGCTTCGCTCCTGCCAGCCCATGAGCAACATACCCAAACGTAGAATACGCACTCACTGCAATATGATCGCTCAAGCTCAGCAGCCACATCTCTGCCAGAGCAGCCCTGTTTTGGTCCAAATCAGAGTCCCTTTGAAATCCCTGGCTTGACGCAGTGTGGATCTTCACCAATTTTCCTCCTCCTGCCGGATGATTTATGTACAGGCTCTTCAGGGACTCATAATACCTCCCCTGCAGTGATGCAACTAACACAGAAATTCTCGACCCGTCCTCCCTGTTTGCATTTGAAAAATGCTCCAACAAAGTCATATTCTCTGCCAGTTCTGTTGCAGGTAAGATTTTATTCGTTGTGAAACAATCAACCATTCTCTTGTATGCCATATCATCAAATGCTGCTTCATTTCCTCGACTGTGAAGCCTGATTTGGGCCCCAACTCTTGATTCTGAAGGGGTTAAGTAATTCAAATAAACCCTCAGGATGATCCCCCATACGTCATTTCTTGGAAGAATTAGACGCCTAGCTAGATAAGTAAAATGGCACTCCATCTTGAAGCAGAGATTATTCAGTTTTTTACATATCATGGCATCATGAGCATGCTTGTTACGTAGAATTGATTGCTTTCCCATCCGACCCATTTCACAGTTGCAAGCTTCATCTGCCCTTCTCTGCAGAAAAATTTCTGATCATTACCATACATTACATGCCACAAACGCAACCAGATGAAACTGCTATTAAAATCTGGCTCCATCAGCCCTGCCATGGATGGGCTTCTGCTGTTGAACATTTGATCAAAAGGAAAATCAAGAGGTAGCAACCACGAAGATCTGGGAAAAGGCTCACAAATTAGATTTGCTAGATGCCTTCTTGAATCAACTAGCAGGACTCTATCAGTGGCCATGGCATAGATGAAGGCAGAAATAAGAGACATTATTCTGTTCCCCAGGCCTACAGCCGCTTCAGTGTAGATCAAAAACTTGCAGTCTTGATCTTGTGAATCCTCTTGCAGAAAATGCATGGTCCAATTTGCAATGTTACTGGTGCATCTGTAGTGCAGATCTGTATAGTTCTTCCATGCCTCTTCCCAAACCTGAGCTTCTTGTAAAGATCTGCCATGATTTGCATAGAAATGTGCCCTGTTCTACTCAAACAAGCAGAGTCTACTTGGGGGTTTTGCAGCAAAAAAACTTTGTAAAAATCACCACTTAATTCTAATGTAGATCTTTCAAATAACTTGGTGGATTGAGATAGTAAAGACTTGCTACTTTTCAATGTGAATGATATACAGATGAAAGACGCGATAAACAAGACGAAAACCCATCTTTGCCAAGAACGTAAACTTTGGCGAGAAACACCATCTTCAGTCATCACGTACCTCCCTATGCTTACCAGATGAATTGGTATATTTCCTTAGACCATAACTTGACTCAAGTTTCGGGAGTTGGAGTACAAAATAAATATATAAAAATGCTATGCACATAACTTAACACGCCACAATCAGGTGCATGATCTGCGGGATACAAGTTAGCAATATTCTGACAGCCCACTTGCTTTGCCCTTTTGTGGAGAAAAATAACTTCCTATCTTTTGATAATCGTTAAGTCATAGTTGACATTTCTATGCCTAACCTCCTACATCAAGCAAGAATTGGCATCAAGCTTTATTGCAAGATTTGGTAAAAGAGAGATAAACGCAACTCGGTCTCACTCACTGGACGAAGATATTGAATAAGATATTGAAGATTGTCCAATATCGAGATGACTAACTGATAACACGAGCTTTGTGCTTATTGCCAAGGGACAAGTTTCTAACAACTTATTATTACTGCCCCCAAATGCTGAATAGACACATTTGTAGCAGCATTACATTGGGCGAACCTATTGACAAGACTCTATTTCACTATGCACAAGCAGAAAGACATTTGGGAACATCATGGAGTCAATGCCCTCGCCTCAACTTAGGCATCCATCATATGCTGCCCTTTCTCAAAACTTTTCTGAACAGGAGGCACAACTATGGCACAATGCAAACTGGTTTTCATTACTTCAGAGGAGTTGTTTGTTTGATATCGCACATTCACACGACTGACTGCTGAAAGTTTGAGCAATATATGTAGAGATGCAGATGTGGGAAGAAGCTATCCAGGCTGTGAAGATTATGTAGGAATAATGTCCTTTTCTAAGCAGAGACAATTTTACCATCTTTTGCAGAATTCGCAGAAGGGTAAAAATTTAAAATGTGCCGCATGATATAATGGGCTTCAATACAATTGTTGTTCTGTTGATCATTCATTTGGCTATTTACTTGTCACAAACGTTAGCTGAAACAAACCAAAAGTCTTTGGAATGCCGGAAACAGTCGCATTGATAATTTTGACTATTTTAGCTTTAACAACGCCGCTTGAACAAGGCTTCAAAGCCATAGAACTGTCCCCGTAATGCTAGTTTTGTGGGCATGAAACCACTACATACATGTTACTTCTCCCAGCATGTGCACTTACAAATGAACCTTTTAGGATGGTCGAACACCATCTCTGATCTCACAAAACGATCAACAAGTTAGATGTTGTTTTAGGGAACTATAATGTTACAGTGCCAGTCAAGTCTCAAGGAAGTATTTGAAATTTCGACAAATTAAAAGGCAAGAATGTGGCATCTGAAACGCCATGATTTCATAGGTTTTTCGTAAAAAGCACCAAGGAAAAATATTCTAGCTTTACATTGTTAATTTCAGCAGATGCTACAAGAAAAAATATTCAACCAAAAGAAATATTCTTGAGTACCTTGAAGGTAACCAGCATAGATCAAAGAGCATATAATCTCATCCATGACAAGATTATAGAAAGCTAAGATTGCAATCAGATGCACTGTGGGGCCTACCTTTAATGAGAGTTGGTCATTCACATGGACATGGCGATATAGCACTTCAAATGTTTCTTTGAGAAGCTGCAACAAGGAGGCATAGGACTGATGAAATTACACTTTGAGCAATATTGATGTATTTGTTCTGGTTGTAACAATGGAGTTGGGTTGATTCATGATACTCATAATTAGAAGTAGATTATGTTAGGTATTGCTTACGTACGTTCTTAAATAGATATGTATATGAATGTGGAACCCTTATGATGCATATAGAGTCTTCAATTGCTGCATCGTACGTGATGAAGGCGCACGCGGACCATAATACCGCAGGTTATGTTCAAAACGATGAGAACCTTATTTTGCTCAGAATATTTGAAAAGATGCAACCCAATCAACACAATTATTTAAGCATTGTGAGGCATTTGATGGCCTCCGTTAGGAAGGGAAGGTTCATCCATCAAAGTATTCTAGAAAATACACTCTGAACTTATGTTGTAACTGCGGTTGATTAAGCTTAAAAGGGGAAGAAAGTATGAGGCCGCTCAACTGAGATGTTATTACGGAGTTATGATTGCAAGATACAAAAAGACATCAATACCTATTGGTCAGGGAGTATTTTAGAAAAATGCAAGAAATGGAATACCGCCAATAGAGCTGATTTTGTATGCCCTTGAAAGTACATGGCAATCGGATCACTAGAAAGTAATTCGTTCTATTAAAGATGCTTTTCTTGGACATAAGCTTTCATGAGTTCCAAACCCATATCATTGCTAGTTGGATATTTTGTGCTCTGCTGATTCTCCTAGAGTAAGCTTCAGCGTAGATTTCGTGCTCTATCGTCGGAATGGAAGCTATGAATGGCCACATCGTTTCTTCTAACTTAAGCCTTAAGATCTTCAAGTACGGTTTGATCTATCAGTGCAACAAAGTTTCGCTGGGCCAGGAGGAACAAATTGCATACGGATGCTTGAGATGGGCTTAACCGAGGGCCTAAGCCATAAAAGGACAGATCAAGCATTTGCTCCTCGCAACAATCACCACAACAGCAGATACCATCCCTGAACTCGATGTACGTATATGCATCCTTTTCAGTATAATCTCCTCGCCTTTGATCTTTGATATGACCTTATGGCACTATGGTAGTCTGTACACCGGTTGTTCTTTTGAGGCACCTAATTAGGGTGTCTTGAGGTGTACTGATTAGCCCAAATGCTGGCTGTGTTTCTCACAATGTCCATACAATGTATTTCTCCTTATCCTGTATCTGGACATAGCCCCTAGAAATCAGGCCCAGCTCGGTGAATAATCCTCCTCCTTTCATTTGTTTGTTTAGCATCCGTATATGAATAAATCTCTATTACTTTTGTTTTGTGGTTTCTATCTCCTTAACAATGCAACTTCATTACACCTGTCCATGTTTTCCTTGTTTTTCCATGCATGAAGATCTCCCGAGGTTATTCACCTCTCAGCATCTCCTGCATGTGAAACGCGATGTTCGACATAAGAATATAACCAGCAGCATGTTGAGATCCAAGTTAACAAGTTCAGTGCTTACTTTTTTACCTAGTTTCCCATGTTCCTAAGACCCTAAGTTGTAAGCAGCATATCCATCCAAAGAAATTTGGTTGGAAATGTGTAAGAAGTTTATTTGTTTCACTAAATATCCTAACGCCCATAGTTGTCAACAAATACAGTTAGTGGGAAACAGTAGTGCAGAGTATACAATTCTTCTCCTCATGAGTCCTCCAAGTATTCACAGCCCTTCCATAATCCGTAATGGCTGCATGTTGCCAAAAAGACTGAGGAAACAACACATGATCCACCTAATGCCCTTGCTCTCTGCATCTTCAAGACACTGTTCTGGTAAGAATAACATTGCCATTTTGTGCGCATGACCTTCAAAATCATTGCACCTCCATGAAGATACATCTATGCTTGGCAACTGGTTCAATATTTTGGCTGCATCCCTATGTAACCACATTTAGCATAAGGTATCTATTATTGAACTTCTAGCACCAACATCGATTCAACCAACATTTGACTACTTGATGCACTAACCTAGTCTGTTGTATTGCTCCCAAATAGGCAATGCTTTTAAAACGTTCATAAAGTTTTAATAACGGGTCTGGTTTAATTCTTTGTTGCTTACTTTCTGAAAGAGACATCTTGAGACCTTCCTTGCAACATGCTGGAACACCCCATAGTATCTTCCAGTTTTACCCATTGCATATGGTGTCAACCAGGGAAAGTACTAATGACCAGGTCTTCCTTGAGGCTGCTCTACAGATAAACCATAGCCGTTTCCTGTTTATCTTTTCCTATTAGCACAACATGCTTTCAAGATGCTTTTGAAAAAGTTTCTTGGTCTGATAAACCAGCTGCATATTCTCAAAAAGTCAAGGCTGAAACACAATGGCTGTCATGCTGGATATATGTTTAAAACTATTGCATTGTAGATACAACATCTTTATTTTTGGTAAACTTTTCAAAACTTACATGCTTCCCTCCAAACCCCACATTTTCCATACATAAATAATCATGTAGTTTGAAATTGAAACAGTTGATTCCGCAGCATTTCCTATAATCTGGATCATGGCATCTCCCTTGTTTCAACACAGTAGCAACTGAATAAGCATTAAAGGACAAGCATTATATATGTACTTATCAATTTCTGAACATAGAAAGTTGCATCGTCTTCAGGCCAAACGGTGTTTTCCAGTTCCAGCTTCTGCATTGCAGAAATAGTTTGCACTCCAGGTATATAATGGTCGGTTCTAAACTTTGTTAAACACTTCATTGTTTCTAACAAGCTTCCAGAAGCAAAATAAAGAGATAATCAAGAAGGTATAAAATTTCGAATCCATTCCCAGTTTGTTAGGGTAATGGGCTTTTGCACAAGTCGCCCAGTCTTTCTTGCATTCCTTTAAAATATGTTCTTGTCCCATCCAATACCCCAGATCAATGATCCGATTGAAATCCGATCCGACCGAACGACGCACCATCCCGTCCGCCCATCCCCACCCCATCCGACGTTCGAACCGATATTCCGCCCCGGCAACCCGCGAAACCATCCTGTTCCACGAAAACCACGTGACCTTCCGAAAAAACTGTTCCACGGGAAATGAAACCGTCCAGAAGAAAACCCGCTCACCTCATCCGGCAAACGCGATAATTTACGCGGTGGAACGGCATAGGAACGGGTTTTTGGCAGTACGCATAAACTGGAGGCGCCCAGCGTCTTCGGTAATCGCAAACCATGCCCGGTTGATCCTACTATGAAGGAATACGTTAAGCCAGGAAACCGTCCAGTCACATAAAATAGTATTTCCACCGCAATACAAGACAAAGATGAAAGTAAAGGCGCTAATTATCAGATGTATAAGCATCAGTACAGCAGCAAAAACATGAACAACATGACTAATAAAGTTAGAAGTCTGGGAATCGAACCCCTGTGATAGAAATGCCACGTTCTCATATGCTCCTTTGCACCCGATTTCGGAACATTTGCATCCAAAAGCCAAACCAAAATGCATTGAAGCAATACGAGACGGCAGAACAAAGGTTTTTCAATGGTGATTCCATGGAACATAAAGAGAATTTTGAGGCCTATTCATGCTTCAAAACACGTTTTTACAAAAACTCGTCATCATAAAATAATGGGCACGATAATGAGCCCCGTGAGATGTTCCAGAGTAGCCCAATTACCCATCCATGGAAATCAATCTAATAAAGCTCATGCAATAAATCTTTATTTGAAGCCGCAAACATTTTGGTGGTAATGCCAAACTTTTGGTAAGGATTTGATTTCAACCTCCAGAAGAGTCTTCAATGGTATCTGAAGATACCCTGATTAATCCCAAACCAGCTCACCACCAAGTTTAACTCACCACATCGCTAAGCTAATTTGATGCGAGTATCCACTGTTTGCTGCATCACCGCCGACGCCAACAGATAATGGTAATGTGGACGGTGGCAGTTCGTAACCCAAATACCGTAGTGAAGTGGCTTATATTCGCAGGTCGTACTGTGAGCGTAAATCTTCCACCCCAGCCGGTCTTGCAAGGCTAATATGCGTACCACAAGACGCATTCTCAGAACGCGGCTCCAGCCCTAACACCTCCGGTGATAAAATGGGATTCGACACCGACATGTTAGATGGAAGCCACCAATTCATGTTCAATAGCATCCGCTGATCGACGACCTTTCGCAGTTTTTCCGCCTTCAGCGCTCAAACAATCTGGGGATTCGAAACCCTTAGGCGGCGAATCAGCCTTAGGTTTCCAAAGTATCCAGATGCTGCCCCATCAACGATTATTTGCAGAATACTCAGACTAACCATAGATTAAATCTCCATGCGGCCGGTACGCCATTTCATTGGGGCCACAGCTATCGCATGGAATAGGAGTTTACAGCGGTGGCAATAATCTTCTTCCCCGAAAGCCGCCTTTAGCGTCGGGCCGCTGTCACTGGCAAAATGTTTATTAAGCGGCTTAGCGAACCTACTGCGCAACGTGAAAGCCTGAAACGTAACAAACCCCAGTCGTAGAGTGATCAGACTTTGAAAAATAAAACATTGGTCAGCTTTATAAAAAACGAAAATGCATACCGCCACCAGTGAAATTTTCATTTAACCGTGACAAAGCGGTATTCAAACCCAAAATTTGAGAAGCTTGGCTGACAAAAAAAAAACGTCCGCCATTTCCGGAATTTACATGTTTTTCAAATTTTAGTTAAGGCTTAATCAGATTTAAATCCTTGGGTTTCAATAACTACCATCACATTTCCATCATTGCAGGTGCCACATTTTAAGAAACGGTTGAAGGATAATAGGTTGTTGCGCCACCTAAAATATTAGTGGTGCTTTTTACCGCGTCTTCAAATTGAAACTAACCGGCCCATTGCCGCTGAACCTTCTGCCGAGATACAATGCCGAAATTGAAACGCAGACCAGATTGTTTCTGAACGGACAGGAATCTTTTGAAATATTCTCAAAAAATTCCCTTAAAGTCCATTTAAGTGCTCTCTTTGTGGACAAAAAGTATCAATTTTAGGTGTAATTTAGGTACCCTTAGAGGGTTGATTGAACATAACTCTGATGCAAAAATTTTAAGGCAATTGCATCCTCCCAATTTGTAAACAAAAAATAGTTACTTATATAAAGTGTATGCAAGCAATAAAAAAATAGTAAGGCAGTGAAAGTGGACAAAGAAGTGATATATTCAAGGTTGCAGCACCAGGCAATTAGTGAGAGAACAAATTGCCAAAATGTGAGATGGACAAACACTCATCACCTGCATCTTTGCCTTTTAGTAAGTCTGGAGTCATCTAACTTATGATTTTAAGTATTATCACAGATGTAGTCTCATCCGTGACTCATTTAACTCTGTCACTACGGAGCTCTTCATCCCCTGTCCCCACCTCAAAACCGGATGTACCAACGGTCCTTCCCCATCATTTCTGGGTATTCCTCATCATCATCTTTTTTAGCCACCTTTCGAGGTTTGTCTGAATCCACATGCCGACCTGGTTAAAGCTGCTCGAGTGACCATACGTGAACTTTGTTGAAGTTTTCCGGAACAAAGTCATGCTTTAAGAACCTTTTCACAAAATGATCTGGCGATGCAAAAAGAAGGTTTTGCTTTCTGGAATTTGCTCTTCCTGACTTCCTCATACATTCTAGTATCCCATTTAGTGCCATTATAAATATTGTTTCATCCCTGCGCTTAGTTTGAGGGAATTTTATCCCTCTTGTTAATTTCCCAAAGAGCTTTTAGTTAATGGGAGCTTCCTGTGTCACGATGCTATGAGATATTCCTTTCATTCTTAGGACCAACTAGATAATTGAAAATTGAAACAAAGGAAGCCTCTGGGGCTAAAGAAAGATGACTTCAGGCTATACTCCTGAGTCTGAGCTATGGTTATTTTTCCCTACAGAGTCCTCTGATTTCATCCACAGTGGAGCCACTGGACAGGCTTGAATGCAACCAAGCCTCATCCTTGCATAAAGTTCTATAAAGAGGTCGCTGTCAGAAAAATCCAGTGCCACCATAAAGTGATCCTGCCTCCTGCTAGCAGTTTGGGGAGCGTATGACCGAATTTTGGTTCCAACATAATCCAATGATTTGGCTGGAGTCAAATGTCCTCCTTTTGTGATTTTTTCCGCTTTAGCATTTCCGAGAAGAAACTAGGCGGACAGGATGGTGCTGAATGATCAGAAATACCCCATACCACGCCACCCAGGCGATGTGGTATCAGCGTCTGGTCAATATACCTGGCGCAATGCACGGAGACCGATGATCGTCGACCAGCATTGGCCGACCACCATGCATGCTGCCAGCCATCCAGAAGGAAACCGGCACACCCGCAGAACCATTGCGTCACGTTAAGCGCCTCAAGATGAATAACATCTGGCGTCAGCGGCAGTCACCATCCGCGCGAATCAGCCCCAAATTCGAGAGATGTGTTAAAGCAACCCCTGTAGCAAGAATCCTTTTCACTCTGCGGCCCCATCGATTTGAGCAGATTGCCTCGAATAGAGGAATGCACCTGTGCCGACCCAGGGGTTGCGCGCCACCGCATGGCCCAGCTCGGACGAACGGGCAGATAATTTTCGCAGGAAAGGAGCCGTACCGCCGCTAAGATGCGGCGCCAGTGCTTAACCTGATGGTTAGATCCAGCTTTTCGCCTGATCGCTGTTCATTCTTTTTGGTGGCCAGAAGCGTAATTTCGCCCGCCAAGAAATGATACCAAAGAACCAACTCAGTTATTAGCGAATAGATGGGGACGGTTTGGTTCCGCCTCTATGCATGATAGCCAGGACATTCGCGCGGTGAGAACGCAGTAGGGGATTGAAACGACCAGGCATCATAGCTCAATTCCCAATTGGCCGCGTCTGGTATTAAGCGCCGTTACAAATCGCCTGAAGGTGCCCTGACCATCACGCTGATCCTCCGGCACCAAATATTGTGGTTAGCCTAATTTGCACCGCGCGGCTGGTAGCTGGGCTCTCGACACCTCTGGTGATGCTTTTCATCTTCAGGTTCGTCGTATACGAAGCGGGTTTCGGCTCGCTCAGTGAGGCGAACCTGAAGTAGTGACTCCTCCCCGCCCCAACGGGAGTCGGGAGATGCAACCCAAGAGAAGCCCTCCTGCGAACCCTGTGCTGGTCGCGTCGCAATACCTTTTCTACCATCTCAGGCGCATGCACGAGGCTATGAGCGGGAATTCACCCAACCATGTTTCTATGCTACCAACCATTTGCCATGAATTGCCACAAAGTATCCTGAGATCCTAAGCTACGTATTTCTCTTCCCCTGAGTCCAGCCCCCGGTAGGGATTTCCCATGTTATGTGGATGCACCCCATGTGTTGCTGCGTACCATCAGATATGGTGGACCACCCTTCAGGCATGTTGCCGCCGGATTACGCCGCCTGGTCGTTCGGCGGGTAATAGCCCGGCAATTTTAGATCGCATCCGAGGGAGACTTCGATGCGCAACCCAAAATTAAAAAACACTAGTTATTGGTTTTTTTTATGAGCACAGATCGAAACCATTCTACAAACTAATGGTGTTTGGGGTTAATTTATTAAAACCATATGTGTTGCAAAACCAGTTATTCTCTGGTATTGGCGGGCGATATTACCGGGCCATGGCGATTTAAATGCCGTATTTCTAGCGCCGCAGCGGTGTTATACAGTATCGTGGATGGTGGCCATTATCGCTTTTAGGTAATGGTTTATCCATATGCGGTGGCACCTGATTGTTGTGGATGGTTTCATTGCGCTCTATCGCCGCGATTTCAACGTGGCAGTTGTTGTGGTTTGGCGCCATTGTAAAAACCTGCCCTGCCATCTTTCATGGTAAACTGTGATGGTTTAAATTCCAGGTTTAGTGTGCTGCCAAATCACCGTTAGTTGATAGTCAGTGTTTAGGTTTTTCACAGCACTATTGTGCTATCAAAATTAGAAGGGTAATTGTTTTGCTCACAATGTGCATGGTTTTGTAATGCATCAGTTCATACATCGGCTGATAAAACTAGTAATGTAGTCTCAAGCATTTCAAGTTAATAGACCAAACCATTAAGAACTATGGATGGCTCGTATGTATTGTGGTAATCAAAGCCGGTAACCAATTAATGGCTTCTTAGCTCAAAGCATTTCAATTAATGCATAAAGCAGCATGACGCCTCCCAACTCCAAACAGCCTGTTAATAATGATGTAAACCACCAAACCATTTCAGTTAAGCTTCTTAAGTTAATGATAGAAAGAATGGCTTATCTTTTCAATTTAAGACCTAATAGTTTCTTCAATCATACAAATAATGTAGTGATGATGACAAATCACTCTACCCTCTATGATCCAAGAACCCTTGCCAATGAATGAAACAAGCAGTCTTAGATTATTACACAAGCATTTGTGTTCCCATGACCGTGATAGTTTCGGACATTTATGCCCAGTGGATGTAAGACTCTAAACTTATGTAAATAAGCCAATTCCAGAGGGCCTAGTGATCGGGTCAAGACTAACCACAAAGCATACCGCCCAAGCATTTAAGATTAGATTAAAACAAGTAGTTAAATATAGTAGTCTACTACCGTTAAGACTATTAACTATTATGAAACATTTTTTCATCTATATGCCTATTATTATTACAGACTATTAACCATAAATGTTGTCTGTGTCCAGGACTAGTATAAGACTATTTATCATAAATGTTTCTTTTTCACGCCCAAGCACTTAAGATTAGGACTACATAAGAAGTAAGCAAATGTAGTAAGCCCGATTTCAGCCAAAGTGTAAAGAAATACGTAATCTGCTTCTACTGGTCTTTAATAAAATGTCCTTGGTTAGTAATGGTTTTTCTCTAATTTTCCACATTATTTTTAGATGATTGTAACCATCGCGGTTATGTTTTTCTCAATGGCGATGTTTTTTCTCGTTGTTTTTGTTACAATAACTTTTTTTTTGGTAGTGTAGAAAACAATGCGTTCAAAGAACAAAACAACAAAGATATCAAACCTAAGATTGAATGCATTTTCATTGTCGGCTGATGAGAAATGCAAAAAGCATTTATCGTGGTAATAGTAAACAAGGAATTGTTGTATTGAATGTATTGACTCATCCAAAAAATATATAAACTTTGAATGTTCATATTCAAAGATTTCTTTGTGAAGCAACAAGCACAAAGATGTTTTAAACCGCTTATTCACATATTCTTTGTTACGCAACAAACCGCTTCATAAAATTAGTTCATGTCAATTTATTTTACAACAATAAATTAACCGCATTATTCATTCCTTTCTAGTTCTCAAGCAGTGAATATCTTTGATTCTCACCGTTTTGCTTAGAGGCCATACTTGAAAGCCCCGATTCGCTTCAACCCGCCATATGTTCGCTACAGTAGTTTATCCGCATCGCCAATCGCAGAACCCGAACTGCAAGCATAGATCGCTTTTAAGTAGAATATATGCTTAAGGCAACAAACAAGAGGGCCGCGTGACGCATGAAGTGGTAACTCAAAAGGTACAAATGCAAAATATAGAAAGAGGAGATTCGTGGAAAGATGAAGTGATTCAAAATAGTTTCCACGATAACTCTTAAGAATCCATAGCTAATATCTGAAGGCTAAGAACCTACAGATTGCCATGGATTCCTCGTAAAATAATTGAAGAAGATCAATGGGTTCATCGCCACTTCATAGTTTCTTATATATAACCCTCGGAAACCCGAAATAGCGCAAGTCTGACATTTCCTATTATGCAATCAACTCACATCAAGTATTCAAATGGAAAATGAAAGGTTCTTAAATCGTAATTGTTGAGTGGAAGCTTACATATATCGGGCTTCTACGCCACCTTCGTGATTCGGCCATTGCGAAATTAGTGAAATGATCTATAAGAACGTTTTGCAAAATACCCAGAAAAATTACTGTATGTTCCGCTGCCTTAGCTTAGCAACCGATTCCGCTGTGGCCATTGTTGCATAAAGACTGGAGGTCGGATTTGGTTAAAACCACCAGTGGCATATTCGCAAAGCGCATTAGTGGAAGTGGTATTGCAACCGTCAGTTCGTATTACGCGATTCAGCCCGATCCCAAAAACTAGGGCATATCTTGCAAGCGGATGAAGCAAGCAGCATTGTAATGGATTTGAACATCTAGATTGTTCCATTATCTTGTTCACCTACATTCCCTCAACGAAAAGACCATATCTTAAATGCAAAATCCGAACCAAGAAACAAACAAACAGAGCTTAAAAGCAGATCGGCAGATTGGGTGTTAACCAATATAAAAACTAGAATGAGATGGGCTTTATTTCAAAATGCACCCAACCGAAGTGCTGTAGGCAATAAGAAGATCCGACAAGACCGGCACCGAACCTACTTTCATACGCAATACGCAAATTATATAGTCAGAATTTGTTTCAGTGATATCCAAAAATTCGGGCCAAACAAATACCTGATTTCTCCTGTTTTATTTTAGACAAAGCACTAAATGTTTATAGGGCCATCATATTCCGGTGCCAAGATAAGGATCGAAGAAGAGAATAAAGAAAGAGAAGGCGCAGAACAAGGCGCCAAATTGGAGCAAAGGAAAACTACCGTTACTTATCTAGCCCCTCAATCTCGCCCATTTCCGCCACAATGAGATCAAAGGGACTAGGATCGGCACTGACCTTTATCTCATTCATCCAAACCATTATTTATTCAATCACATTGCTTATTCTGAATCACACACATGAAAATACCATTTTCAATCTCTCTATTCCACCTTCATATATGTTGTCAACTCGTAATCCTAATGGCGATGTTTTGGTTCTTGTTTTGTGGCCATTGATGGGGAGAATATTCTCCTTGTGCCACATCAAGGGCCTCTATTTTTTGCCTTTAACCCCTAATGAAACTTTCAAAGAAACCAAACCAAGAAAACCAATGGATCCAAATACATATACAGACATTTCAATAAAATTATAGCCAACGGTTACAATAGTGAGGCTCCTCATCGAGAGTGCCACCTCAAGAGGTCATTCATCAGCCCTAAAGCTGGCACATTCGTTGAAAGTGCTATATATATAAGAAGGTTAACTTTTGACTAGGGCTAAAGTAAAAAAATGTGTAACTTGTTTTTCGGTGCGTGGTGATGTGGCAAATAAGTTGATGACTAGGTATTTTTGCAACAAATGGACAAGTAAGTATTTGGCAAAGGAACTTCTAAAACTTAGAGTACTTTTGTTACCAAGAAATGTCATCTTGACCTTGTCCCACTTATATTGACCGTATTTCCTCGAAGGCTTGATTAGCGCGTTGCCCAACCTCGAGACGTACGTTTCTGATGCACCCCAAGGCGTTCACGTGGTGTCACCCCACAACCTTCATCTAAAATTGATATCAACCTAGATGCGATTTTCCATCCCAATGCAAGAATTAAAAGTGAAATGGTAGTCCTTTCACCATTCAGGAGTAATTTTCACATATATGATTATCGCCGGTGAAAGACGGGACTGATCTAACAAAGGTGGTATGGTTTTTGCGTTTGAGCATCGGTAATAAAACCTGAATGGCCCCATTTGCTCGCAAAAGCTTTACTTCATAGCTTCTGCTCCGCCAAATTTGTAGCCAGCTCCTAAAGGTCCCTAGATCCCAAACGGTATCTACATCAATCACATATTTTCACCCCTGACGAAGCCGTGGTTATTCAGCACGCTATCTCACTAACGCCTACGTTCAATATTTAAGCTTTGCTCTCCGTGAGCACAAGGGTGCCCAGTTTTGTTCGGACCCGACTTCAAACATTGATCGATTCTTTGTTTTGGCAGATACGACCATGGGCATTGAGGATGAACGTAACGTGAGCACGAGAAATGAGACAATCAAGTCCGGCGTGGAAACGGTAAAAAGAAATCTTAAAAAGCCACGGCACGTGTTAGAGCACAGCACTATTTCATCTCGGCACGTTAAGCCCAGGCGGCAATTTTTTCTAGGTGCTATGTTTGAGCCCATGTGGTACGTTTTCTGAGCCCATAGAGTTTGAGCCACCTTGGCATGTTGAGCCTAGGTGGCATGTTTTAGCCTAGATGGCATATGTCGGAGCCCACATGGCATGTTTGAGTTCGTGGCATTACGTCGGAGCCCGATGGTATTGTTGGAGCTCGGCAGAGTGTTTGAGCCACCTTTGGCATGTTTCGCACCTGCCAGTGGCATACAGCAGAGTCCTGGCGCTGCCGAGTCCAGTGAGCAGAAATGGTGGCACATTTGGTCAACGCGCATGTTCGAGTCCAGGCGGCATGCCTAAGGTCAACTCAAGATGTTTTAGGTGCATTGTTGGAGCCTGGGTGGCATAATTGTATCTTTGGGAGCATGTAGTACTTAAATACCACAATGGTACAATAAGTAATGCATCGAGGGAGGTAATACTCTAACATGGAAGATATGTGGCCATGCGGTTCCACAAATTCATATTCTTATGTATTTCACATCTCATATTGAGGACATATAAAGTTCCATGTATTAGAACCGTAAGTGTGCCATTTGAAGCCAAATTGGAATGATCTCACCTGCTTGCAAGCATATATTTAGTATGATATCTTTATATCTTTCCTCCCATTCATGGAATGTTTTTCTGCCTCTCGAAGTTCGCTGTGCGTAAGCATTAGGCTTGAATTGTGTATTGAATATTTTCGTGCCATTCCCCGCGAATGGTGCCGCCGCTGTAATCGACATGTTGGAGGAGATGGGTATCGCGAATGAGGTACGCCGGCAGTTGTTGAGTTCATGTCATAATTTGTGTTGAAGATGTTCAAGACTATTATAAAATGGGCCGAGATTTCGTGATGAAAATCCGATATTGTTATTGCTACTGCACCGATAATGGAGATTGAGTACTTAGAGTATTATGCGTAAGAACAAAATTGAAGAACCGAGCAAGCGGTGAGAAATCTGATCTTGTTCAAGTTAAGTACGGTTAGGGTAACAACGCTTTACACACTAGTCATTAACTTTGACCTAGTATTGAATATTAAACCAATGTATTAAAACCATTGAACAAGATACGGAATATTCGGAATGAGTTCGAGATCCTGAGCCACTCTTGCCTAAACAAAATGCCCTATCTACAATATTATGAAGGCATGAAGTCACGGGATGGATTCTAACTCAGAAGCGGTCCGGTCCTTAATCGTTAAACAAAACGAACGACAGCGCATGGTCGGTACTGGAAAACAAGCAGCGATCCCGAGAACGTGTAAGCATTATCTCGGTTCTAAGATGAATGACATTTTCGACATGCGTTACGTTTTCTATCGATCCCATATGAACAAGTAAGCACCATGGATTATTTCCAATGGTTTTGAATAATATGCATACCAAATTAATGAGGAGGAGAAGTTTGCTTAATGCTTAGACCATTAACATGGTGTGTTTTTGAATGGATATGACATGCCATTAGAACAATTTGATTCTACATTTGTTAAGTTGTTGTTGTCAATCACAAAGTCATTGTTCTATGATATTTTGTTCTATCCTCCGATACTTCCCTAACAAACACATTAATCTACCCTCTCTACTTTCGCAGCCAAAAAATATTGGAACCATTATAGAGTCAAGGCGTGGAGTTAGCCTAATGACACTTGTCAAACGAAATGCAACATGTAATCGGTGGGTCCATAAGCTAACATACACCTGCTATTATAATGCTAACAAACCATGGTGCCGCAAAATGGTAAGGTTGATAGACTACCTAAAACAACATTAAAATATTACCGGCCGCTTCCCACTTTTGTTAACAATGATGGTAAAGTAGGGTAATATGGAACAATCTCTAAATGCTACCGCACAAGTCTTCTTAATGCAAATTTGGCAAAGATGAAAGTCTATGCACTAGAAGCGAGGGAAGAATGTTGTTGCTCGATGATACTTTTATTCACCGTTTATATGCTAATTAATAAAGTTGTTCGGTTCAGTCACCTACGATATGCTTAAGGACTGAAGTTTCATTCGCCTATTGTCAATGCATCGCTGCATTCGTACTGACTATGTTTGTTCAGACTATTTCCAATTATGTTGTATGCTATCGAGAACTGCGATTGGCATAAACCATACGTTTAAGAATAAACTACATCATTGAATTAAAATATATTTAACCCAAATTACTATTTGTTTCTCAATATCACAAAATGATCTAGAAGAAACAAACTTAACAATTAAAATACTAATACCCAAAGATAATGAATGCAGTAAAATCCAATAACTACAAAATCGCTTTTGATGTCTTCACACCGACTATGTGGTCTTGAGACTTCTAATTTCTTTGCCCCCTTCCTCAATACATATGTTGTAGGGTAAAAATAAATCAATCTAACACTCACACCTCAATGGAAAATAGCTAACAGCTATGGTGGAATAGTTAACTCTCACTCACATCAGCTTTAAACACTTTCGCCTAGATCGTAAGGAGAGGAATATGTCGCTATCATGCTCGACTGCATGTCATAAAATGCAGCCATGGCATAACTTACTAGGACCATTCAAGAAGGTACAAGTATTTCTACAACTACTCTCAACATGGATGGTCTTGTCGGAAGTGCAAATTTGGTTTGAATTATTTTCGTTTATATAGAACTATTTCATGGCTTCCTTCCTCCGACCAAAATGTCATTATCTCAAACCTTTAATGACGTGAATAAGTTCGGCAAACATTGAGCACCTATGTATTATCGTTGAATCAATGGTTCATAGTCGCAATAATACCAACCGTAATCTTGTAATGGTTTCTATTTATTAGAATCGGCAATATGATGGTCATAACAATAACGCTTCACTTAGATGGATTATTAGCAATGAATTCAACCACAACAAATGACGATGTGAACAACATGTTGATTCATAACTCTTCCTCAACATCCTGATATATGGAATGGAATAGTGTACTTAATACCTCCGTGCCATGCTCATTAAGATTGGATAATACCACCAGCAAAATTTCCACTGAAAACCGACCATAATCATGTTAGCTACTACATTACAAAGATCAATCAACAAAACCATGTAAAACCATTAAGAAGTTTAGGAATCATATAATTCTGAAATTAGATAAACCGCTCTTCTTAACAAAACCACTTCAGTATTCTTTTCACCGTGAGTGAAAAGTCGTAACCACCAAACCATGTTAAAAGCCACTAACAATTTGGCAACCCAGAAAGAAGCCTTAAAATTACGGGGAGTTTGAAAAACCTCAAATAAAAAGATTATAGTTGGAACTATAAAGTTCAGAAACATTATAGTATTTCCAAATAAAACCACTAATATTTTGGCAAGTCAAGTGTTTGGCTTAAAGAAGAACTAAAATGTGAAAATCACAAAATAAAAGGACTTTTATAAACCATATATATGAACATTGAAGTAATACGTGCTAAAACCACTCCCAAAACCATCTACATGTATAAAACTATTAGTACCACTTTTACTAATGTTGTAAATTGGTATTACCAACCACTATGACATGCCAAACCGTAGTAGTAAGACCCTGATAAAAACCTTCACACTCTTACTCAACTATTATAGTAACCAAGATAAAACTGAGAAATTCCATTCTAAACCACTATATTGGTGGATGATAAGGAAAATTATTTTGCATGGAAACCACCATCATAGTGGTTTTGCAGCGGTTGGCCCAGTTAAAATCTTTGGATGCCTTGTACGAATGACACGCCCACCTTTTCCCGCCGGGTTCCGGCCATCGCTAGCAGCCCGGCGGCTAGTGGACGTACTTGCCGGCCAGCGATGCCGGTTTGAGGGATAATTCCCAGCACGGCCTCCGGCATCGAGGGAGCCGAGCAAAGCATTACATGGTATCGAAGCTGATCTTGCGTACCAAGATCGAAAAGCACCCATCGTGGTTCTCTATAGGAACTAACACCACTCAGGACATTCGCCTGGATAAAAGCCGCCACCAGTAGTGGAAAATTTTCCCCGAATAGAGTTAGTAATTATTCAGAATTAGGGATAATAGAGAACATAACAGATTGAAGCCACTGGAAGAAAAAGTCATCTACAGTCTAGTAAATTCTAGATACTTTTGACCGACACCCAAGGATGCTCAGAGCACATAGGGTCCGTAATTCCACTGGTCTCCCTCAAGATGCTTCAGAGGGGTCACCCCATATGAACCCCAGAACCTCGGCCTTAGGGATTCCAACATAAAAATAAAAGATGAACCTCGCTTTAAAAAGCCTAGTTAGCTGCATGGAATACAAAACACGGTATTGGTGAGGGATTATTTGACAATACCTATGATGTGCTGTATTGTTAGGTCATGACTTAACACTCTTCGCTAGATGTTTAGAGGGTCCTCTAAAATTAACCGAAAAGCTGATCAAACCACCCAAATGATAAAAGTAATGATAGAATCTCGCTTAGGAATAATACTTTAATTAGTTGGAAGTTTTTGTTTATTTGTTTAAATTGGATAAGCAGTAACAGTAATACCATCTCTAAGGATCGCTGTATATGAGCAACACCTTCTCAGCGATGCTTTAGAGGGGTTCGAGAAAGGGTTGAAGAAGGTCTGACTTCCGGGTTCGAGATATGGAGGATTCCACCAACAAACCAAGAAAATAACCAATTAGCCAAACCCCGTAAAATTCTAACCCCATAAATTAGTGGACTACCACCCTACTTTAGGTTTCTCATTGTTCACCGCCCTATAGGGTAGCCTTCGGTGCCCATCCAAATCAATACAATAATGGCTAGAGACTCAGCGACCGCCTCGTGAAGGTAAACAACGATGGTACCAAAGCCCAAGTCCCTGCCACCGCAAAACCTCAAAAATGTCGGTTGAGAAATTGAAGGTCAATATGGAGAGGCTAACCCAGATATCATCACCGGAATCTAGAAGAGGCGGAAGAAAGAGGAGAAGGCAAAGAGGAAAGAGGGAGAAGAAAAAGGAAAAGAGGAGAAGGAAAAGAGGAAAGAGAAGAAAGCAAGGAAGAAAGCAATGAAGCGCCGAGGGAGGGCCCAAGAAGACCAATGCATGCGGAAACGAGGACGCAAGAATAGGGAAGAGAAGGACGAAGGGCAAGGCAGGAGTCATGACGGAACAGCCACCGAAGTGAGAGATCGGTCAAATCGCTATCGCTAACGAACCGGTTATATGCACCAACCCTCATCGCCGGGAGATTCGGTGGATGCCAGAATTTTGATGAAGTATTCGCCGGAATCGAGAATCCTCGGGCAGAAGAAACTGTAACCTGCCATCTTCGGAGCCGAAGAACCCTAAGAAGAGGACCCCTGCAAACTCGTGACCCGGTAGAATCATGCAAGCTACCCCGGCCAAGGTTCCCGCGCTTCCCAATGGGCAAGAGGGCGAGGGAAGGATGTCGGCTGTGCTAAAAATGCCGCAAAGAAGTTCAACGAACGCCGGGGACCAGACACCTTAGGGCCCTCGAGAGGGAGGAAGGAATCACACGGCATATACAGCCATTTACCCCAGCGTCTATTACTGAGGCATCAACAACAAGGTAAAATACATTGAAGGAGGGCTGCCAACGCGGGAGATAGTCCAAATTGAAAACTCCACCGTATTCGGTCCCCCTGTAGTTTCAATGAAAAGATCCTGCATCTGGGCATTATGAAAGTCTAAGGAACCGAATTTCCAACGGAGTTACTTACTTTATCCCCAGTCAGATTCCAGAGTACACAACTGGAACGAAGCGGCGAA
>JAJEKV010000101.1:267985-403630 GCA_021234155.1 Isoetes taiwanensis
CATTGTAAAAGCTGCGTTCAGTTACGTATTGCGCCGAGATCAAGAAGAAAAAGGGGTGCAAAGTGGCTGATCAATGATTTTGGATCTGCCAAAGTTGTTTCTTCGACGGTGGAAAGTGGAGCAATTTGGGACGCCTACGGAAGAAGTTGCAGTTCAGTAGCATGGCGGTTTTCCTCATAAGATCGTTATTTTTGATATGGGTATCCACTGAAGGAAAGGCACAAAAGTTGGATGATCTTGGAATTACTCTACATTTAGACTGGGTGCACGAGAAAGGAGTTGTCCACAGGAGACTGTCTCTGAGGCTGCAGCACTTGACATCTTCGAGAGAGATGCATAGAATGTGGCTAAAAATATGAAAGTCTGAAAATTTGTTGAAAGAGCGCAGGAGGCTCACGGGAGCTTCATGTTGTCAGGAGATAGGCCCCAATGCAAAACACAGCCAGCGTGTCGGATCACGAGACAGTGAAACTATATGTTTGGTCAAAAGGTTTTTGTGAGCTGACCGAGGCGAAGAATGTGGCAACTCTAAATGGGATTCACCACCAGAAGTGGCTTCGACCCTAAAAAGAAAAGTTGCTTTGGTGAAGCAGGGCCTTGAGAAGATGAGTCTCACTTGCTTTCTATAAGGTGTCACTTGGTTATAAAATTGCCATACAGGGCGTGGGTGATGGGCCAAGCAGGCATCACTCATTGTTCTTGATAGCCGTGTACAGAGATGGACACAAGATGATTCGGCACATGCTGCAGTCACGGTGGTTTCATCACTATCGTGGCAGTTTACATACTCTGACATCTCCTTTATCTCACTAAATTACCAAATGATGTGAATGCATTAAAGTGATGAGGCAAAGCGATGGCGTGGGAGTAGAAATAAAGATAGTGAGTTTAATTAGAAGTAGATCCGATCCTTACATGATGCATATTCTCGAATGATAAGGCCTGAAAGAGACTGAGGGAAACGGAGGTGAGAAGATTGCTTAGCGTGATCTTTATTTCAGAGATGAGCCCCTAGAAGATGTTTTTTATGTAGAATCAATTAGAAGACAAGGGAAAGGCTACTGTGGATTCTGGTGCTGGACCCTTACACTGGGGAGACAGAAGAGAGGAGAAGAAAAGCGATTAAGGCCCACATCCTTTTCATTATGATCGTCTGCAGCGCACTTGGGAGGGAGTAGACCAGTTTCTTTAAGTTCAGTTGATATACTAGATCTTTGGGAGTAAGAGCTATAGGAGTGGTCTCAAGCTGAGACACCGTGATGTTTTTCAGGGGAGAGAGTCCCAGGGGTGCTTCAGGGGTGGAGTGGAGCTGGTCACGAAAATAAAGCTTCCACCTCTAAATTCGGATTACCTCCGGATCTGAGCTGGGCGGGAACAAATGAGAAAGCGGATGGAGCACATAAGATGGAATCTCGACGACCCAGTAGGTTAACTTTTGATTGAAGGATGGTGACGCCAGCTATTATAGAAAGGAGAACAAAATTGACTGCACCCATAGGTGTCCACGGATCTAACCTCCTTGAAAGCCTGAAACTGGACAGGTTTTATTCTAAAAGTCTAAGACACCAAAGATGTCAAAAAAAGAAGAAGGAAATAACTATAACTTTGGCGGGTTATGCAGAAGGTTATAAGCAAAACCAACTCACGAGATAAGGTAGCGAGTTTTATAATGTATCTTAAAATGTCTTTAAGCGGAGGAGTTTGATCCTGCAGCATAATTCTTCTATCTCGGAGGCCTTGACACCATCCAAGGGTCAGTCACTTTGTGACCCCATTGTCTCATCTTCGGATGGGCATGTTGGTTTAAAGGTGTACTCGCAGCATCTCTGGCTTAGCGGATAAATTCTCTCTTTAAATCCGGCTGGAGCTGACAAATCATTCTGATATACTTAGTGATAGAGGGAGCAAGCATCGAGAATTCGGTGCCCACTTGAATGTCTTCTTTGGAAGGAAATCAAATCACTCATAAGAAAGAATTTTCCTGCTGAAAGATGAATTTATGGTAGATTTATAAATCAAGACACATCTGTACTAATTGGTTTGAGAGAAATTAGCTGAGGCCATATAATTCATTATGAGGAAAACTGATTTGTTTACTTCCCTTCAGTTCTCCATAGAAGGATATAGAAACCAGTATGCTGGGAGTTTGGAAGGAAGAAATCGACAGGACTCTCAAGAGAGGTTGAGTACTTGAAACTACAGGGTTCGATTGTCCATTGGGACCCGAGAAGCAAGATCTGAATAAATGGTCTTCATTTTCGCATGAGAGAGAGACATCAGAGACATTAATTTGAAAATTCTGGTGGAAGGCGCTTGCGGTTTGTGGCTGACTTTTTGTGCCATAGTTGCAGATAAGCCACCGATTTTGGGGTTGTCGGGGACTTCAAGATATCAAGTTGGCTCTGCAGAGACTACAGGATATTGAGGGTGTATACTCATTTCTTGATCTTTCATAAGATACACCTTGGCCTCCTTCCTTTAAAAAGGAATTTCCTTTTATGTTGCCAGGTGATATTGTTGTTCCATTCGACGAGGAGATATAATTTAAAATTTATAGGGATATATCATCTTCACTTTGATCTTGGAATCAAAGGAATAGGTCCCGAGTTAACATCAAAATGATTCAAGTTGTGATCAGGCCTTGCGCACAGTTTAGCTTGATGCAGGAAGTTTTACAATAGACGATTAGGAATTTGTTTTCCCAAGGAGTGAGGGTTCGAATATGTTTTGAGAAGGGTATTTCCTCCCATAAATACATTCCTTTATACCTTTTAAGCCATTGTCACTTCCCTTTATCAAGGGAGGGACAATTGTTAGAGATCGCCTTGAAATTCAAAAAGGTATAAGGGAGCGACATTTTGATATTCCATCCATTATGGTTGCATTTAGGGATGTGGTGCTTGGTGAAACTGGATCTTTGGATGCCTTGTAGCTCTGAAGAAATGTTTTCTAACTGCGGTGGCATGCTTTTCGATATTAGTGATCCCAAACCCTCCATAGACTTGGGGTTTAACATTCTTCAAATGAGGTAGGAGTCAGGCATCTGTTCTTTGCCGAGATAAATCTCCCAAGGATACCTGCGACTTTTTGTAAAACACATATTTTGGGCGAGAATGAGGATTGATAAACATGGGTTGAGGCAATGGAGTTTGCAAAATTGACCGACTAGAAAAGGAACTTGGGTTTAGAGTATCAACTTTGTGGTAGAATTTTCTCAATAATGCCATTCCATAAAATCATGACGTTTGATCGGATAGGAATGCAAAACAATTTAGATGAACACTTGTTTGGGGGTTGAAGCGCAATCAAGGAGAGTAGGCGCCGAGCTCCAGATGGTAATATGGGAGGGTAATCTTAGTTTGAAAGCGAGGGATGCAATGCGCATCGGAAGGTTGCCAAAATCATTTAGGATTTCATGGTATGATTTACACTCGATTGAAGGTCCATGGATAAGAGGATGAAAGTGTCATCACCAAATACTGACTTTAAATTAGTAAATTCTTTCTCATTTGTAGGAAACACATTGTGTGTTCTGTTGGCATACTGTGGAGGGCTTCCATTACAATGATGAAGGGGGCGGGGCATCTGTTTGACTCCTCTTGATGTTGAAGAAGGGAATTTCCCCATTAATGATAACCCAGGGTAGGAGTTGGTGAGAATTGCTGTAAAAGGTTGATTAATTTGGTCTTGGCGGGTTTTCTGTGACAGAATTTAAATTCAATTAGTGTCAAATCGCTTTACTAATGTCTATTCGAGCTTGAGGGAGAGCAATCTCTTGATTGGAATGTTTGTCCCAGGGCCTAAATGGTGGCAACATTATCAGGATATTTCTTCCTTTCAAGTGGCGATTATTTACTATTTGATGATGTGTTAAAATCTCACCTTGACCTACAGTGATGGCACTGAAATAATCTTTGTAGATGACATTAGTTAGAGAAATAGTTCTTATAATCCGAAAAGGAGATGGGTCTAAAATTTTGGGATCAGAGTGATAAAGTCGTGTTGATTCTATCATCCATCTTTTTCCTTAAAAGAAACTCGTTAGCAACATTCAAAATGTATGGTCCCAAAAATATCCTGGTTGTTTTTAAAAATTCAGCGGGAAGACCATCAGGTCCCGGGGATTTTCTTATTCTTCATACTATTGACCACTTTGTTGGAGTTCATCAATGGAAAAAAAGGCATGTTAAGGCTATGTTCTGATCTCTTGAGTAACTGCTTCCAAAATTGATGAAATTTTCACTTTCCTGCTTTGGTTAATTTACGCACTAAGGTACCCATAATGTTAGTAAAATGGTTGGTGGCAATCTTGATTATTATCTCCATTAATTTTAATACCATTGACCAAGACCTCATCAATCTGATTTCTTTTTGACTCGCCTTTGGCTTTAACAAAAAAATATTTGAGTGGGCCTTTCATCTTCTTTTTAGCTCAGAGTTATCTTTGGATTTTTAGTCTCCAACCTGCTGCTATCCTAAATTCTTCAAGGCTTAATCTCGAGACTAATTCTTATTGTACTCATCTCCAACGAGATTTGGAAGAAGACTTCTAAGATTATTCAAATTGGGCTAATTTAAGCGGTGGGAATCTCTTTCCCCATTTTAAGCTTGTTTTAATAAGCTTTGCAAGGTTACACCACCGGGACATCCAACCATAAATTTTGCCATAAAAGGTTTTAACAAGATAATTGATCACCTCGATCGTAATATCCTTAAAATCGAATGATTAATAAGTCGAGCATTTAATTTGAAATAGGAATTTCTCACAGTGGCAGGACTCACTATTTGTTGAATGATAATAAGGCGAAGTGATCAATAGAATTATACCCTTTGATTAATAGCTTTTCTAAATTCCAAAGATTTTCTTGGGAAGGTAAAATCACATGCATTGAAAGCGACAAATTGGGTTAATCCTCACGATCGGTCCAAATTTGAATTCATACAGGGTTAACAGCTAGAGTAGAGATTGTTGAGAGAAATCAAGTTAGACCAAAGAGAGTTAGACTGCAAATGCAGGGGAGAGAGGCCTGAAATTTGATTTCTCATGAAGCTGTGAGTGGCCATGTTAAGTCCCTCCCATAATGATATCATCAACCTCAATATTATTTAGACTGATTATAATCTTGTTCCAGATGACTGTTCTCTCAGCTAGGCTATTGTAGGCATAAATATTGATGATGGCTAATCTAAGGTTATCCATCTTGAAACAAAGAATCTGCCATCTGCCTAAGTTGTCATTGACCATATCTTCGGTGGGTGATGTTGAGATTCTTTTTCCGCCAGGAATGGCCACTCCACCCGAGGCGATATGGGGGGAGGGAGCCCAAGTCTCCATGCCAGGGAGGGTCCTAGCTATCTTAGAACTGAAGTCAACATCATGCAATTTGTGTTCTTGAAGAAGGAGGAAATCTGGGATCAGGGAAGAGAGGCAAACTTTAAGTCTATCCCTTTTACTGGAATCATTTATACCTTGGAGATTCCAGGTAATTATGTTAAGAGAGCTATTCATTATAAAATGAAGGAGATTTGTAAGGAGAGAGGTGCTCCCTGGGACTTCTTCTGATCGGGGTCTTCACAGCTCCATCATTCTTGGATTGGCATCTCTTCTTCCTCTTGCTGACGACTTGATTCCACTCTTGCTCGGAAGAGATCTCTGTAATGGTGACATTGCTCTGCTGCTCATGCCTGCTGGGGGTCAGAGAGATGGCTTGGTTATGATCTTTCTTGCCGAGTCTCATAATTAGAATCTTTGGGTCAGAATCGAATTGCAGCTTGATGTTGAGAAAATTCATAATATTGGAGGGAATGGGTCTGCTGGGTCTGCAATTTAACAGATCAAAATGTTGCATAGCAGAGCTGGAGGGATCTTGACTCAAACTATTGAGATCCTCGATAGGGATAGCAGTTGGACTGTTGATTGCCTTGTTGCTGCTGCTGCTGTGATTGATCATCCCCTGTTCAGAGAGGGTACATTGACTCCTAGAAGACTTTTGTATCCAAACTTGTTTGACTTCAGATTGAACCGGATTACTCTTCTTAACTGTCTCTTCAATTATCTCTGCTTTAGGGGCAGAGTAGGGGACATTGCTAAAACTGATCTGAATTTGCATAAGCTTAAGATGCGAGATCCTGATGTTCACCGAGGGAGACCAGTCAGAGAAGATGGATTTTGAGAGACAGACAGAGGGGAAATTGGTTTGGGGGATATTGATGTCCAGAACCTGGCCGAGGTGGTTGCCAATGGCTCGAAGGTGATTGGGGGTCCATAAGGATGGGGGCAAATTTGGGAATTTGGCCCAGGTAACAATGGAGATATTAGAGTGGTCTCCTGGAATGAAATCAGGAAACCACTTCATAATGTATACCGAATGTTTGCCAAAACTTCTGATTCTCTTTTTGAGCATATTATTGGCATGATAGTTGTCTTGGCAAATGACTTGAAAAGTTTTAGTATCCAATTTCAGAATGGAGGCAATTTTGCAGTGGTGAAGTTTTGTGATGTGGAACTTTACTTCACTGGGAGCAGGACAGGAGTTGGGAAAATGGAAGATAAGACCTCTGTCTAGAAAAATATTGGAGGCTGAGTGCTCCCTTATGGTAGAAAGGTCTAAAAGAGCAGGGATATCAGCCTTGGCTGGGACTTGATTCCCTGCATCCTTATTAGTACATACATAGAAATCCTTTTCTGAAATTTTTGGAACAGAATTTTGAACAATTTCAGAGTAAAAGATGTTACTTTTTATCTTGTCGGCCTTGCCCAGAATCGGAACCTCGACTTGCACTTTGTTTTCTTTTTCCTTGTACTTGATTTCGTTGAGGTTAGCATTCTTGAATTCAGTGCAGTTCGGGCATGTACAATTAGCAGCTTCCTCAGGGATAAAGTAACCATTGCTGTCGATGCACTTGCAGCCATTGGAACTTGAGTACAGCATCTCACTAATCTGAAATTTTGCTTTGGTACCTTCGAGAGTAACAACGCCATCAAGGATAGCAGCCTCCGTAATGTATTTGAAATCCTTATTCCATTTTTTGGCAACATTTGGAAAAATTTCAGCCCATCTTTCAACCATTTTGAAAGAGACTCTGCTCCATCCCGGCCCGGAACAAAGTTTCTGATAACATTTATTGGCTCTCATCTTGAGCTCATCCATGGTTGTTCGAAAAACCCCGTTCTTTAGGCTGCAACAGTTTTGAGAAGAATGGCCTGACTTGATCGTCATTTTGGAGATGAGGAGAAGGTCGAGGTACTGAATTTTATCAAGAGTGTTGAAGGCAAATCTTTTGTCATCAGACCTGCCTGCTGAAAAATCGGACTCATTTTTTTCCTGTTCCTCAAAAGCCTGGAAGATCTCACCGTCCTGCATCATATCCATGATAATCGCTGTTGCTTTTTGTTGAGTTTTTAGAAGATTGAAATGGGCATGGAGCTTTTTAAATCTGTTTCCAATCACTGTCCTGATCCTGTTCCAGTTTGGCAATATACCTGATGTCTATTTCCTCACCAGGCTTGAAGGCCACAACCTTGACTCGGGAAGATGATGCTTCAAACCTTGCAGCCATGGTTGGGCTAACTCTGTTAGACCTTGGAAGAAAGTCGCGCGCCGGATGACGGAGGCTGAAGGAATTTTTGAAAAAGAGAGGTTTAGAAAAGATCCTTGAGAATGACATGGCGAAAACAGGGGAGCCAAAGAAAAGGGAACTGAGGGGTCAAATCAAGGGAAGAGAAGGAAAAAGGGGAACTGACAGGGCCAGCAGGCCCTACCCAGAACCCGGGGGGTTCACTCATATATAAGGGGGGTATGCCATCTGCGTGGATGGGGTGGCGAAAAACCCCCAGATCATGGATTTTTAAAAGTAAAATTTGACCCTTAGAATAAAAATTACCTAGAGCTAGTGCAAAATAAACGAGGAAAAGGACCCTGCCGATTATATGTACATAAATGGGTCGAAAAAAACCCCCTCCCAGGTAACGCACATGGTTTATCGTAAAAAAAAGCGGTGAATCCCCTTGACCCCGAAATCTATCATGGGAAGGAAGGGTCAAATAAAAGGGGGAGCCGCGGAAAACAAGAAGCGGCCCGAGAGCACACAACGGAAAAATAAAATCTGAGGAAACCAGAGATCAGAACCTAGGCTGACAGAAACTAGTTGGCTATCGAGAACCTCCAAACTACAGTGTCAATTTCTTGAATAGTTCTTGCAGGTTCCAAATCAAAGAAAGAGGCCCAGTGATAGATAGGTTCCACTCCAAAATCGACAGGACAGTTCATAAGGAAAAGATTTCTTTCAAATCTATTTCCTAAGAAGGGTTGAGAATTGTGCGTGGTAACTCTGATGGATCCAACTCTATCAAAGCACAGGATGCAAAGATAATAGAAATTGAAGCTAATTCTACAGAAACCAACCCGAGATCTAGTTTCTATTGCTAGTCTAATTAGATTTTCTATAATCAGCACCGAATCGTGATGGTCCCAACCTCCCAAGGAATTTGGGGGAAGCCCAACCCCTGGAGAACAGCCTCTAGCAAGGCCTCATCCATCGGGGGTGAGTGATCCCTTGCAAATCCTCTGGGAGGAGTCCGTTGGCATTAGGCGCGAGTTGTAGGCGCTCAACATTTTCACAACAGTCTAGTTCCAACCAGCCGGTTAACTATGCGACCGAGAACGTGCCTATACTTCCAATTACATTTGAAATTCCGACTGAAGGGGATGTAGAGAACGCAAACCAGGAAGACAAATTTCAAGATGTTACAGTGGATTCGGAAAGCTCTAGTCAGGTTAGCATAAAGAGTAATGAAGTATCAACCATAGTTCAAACATTAAGTGATGTGGTTGGCACTTCTGGCAGACCGAAGACAACCGAGAGTAAGCTCATCATTGCGGAAGTTGAACTGGAACCAGAAAGGTATGTTCTTCAAACACAAATGAAAAATCGCCCGGTGGCGATTTCAATTTTCTTTTTCCTTGTCTCACAAGTGTGTGCTTTCTTATTACAGACCTAAACCGGTTTCCTCCAAAATTCTGGTGTTCGATTTGAATGAAGTGCACAGAAACCATTTGAGACACGTACGAAATGGGTATATCCGCGGCCGTATCTGAAGGAGATGTTAGACCAAGCTTTCACTTTATTTCGTTGTGCAATTTGGTCGTCGATGGAGAATAGAAATATACGGGAAGTTTTGAGAGTAGTTCTGAATTACATAGAGATTGGGCATCTGTTTTGGGATCGAGCAAATGTAAGTCATTTAAAACCCGAAGGATCCGTCGAGGTAAAATATATTTGTGAAGTGCTTGAGCGACATGATGGATGACTTAGGCGTTCGGGAGAAGGAAGACATCATTATAGTTGATGATGACGCTTTGAAGTGTTGCTTCAATCGATCCACCGATCACTAAATCCACCATCCTATCATCCCCCGATATGGTTTACCACGAGATGATTTTACGCTAAGCTTCATTGGTGTCATGCAAAAATAGCTTCAGGGAAAAAGCGGTCGAAGATATACAAACACTATACCCAAGAACTTGATCGGACAGGGGGAAATTGGGGACCTTGAGAAAATCGTTCTAGAAAGGGAACTCTTTTGATATATATGTATACCGGAAATACACTTTCCATAAAAGTTTTGAATATGAAATATACTTTACACCAAACACATTCAATATATTGTGTTCTTATATACGCATTATTGGTTACATTATGCGTATTGTTTTTATATTATGTGTATGGTTTGCTATACTTGCAATAATTTGTATGTATATCACCACAATAATTTAGGTGTGTATAAATAGGTATGCATGAAATTGGCAAAACCATCCGGCCGGCCTCCGCCTTCTACTTGTTATTATGGCACATTCTATTACCCGCAAGATGAACCATGCGGACCTCTGCGGTGTCGCAACTAAATAGAACTTCAGCGGCTTGATGTCGTTGCTATGAATCTTATCCGCTTCTATCCTGATCTCTTCGATGTTGTAATCCATCTTATATGGAATCCGAGCATGGTTTGTTCATGATCGATGGGATCTCGGACCGCACTGCGGCCTTTGTCGGCGATGAATCGGATTAGTTTTTAGGTTTATGTTCCATTATAATGCGTTATTCATGCCAAACAAATCGCCCACGCCGCGATTTAAACCACGGAAAATCTACGTTTTGTAGCAACTTGCTTGCAAGTTATTTATAAGTAAAGCACTACAATTTCAATGTTTAGATTTCGTTTATCGTCCGTGATGGTATGAATTAATAAGCAATTTCCTACTTTTTATATTGCCAACGATACATCATAATATGGGTCATTTGCATCGAATATTTGAATGCCTTTGCATTTCAACATAAAATGCATCTTCCTAGCCCGAAAATGAACTCACTGCAAAAGTGTGGTTAATTCAATATAATGGTCACTAAAAGGCTTATACGGCGCGATTTTGGAATAGACATAATCCCAATTTAATTGAATGATGGTTCTTTGAGTACAATGTCTTTAACCCGCGCAATCCAGAAAGGACGCTCTTCGTCATCGTCAGTCGAAGGTACAGCTATAAGCATCCCCTTACTCAAATCTGCTAGTTTTTCTGGAGTTTGGCCTTGGTTCTTTTTCAAGGCACGTCTACTTCCGAGGTACATTACACGATCAGGTTCCTTGTTGACTTCAGTACTGCAGAACACGGAACCCTTTGCAATTCCTTGGTCTGCCTCAACAAGGGGATGAACTTGAGTACCAGGCCAACAAAAAGCAACTTCCAGGGAGATGCTGTTGAGGGATTTAGTTACATCCTGCATTATTGAAAAGAAATTCTCCCACCAGCCTTTGTCCTCCTCACTGAAGTACTTAAAACCTGACCTTATACTTTTCTCCATGCTGGTCAGTGAGACGAAGGGATTTTTGTCCTTGTTCTTTTCTGTGTAGTCTATGGCACTTTTCAGTGGCTGCTGAATAGCCCTTCTCATTATCTTAGTTTCAGGAACATATTTTAAATATTGTAGGCCTGCCCAGGCTGCCAAGTTTGGGAGGTGACAAAGTACTTCCCTTGAAGTTGTGCTTTACCGTCCTTGAGAAATTTTTTTACATGATGTTGAAATGTCAAATTATTCAACTTATGGATAGCAGGACCTGTATCACCATGACGCTGGAAAACAAACTCACGAAAATCAAACGTCTCGCTAAGCACTTCGACAACTGGGCAAAAGTATGCTAGTGGGTATCAAAAAAACGCGGCCCCAGCACTTAGATCAGCACCCTGGATGTACTATTCTATCATAGTATTCCACTTGTTATTAATTGGAGTTGTTACATATTTCTATTGATTATCTAATTACCGTGTGCTAGTACCAGTAACATCTTAAACAAGCTGCCATATGGGGTGCTATATGAGTGTTTGTCGGCATGTGTCCCGGGGCCTTTTTTTTTTGCACCCCACCAAAGATACTTTTGCCTAACCGAGTTGGATTGTAAGCTTGCTCAATCACACTGCACAAGGAGATGCACAGAAAATCTGCTGAACATTTGGTCTATCTGATCATGGGTGTGGCCCATAAGTAAGAAACCAACCTTGACCTTTCGAAAGATACCCAAATCGACCAAAGATTATGCAATAAGCAAATAACACCTGGTTTTGTTTTCTCTAGTAGTATTGTCTAATCAGATGTGCAACATCGAGGCAACTTCTCCTTTGCCCGAGAAAATCTTATTTAGTATTGTCACCGTGAGGTTAGGATCGTATGTATATTTGGATAGGTCAAAATACTCACGCACCCTTACAACACCATGAAATATCATCCTTCCCAACCAAATGAAGCCTCAAAAATCGGATTCATCTAAATCCTTTGGAACATTTACAAAATGGGAAAGTAGCGTCTTCTTTTGATCCATCATAGTCTACCACCAACGTATATATTAAGTGGCCTCTCAAAGATTTCTTTCTATGTTTTGCTAGCTTCTTTCTCTCCAAGGCTTGAGCCTCTCAGGAACTTGCAACTCTTGAGTTGTCGAAGCGCGATTAAGGACATTAGTCGGTACCTTGAAGCAAAGTAAGGCTCCATTTGCGGCTAAGCTTTTGTAAGCCGTGCTATCTGGCGCATGAGCAAAGCGTGTCGATTACCACCTTGAAAAAGCAGTGGGCTCCAGGCTAAAAAGCTTTTGTAGCCGTGCTATCTGGCGCGCCGTGCGAAACTTCGAGGGGAAGGGGCTACAAGATTGAAGAGAGACCTCTTTGTCGCGAGTACTACAAGATTGAAAAAGACACCGCTATCGCACATAGACAAACTCAAGACTAAATAGCCGTGCTTTATGCCCATAAGACAATGTCTCTAAGCCGTTACTCACAGAAGGGATTAGATGAAAGGGGCGTACTTTTTCTAGAATATCCTTTGCCATTGATCGTTTTCCTTTAATGTGGAGCAGCTAGTATACCAAAATGTGCCTCTTGAATCTAACAAGATTAAATTCTTGCTTCCACAACCTCAAGAAGTAGGAATAGGATATGAACTTACGACTTGAACTCTGGAAAAGATCCTTGTACATGCTGTAGACTTCCTTCTTAGTACTCATGCGGCCGGATGATATCTCTGGATTTGTTTGAAAAATCGCTCCCGCAGGTTGGAGTCAAAAGAAACCTACCAGCCAAGCTTTTGCTTCTAGGCAATACATCACAGGCAACTTTTTTTGGGTGTGAATAGTCATCAATGCGCGGATTCTGTCTAACCTCTTTTGCACTCTTGACATGTGGCGACTTCCAATGGCATGTATTCTTTTTTTAAAAGCAAGTTGGCTGCTTGTGTTGCTCGAAATATAGTATGAAAAATTGTCTCCAACTTCGGGCCTTAATTTGTATGCCAAATTACAACTCTTGATCACCTTTAGACATTTGACAAAACCGTTGTCTTATGTGCCTTAAAGGCGAAAATGTAAGGCCTATAAGCATTTTTTAAACAACAATTCGGTCTCCTCGACTTTCTCATGTAAGACAGTCCATCAATGGCTTCGCGCCTCTTGTTCTAAAAGCTTTTCTTGTGGGATCCCTCTTAAATCTTGCCTTAGCTAGCAGTATGGGTTTTCAACTGCGGGACTTTTATTACGGCGTGCAATACGTGGTAGGTCTTTCAGAGTGCGAGCAAGACGTCTTCAAACACGCGGTCATCAACCTTTGTTGCCCTCAGCGGAAGTGCAGTGCTGTCGGCAAATAATGTTCTCGACTTTCTCTTGAGAATCGAAGGTCTTCCTCGAAGCCCTTTCGTTAAAGAAGGGCCGGAAGACGCGACACCACGTCTCTCCAGCCAGAATCTGCAATATATTGCAGCGATTAGGTGTAGTTCCCGGAGAGGTGAAGGAGTATCAAAATAGAGTGAGTACGTTGAGTAGGGGAAAGAGGAGAATATACTTCATGATTGTGGCGGGGAGGGTGTTTTAAAAACTAAGAATCTTGTCAAAACGTGTTTTGGAGATGGAGTTTGAAAAGAGGTAGACACACGCAGTAGGGTGTAAAGGGAGGGAGACGGTGTGGAGGAGGTAGCATCCGGAGAAGCGTGATCGAAGTCTTCATCATCGCCACCTCACGGTGTGGAGTGTGTTGTAACTAACCACGAGTCAATATTGCCACATTAGCGGGGAGGAGTTGAAGTAAAAACGTTGGAGATATTCCCCCAAACATCGACATATGGAAGGTGTCGCCCCTATGGGACACCTTTGGCACTTCTGCACTTTGGCGTGTCTATTCACTTTGAATATTTTGGAAGATGTCGCCTATGGGACACCTTGCACTTTTTTGCACTTTGGCGTGTCTATTCACCTTGAATATTTTGTATGTTCTCGTCACCCATGTGGAGGCTCTTGAGATATTCCAAAAAACATCGACATAGGGAAGGTGTCGCCCTATGGGACACTTTCAATTTTCGAAAAAATTGCCCTTTTTTGGAATAATATGGAATTCTTTATATTAGGGCTTATTGGGGTTTACCTCGAGTCATCCCTTTTCAAAGATACCTAAGGGGGTCCATATATAAGGGACTCCCCAAAACATTACCCCCCTTTGTATCAAAAAGTCTTACTTCCCTAATAAGGGAATCTCCTAGATACAGTCTCCTTGATATGATTATTCCCACTTAGCACTGGGTGAGAAGATGTGGCCCCACCAGAAGGAACATAGTAACGTCCCTGTACCTAAGGTTGGGAGATTGCCTATAGTCATAACCACTTCGGGATGATCATTGTCTATTGGAATTGCGTGGCATCAAAGGAGCACTCAAGCGTGCTAGGGGTATTAGCGGCAATTAGATCAATGAAAGCGGACATTATCATGCTGCAGGGAGCATAGGCTCCCCGACTTTGAGGCTAGTTCTCTTGGCGGTGGGTGGGCAATGGCTATTCCTCTTTTGAGTTGTGCAAAATTCGGGGAACTAAGGGAGGTACTTGTATCCTTTGGAAAGGTCGGACTCGAAAACCATTTCGTGTTGGGGGTGTGGCATTTCAAAACAATAACTAACTATTGGGGGCTTGTTAATGTTCGCCTCAATAAACCAGCAGAGGGGCAATTATGTGGAATAATATTGAGGTTGGTTTTCCAAAGACGAGAACGCCGTTGATAACCGGATACTTGGGGTGACCTAAATATGACCGACACATTGGGATCAAAAAGTGGGCTTGCATAGGAATCTGAAGAGGAAGAACGAGCCCCGGCTTTCTCTCAATCAGCAAGGGCTTTTCTCCGGTTCCTCCCTCCAATACTACATTTTCTGGTCTAGCAAAATGTATGGGTCGGATAGAGTGTATTGTTTGCTTGATAGATTTTACTGCCAACAAATCTGCAGAATTTATGGACAAATCCTATGTTGAAGGAGATCTTGCATTCACTCATTTGGGATCATGTTCCATGAGGCTTACCTGGGAGGATATCCCTCCGCCAGATGTCGGGTAATATTCCTTTCAAGTTCAACGTCTCATGGTTAACCAAAGAAGTGTTCAGAACCCTTTTAAGGCTTTCCTTGGCTCAATCGGAAAATGGGGACAACTCCCCTCCATGAAGGCATGGGTCCATAAGCTCAACTTCATGAAAGCTTGGGTCAAGAAATGGGAAAGAAATAGGGCTCGATCTTCAAGAAGGAAAAGGATCTTTGTCTATAATAGTCTCCGGATTATCAAGCAAGAACTTTTAGCGACCCCTATAACCGAGATAAACACGCTTTGGGAGGAGCTCAAAGCAAAGCTAAAGCTATAGAAGAGGAGGAAGGGGTGTGTGCTATACGCCCAAAACTAAATGGTGTACACGTTGAACTTGATCATGAGAATTCTAAGTGTTTTTAGAATTTGGGGCCGATTAGCGAAAAAATAGCATTACCTCTATCAAAGATCAAAATCAGGTCCTCCTAACGGATCGGGATGAAATCAAACGCTTCATTAGGGAAAACTTCCGGGACCAATTTAAAGAGGAACCGATTCCATCCACTTTACGGATCGAGAATTGCTAAATGGCTGCCAAAGGTTGATTATACAACACTTGGTTTGGAAGGCGACAATCAATCCTTACTTCAACCACTAGGGATGAAGAAGTCTATAGAACGCTTTGCTCCCTCGGCAACTAGTAAATCCTCGGTCCCGGGCGGATTTCCCGGGAGTTTTTCGGGGAGTTCCGGGAATTCTTGGGGCGGGACTTCCTCCCGAGCTATTAGGGGTGCATGGAACTCCCGCCTTTACATCCTTCCTTGGCATTTGGATTCATCACTCTCGTCCCTAAAGTGTCAAGACCTCAGTTATTAGTGAATGGAACCTATTGCTTTGACCAATGTCCTATATAAGGTCATCATGAAAGTTCTGGCTAACCGCCTCAAACCTATCCTAAAATAGGATTATTGGCGAGAACAATCAGCCTTTCTCCTGGAAGAAACATTACGGATAATTACTTGGTCGCTAGGGAAGGGTTACATTGGTGTAGGGTATCAAAACGTAACCGTGTCATAAAAGATGGATTTCGGGAAGGCTTATGACTCTCTTAGATGGGAGGCTCGCAGAGGTGATGGTTCATATGGGTTTCCATAGGCGGTTTGTTGATATCTCTATGGGCATGAACAAAATTAGCATCAACATCGGTGCTTGTTAATGGGGAACCATCCGCCTCTTTGATCTCTGAAAAGGTGTCGGGCAAGGGTGCCCTTGGCTCCTTACTTGTTTCTCATTATGGCAAATCTCTCACTAGGATGGTGAAACTCAAAATTTCAAAGGTTCAATGAGTGGTCTCTCCTACCGTGTGGTCTTTGACGAGCTCACAATTATGCAATATCACGGGCGACACCTTCATGTTTCTCATATTTGATGATGGTAGCTTTCAAGACATTTTGGGACGTTCTCCGCCTTTGAGATCATATCCGGGATTGGTCTTAACCCTAACAAATGTTCCACTCTATGGGCACTAGAGATCTGGCGGATCCTCGAGCTAGTATGCTAGGGTTTCGGTGGGTGGCGGTGAATCAATCACTCTTCCGGGCCTTCCACTTTCCTTATCCGATAGTATCAAAGGACTCGCAGTCGCCTCTGTTGGATCGTCTTGAAAAGAAGGTTGCCCTATGGTCACCCAAAGGTCTTGCGGTTAATGGCGTGTAATTGGCTTCCAATCTTTGCCCTTCTTTGCCTCTCACATTTTCTTCTCGTCTGTGATAGTGGCAATGTAAATTTGTGTACAATCAGATCCAGTCATAATCGAAATTTATCCGGGAGGTATGGCCAAGGTTGGTTGGTCGTAATTATGTAGTGATAAGAAAGAAGGTGGTCCAGGTTGCAAAAGACCCTTCTCTCGTGCTCGAGCATTAGCGACCCGGATACATATGGAGAGTACTACAAGGTGACACTTCCCTGCCACGGTATTTGTCGGATATTGGTTTCAACGATGTAAACTCAAAAGCAAGCCCTCCCTCCTAGGGACGATTTGAGCCGCCTTTTAGAGACTTCAAGATAGCCCCGTGGTACCTCTCCCGTTATGAGAAGAATACTCCAAGCATGGGCGAGAGGTGCTACCATTATGCTCTCACCTAAGCTACCTCCACATCTTTGGTAAGATCAATCGCTTTCGGAATATTAGGGTTTTGGGATCAAGGAATCTTCCTCTTGCACTTGTACACCCCGGATCTATAGTAAGTGGAAAAGTCACACGGGATCTCCAGGCTATCTCACCTTTGGGGAATGGTAGATGGATCTCTGGTCCAAACTAAAAGGCAGGTCCCAAATGTTTGGCGGGGTGATAGGAAGATCCCGAGGAAATCCGGGCTAATATCTCTGATCTCTCTGGACTGGAGGGTCACGAAGAAAGTTGGGAGTAATGTGGAATTCCCTTCCTACAAGGTAGCTAAAAAGGTTTATCGAGCGCTCCGTGGAGAAGTTCCCCTTAAAGCTGAGCTCATTCTAGGGGTCAATAGACCAGCTACTATTCAACTCCTTGCCAACTCACAAGTCCATGTGTTCTCGAAGAATCCAGTTTTTACGGTGGACAGCCCTTCAAGGTGGCCTCTCCTCAATACTAAACTCTTCACGAGGTATCTCGACAAAGTGAGCTTTGCCCTCTAGGCTGTCAAGCTAAGCGAATCCCTTTTGCAGCGTGTTCTTTTTTGCCCTAGGATTTCTGACTTTTGGAGGTGGGTTACTCCTATTCTAGGACTTGACTCACACCAACTCAACTGGCCGGGTATTATAATTTCATGCAGGGAGCTGCCAAATTACTACTTCTCACGGTATCAATTGTCCCTTTGGGTGGTCCGAAGCATCGATGCGGTGGCTTACTGCGGGGGCAAGGCGTTTTGCATTGACAAAATTAAAAGCCTCTTCAATATGGAGGTGGCCTTAATGGCGCCTAGCCCATGATCCTGAAAAGTTGGGTAGGAACTATAATAAGGAACTTGATAGAATTGGCAAGCTTGAAGGGTTTTACACGTACTTCAAGTGTAATTTTGGTTGACAAGGATGAAGGCAATCATCAATGAAGGGAGGTAAACTCTTGTCTAGATCCTAAAATGAACAACCCCAAACGGGTAATGGTGGTGGAAGTGCCGAAATTTATCTATAGTACTCGCTCTTGTGGTGAAGAAGGTGCTTTGCCCTATAGTACCTACATGAGTGGGGAAGAAGAGCTGGTTGGGCCACTAGTACACCTTCAATTGCCGGGTCTTGGGTCTCTAGATTATATTTCTCTATCTGTCCCGTTGAGGGGACCCAATGTACTCTTTTTCTAAACTAATAAATTATACTCTTTAAAAAAAAAAAAAAAAAAACAAAAAAAAACCGTCTTTGTCGTCGCTCTCCATTGCTGCACAAGGAAGAGTGACTTGTTTCAGCCATTAAAACCTCTCCCTTCAAACCTGCAAGTCTACATGCCCATGCGCGCATAGAAGAGCGATTACAAGCGTAATATACACTAGTTGTCCATGCGGCATAGGCAGGAAAAAATATGTCTATGTCGCGGCGCTTGTCAATGAAAGTAGATGCCACACAACCAAGAAACATTACAAAATATTAGACTTATCTCCACAAGCCAATGTCGCAACCAAAACTAGATCGCATTATGCAAGAATTCATAAACCGAACGACAAAAGTACGTAACACAATATAAATCTGAAAACATATGGAGGCATTTGCATATCTGATTATACTCCAAAGGCATTTCGACCTCAGCCTAGAATTTTGCTCTTCCCGTTCCGAATCAGTAGCATCTCCATAGAGTTACGCTCGCGATAGCGTCGCAAACATGTCGGTGGAAGGTACTTAAACATCTCAGGCCGATGCTTGATTCTACGATTACTTGTTAGAAATTTTATACCAAATGTTGCCCGTTTAGGGACTTTTGCTTAGAGTCAAAGATAGTTGATTTTAAGCTTTTTTGGACATCTGTTTGCAAATTTCTTCTTGGGCATTAGCATTTAGTGTTTTTTTCTTTCATTGTCTATGCGCGCATAGGCATTCTGTCTTTTTTCTTATTATTGTTTTTGCGCGCACAGGCATATTGTTTTTTCTCTGGAATCTTTGTGCTTGGAGATGGGTGCTCGTGAGTATGGCGCCTAGGGTTGCCAGCGTCTGTTCTTGTAACTTGAGCATCAGGACTCCGTTTTCGATGATCTTTAGTTCGTTGGAAAGCTTATTCCGAGAGCTCTCTATCAGTATACATTTTATTAGAGTTTGTTATTAGGTTGGTGGCCGGATTTGGGCCTGTGTGATTTCGGCCACTTTTAGTAGAGATGGGGAAGACAGATCTTGCTCCGACTTCTAAGGTTAGCGCAAAAGCAGTGAAGCTACCGCCGGGTTTGGTGATCGTGATCCCGGTTGTGCAAAAAGAGATAAATAATTCAGTTGAAAGTTCTTTGCCATCGTTGGTGATTGCTCCGGGGTTCTTGAAGAAAGGGATTTTCCTCTCTTGCAAAGTATACCGCAAGTAAGGGGAGTGGAAGTTACATGGAATTTGCATCAAACAGTGCAGGACCCCGTCTCTAATGTAATTTGCTCAGCCCCAGGCAAATGATAGTGCTTGAAAGTCATCCTGATTACGTTAAAAAGTTTCATATCAAAGATTTAGTGATTGGCTTTGTAAAGATATATCTAGTGCATCTAGAAAGGCAAGGGTAGCAACCGGCTTTACGGTATTGTCCAAGGGAGTAAGGATGAGTTGTCGCAATCTTAGACATATTGAAAGCTCGACGGACTTCGGCTTCAACAAAGAATTGCCTCCGGATGATATATTTTACGAGTCTGATGTAGTTCAAGCTTCTGGTATTCCTGTGGTTGAGGTGGACCATCAAGCACATATTAAGTGTCTTGAGAACCTATCCTCATGTGCGCCCTGGGTTATTTTACTGGTGGCTATTTGGATTTTTCATGGTTCCGTATTTGGTTATCTCTAGGCTTTTGGCGCCTTGACTTCCTCCTTTTGGATCCATCAAGTTGTTGGCGAAAAACTTTGTTCTTATTATGTTTGAAAGTAGTGATGCGATGGACTCTCGATGTCAAGAGGGATTGATCCAAGTGGGGAGTATATGATGTATCAATATTACTCTCCGTTTTTCACCGAGATATAGTTCGCGCATTAAAGATGCCTTGTTGGTTCTCGATACCTAATCTTCCCCGATCTAATGGCCCATCAATTTCTAGTTGCAATTGCAACCGGTCTTGGGGTTCATATCGACATTCCATCATGAACGGTCCCGAGGATTTGTGTCTCAATGCCGGTGGATTCGGCTTTACCAGATTGTATAGTGGTGAAAAGTGGGCCTTGGTATAAGAAGTTGGATCTTAAGCTTCTGAATGGTCCAAAATTATCCCGTCTGTTTCCTGACAAGGAGGCTTTTGCTAGCTTTAAGTTGAGGCACTCGTGCATCTCAGGCATCTGTTCAACCTTCTTCTCGTGGGCTCAAGCTCCCTGTTGTTACTTCTTCATCTATTCATGATCAACCTTTACCAGTTGTGTTGCACTCCTCATCCATGGAAGATGCTCTAATTCCAGTTCCGACAGTGTCATCTTTAGCGCCATCATCTGTACCTATAATTCATTCTTCTCTCCATCTTGATGCTTCTTCCTCTCATGTCTCTGAGGTTGTTATGGCTGATGGTCCTAATCTTCTGTGCGCAAAAGAGTCATGGCAGCAGGTCAATTGGAAGAAGGCGGCGAGGAAAAAGTCTGTTATGTCATCTCACGAGGCTACCCCGCCTCGTTCTATTCAGTGGCATGATAATTTGATGTCTATTGATGATCATCTCGACGTGGTAGACCATGTTGATTGTGATGAGGCCATTAAACGCCTCAAGGTGGCACAAGGAGTTTGAGTATATACTGTGTATGGGTGGTTTTGCTTAGTGGACTATTTCTTCCTCTAGGTTTTGAGTCCCATGTCACAGGTCCCTTGTATGTATCTTGATTTTTCTTGATAATAGATTGTCGTCCTTCAATAAAAAAAAAAAATATTGTTTTTTCTCTTCTTGTATTGTCTATGCGCGCATAGGCACCAACATTTTTAGCAACCCTTGTCTATGCGCGCATAGGCGTTTACCTTTTATCCTGCCATTGTCTATGCGCGCATAGGCAGAATGTTTTTTACTTGCTATTGTCTATGTGCGCATAGGCCTTTCCATTGTTAGATCTGCTTGTGCTTGTACATTTTCTAGCTGTCTTTTCTAGATGTCTTCTAATATGCTTCTTCTGTCTTGTAGAACCAAGAAAAATCCTGAAGCAGGCTCCTCCCACAAGGCGGCCAAGAAGAGGAAGCCGACAAAGGATAAAAATCAACCAAAGGATGATGCACCTGCCAATACACCTTTCATGATCACTGAGGACGGTTCCTATTTTTGTAAAGACCAGAAGTGGCTACTTGTAAGAGGAACTGGTGAGCCTGCAACGGCGCATTTTTTGTACCTGTACATTTGTGACCGTTTTGGTAAAGAACCCCAAGACTTGGACAGGTTCAAGAGATGTGGCGTGTTAACGTACAATCGGTGCCTTTTGGTATGTTTTTATTAATCGCACCACATCGACTAAAAGGAACATGTTTACTCGGTGGACCCCCATTTCTTTAAAGCTCACCGGTCCTCTCCGAGGACATGCGGGGTTACATTCAGGCCAGAATGAAAGCAAAAATTGTAAGTATTGTCTATATTTTATATAGCTTAAGAAACTTTAATGTTCTTCTTGCGCTAATGGAATGTTTCTTTGCGGGGATCTTTGTCACCATTTTGAAGGACCTGCTATTGTGCAAAGATCCTATTTTTAACTTCTAGTGCCTCCTGCTCCTAAATTATTGAAAGATGCAATGCCCTCTCACCAAAACTTTACCCTTTCCAAAGCAACGGGAGGGAGCTAATTTGCAAGTGGTCGAGTATGAGGAAGAGGAGGAAGAAGTAGAGGAAATCGAAGAGGAGGATGTAGAGGAGGAAGAGGAGGAGCCACCTAAAAAAAAAAGGTAAAAAAAATTATTACAAGGCTGGCCTGGTTACAACCACATCACCTCCTCTCTCAAAAGCGGCTAGGAAGGCCTTAAAGCAAGCTTTGCCATCAGGAGCAAGCAAGGAGAAGGATATGGCAAGTAAGAAGTTCGGGAGGAAAATCGAGCTGAGATGTCGCGGTCCCGCATCATGCATCTCTAGGATCAAAAAGCTTGCACCTAAGGATAAGCAAGGTGTAAGACAATAGCAGTCTGAAAAATTTACTGATGGCCACTTAACCGCACTCAAAGAAAGAATAAGAGACGGTAGAATAGAAACAGCTCCTCATATTTGTATAGTTGATCCTGCCCAAAGCAATGATAAAGGAGTCTGTTAAGTTAAGAGGGCGAGAACTACAAATACTATGTTTTAGAGGCACCCGGTTTCAAGGGCAAGAAGGCAGCTTTACAAAGGAAATAAAAGAGCACTTTTTTCACAAATCTTTGCCTTTGTTTACGTGGGTGTCAGCGACTTCGAAGCAAAGCTGCTTGCAAATGAGCCCTGCGTGGACAATGAGTATCCCGGATAGTATGAGCTTCACAAATAAAATTAAATTCATGCACAAGGAATATGAACTCTTCCGTTCGAGCACCAAGGTGAGAAAGATATTAAAGACCAGGGCTCAGACACGGCCTTAAAAGAAACGATCTTGACCGAGTCTTTTAACTTTATTCCACCTCGGATGCGGGAGCATCTCTTATAAAATATGATAATTATTTTCGTTAGCTTTCCGTCATGGACGTGTAAGTACTTTCTTTGACCTTAAGCCTTTGGCTATGCCGCATGGCTCTTAAATATTTTAACACGCTTGTTGTTTTCTATGTTAGGTCCAGAGCTACAAGAAAAAAATTTTGATATGTTCTCTGAGGGTACTTTAAAAACTAAAGGCAAGTCCACGGATTCCAAGAGGAAAAACTGATCCCATAGCAAAAGGATATGGGCATAATGGCCCGGTGAAATGCAAGGCCTTAAAAATGTTGACAAAGTTTGTGAGGTCCCGCAAAAGGTTGTTGATAAAATTCACTCTGGAAGAGATGCAGAGAGAATTTAAGCGGTAAGCCTACATTACACACTCACATTTTTCCAATGTTTGTTATTAACCTCTTTAACGCTTTGCAGCCAAAAGATTGTGCACTCCATCAACAACGGTTAATGGTTCACCTCAACCGCGACAACCGGGAAGGTGCGGAATTATACCCCACGTGGTCCTCGGGCGAAAAAAAATAAATCAATACGCCACCAACTTTACCAACCCCGTGCCATTTTGTTTCTCCTTCTTCTTTTTTGAGTTAAGGTATTTGTTTTTGTACTGTGCTATGCGCCGCATAGCATGGAGTGAGTGACTCAATGGTAGTGCTATCTTGGCGCAAGATAAAGATGGGAGGACCTTGTGGTAGTGCTATCGCGCGCATAGCACTACCGCGTCCCCACCCCCATGCTAAGCGCACAGCTCGTGTGAGGAGTCGTCGCTTTGTTTCTTCACAAATATTTTTCGGCTTTGGAAAAGAAAGACCCCATGCCACCGGATTTTAAACATGGTCGGTTAGCTAAGGAGGAGCGGTCGGTTTTGAAAAAAGTCTCAAGAAGTCGGAAGCGAGTTTGCTGCCTTCTGAGTTTGAAAGATTTGATATGTTTGGCCAAAATTGTCTATATCAGGTGTATCGGGGAATTGTAATGAAACTTGACCACATACCTATAACTATTCCTTGTGCATACCGACATACCTTCGTCACGACGGTTTAAGTTGCCTCGACAAGTGGTGATGACTCCCCTTACGTCTGTAGGAGTTTGATTCTTTTTTGGGAGGTTTGTTAAGATAAACAACTTTCGAGGAGGATTGTCGTCTTCCACTCCACTAACCAGGCGGTATGGTGCAGCGGCTATGAAGACCCACCGCAAGGAGGCTGTTGTGAGGGCTGCCATATGGTAAGTGTCTAGTTGTTTTTCTCCCATGCGGGCATAGCGAATACAAAGTGTTTCCCTTTCTTTGCGAGGTTAAAGACGAATATTAGGGGAGGTGGTGGTGCTAGACTTGTCAATGTGTGGGGCAATTCACATAGGCTACCATAAGCGTATCTGGCGGAAGAAGCCAAATGCACTATAATACTCTTGGCATGGATTTTTCGCAATGCTTTTCAATGTCAGCCATCTTACAAAAGCTTCTGAGACCAGTTCACGAGGGGCGATTGTCAATCCCTACGAAGCCTCGGAGACTCATTAACACGCTTCGGAGATGTTCTCGCAACTTTGGCGATTGGAGTGGGTGGCCTTTTCGGGGATCAGCACCACGTTGGCTTGTGCACTCTGAAGGGCCGCAAATCTAGCGTAGCCATTGGCGTCGGACGCGGATGCGATGGCATACATCAAATCACGAGTCGGTTCCTTACAGCTTGCGGGGCCGAAACGAACTTGGGATCAAGGATAAGGATGGTGTTCCGGCCTTCTCCTATTCAGAGCCTGTGCCTCCTCTTACCGGGAACACTGATGATCAGGCTGACTATGTTGAATTGATTCCCGTCGAAGATATAATTAAGGTCGCAGAGGATAAAAGTCCGGCCGAGTCTGAGGACAAACTACAAGCTACTAATCCTAAGTCTCCCCAAGGTTCTGAATCAGATGAGGAAGTACCTGCAAAGGATGTTCCCCTAGATATTTAAAAATCTGTGCAAAAATTTAAACATTTTATTCTATGTGCCCTATTTTAAATATAATATATTTCATTAATGATTTATCATGTCTATCTTGGCGCATAGGCTTTTCTCTTTTCGGTTGCATTTTGTTGGTCTAAAAGTGTGTCTCTTACTTTGTCTAAAAACAAGAAAACACCTTGTCTTGAAAATGGACTTTTTAGGCTCAACTACTTTTTAAATAGATTATATTTTGCTAAGGACTGTCATGTCTATGCGCGCATAGGCTTTTCTCTTTTTAGTTGCATTTTGGTGCTCAAAAAAGTGTGTTTCTTACTTTGCCCAAAACCCAGAAAACCTACTTGTCTTCGAAATGCGGACTTTTTTTAGGCTCACTGCGTTTTTTGGGCTTGTTTTTTTTTTTAAAATGGCTAAAATGCAGAATTTACGTGTTTTTGAAAAAGGAATCTGCAATTGCACCACAGGTCATTAGTGCGTTTGCTAGGTCACCTTGTTCTCATACTTCTGATAGAGGAGTGGAAGAGCTAGCCTTAGCTATCCGAGGAGGATCATCGAGGGACATACTCCGGAACTTGGGACGTACAGTGGGTACAGCCCAAGTGAAGAAATTCCTTGAGGATCACCCATCCTATCAGTAAATCAATGTAACAGGAATCATGACTATTGTATTAAGTTAATATAGCGGCTATATATTAATAAAAATATAAGATCTTTTGAATTGCATTTTAAATGTCTTTTTGATATCTTTGCCTTAACAATCATATCATTCAAACTTTTAATGCAACTAACAAAACAACTCATGATAAATGGTGCCAATGCAATATGTGCAGCTAGAACAGCTAGGAATGTCGAAATTGAATTCCAAGCCCAAGGCGAAGGACACACCGTGACAATTCCAGCCTCGGGAATGCTCAAGAGTACTACGCACCAACGCCGGAAGAAGAAATCTCGCAGATGAGGTCAGATCTGCAAGAAATAAAAGCCATGTTGGCCGGCAAGGGAAATAACAGGCAGGACCAGGACGTGCAACCCCCAGAGGCCCATTCTCAGCACAAGGGAAAAGAAAAAAAGAGGAGCCGGCGCAGATCTTCTAGCTCAAGCTCTTTAGCCAGCTCGAACTCAAGCTCTGAGTCTGAGGAAGAAACAGAAAGAATAATAAGGGTAAGACAACCAGGCCAATCCGACTACCAGAAGAAGGTCGACTCGGCCTTGAGTAACGTTTGAAAGCCCGCCGCAGTCGGAATGCTTTTCCCGCGAAAACAACAGATCGGGGATGGAAGCCGGAGCATGGCTAGAGGAGATGAGTGAATATGGAAATGCTTACGGTATGAAGGATAAAGATAAGGGCAGAGTGGCCACCGCAAACCTCAAGGGGGCAGCCCGTATTTGGTGGAGGGGCTATGCCAAAGCCCATGGGATGAGCGAGACAAGTCAGTGTTCACAAAGTTCAAGGCCTTCAAACGACATTATGTGCCAAGAGAGCACAAGTGCCATCGATGCAAGCCTTCCACACAGGTTGCAACGGGGAACAAATTCGTATAGAAATATACGGAGGAGTTCATGAGGTTGAGGCTTTATGCCTCAATGAGGATCTACTGAGTTAGTCGAGGGGCCACAAGACCGGCCAAGATGAGAGGGTCAAGCAAAGGCCGTAGCTTACAAGGAACCAGACCCCAGTAATAGTGAACCAAAATAATGGCATGACAAAGGAAAAGGCTATGGAGGCCAGAGCCCAAGGGCAACCAGTCCATCACCTGCTAAGACGCCATACTCGGGAAATCAATGGAAATGACCCGGAGAAAAAAGCACGTCGCCTTTCAAAGACAAAGGACAAGGAGGAGGCTCAAATTACTCAAAGATACCAAGCGCCCTCAACCCATCTCAAAGAAAAAACTAAGAATGCATAGAAAAGCAGTTGTGCTTCCGATGCTTCCAGCCGGGGCATAGAACACACAACTGCCCATTCGTGATGAATGCAGCACTTACGGAGATGGGAGGTTGGGAGACCCCTGAGAAAGAAGAGGAGGACGGAAGGGCGACTTTATCCATGGTGAGTGTCATATCTTTGCCGCCATAGATACGTAAAAACACGGAGAACCAAGCACCAAGTAATATCCACAATTGGTAAGATAGCGCCAAATCCTTTATAGTCCTCATAGACATCGGGTCCCTACAATTTCACGTCACCAGGATGGCGAAATGCTAAAAGTTAACAGTGAAGTCAAGCCTGTGCCGGTAGTGTTGGCTAGTGGAGGGGTGAATTTCAATATAACTTTTGTGATCCCCTACTGGTATCGATTGCCCTCACCAGATACAAACAGGAGTTCTTCCCCACACCAGCTCCATGCTGATGGGGCCCTCCACATATCATCAGATTACGAATCTAGTCCCGATTGGGGGGAGTGGAGGTGTGTCGACCCCTGTCTCCCTCGAGGCCTACCTAGGCTGAAGCGTAAAACATATGTCGGTATAAGCAGAATCCTCCATCCACCACGAGGGGTGGTATATCAACATCTGCATAGGCAAAGGTGGTCAGCACATCACATGGGGAATCCCTACCCAAGGCTCGGACTCAGGGTGACTGATGGCTTGGGTCTCCAGTTCATTGCTTAGGCCAATTCATGGCAATGGATTTGGGCGGCATAAGAACATGGCATAGGGTTGTCCACTCCATCCGCCCCTCTGTGCACACTTTGCGAGTAGGCTGAAAAAAGTGTTGGGACACATTGTATGCCCGGGATGCATAGCCAAGGGGCTATATCACGGGTTGCATCTCCCCAGTTCGGATGGGGGCGGGTAGGGATCTCTCCCTCCGGAGATCTACATGCTGACTCAAGGTGACTAGAGGGCCCTTTGCTGTATTCGACTTGAACTCAATGGAAGGTCATATTCACCCACCTCCACGGTGTCGAGGCCCATGCCTTGCCCACCGCGTTGGCAAGCCATTAGACCCTAGTCACAATGATCCCCGGCAGTACTAACACACCATAGGGATCGTTCAAGAGTCGAACACGAGCCTCCTTATAAGCCGGTCGGCCCCTCCACCTACAACCGGTGGGGCTCTTGTGCCAAAGGCGCATCTACAAGTGTGCTAGAGGCTACTCTGGGAGCATCAACTACAAGCTTTAGGGCCTCTACCCCCCTTCCCAATACAAGGAGTTCCGAGGAGAGACATCATCCAAATACATCACAGTGAGAACTAAAGAACTAGATCTAATCATAGAGTTAGGTTCTTTAGTTAGTGTCCGAATCTAAGATCTAGATAGCTACTATGGGCAATTTAATAGTCTAAACCTACTGATTCTATGACTAGAAGGCGGTTTAAGCTATTAAATTGACCAAACTCTGATCCTTGGTGGCTCCTCGACCGAGTTCAACCATCCTGGTGGTGGCGGGTCGAGAGGCCCGATGGTGCAATTAAGCTTGGGCGTCGTCAGGGGGCGGTTTTGGCTCCTAGGGCAGCCAAAACTGAGCTCTAAAACCCTAAGGACGAAAACTAGCAAGCTAGGGTTTTCCTACCCTAAATAGACATGGGGTTTAGGCTAGGGTTTCCAATTACCCAATTTGGCATGTGGGATAATTGGAAAGGCCCCACTTGCCTTTAATGGCTAGGTGGCAAAATATGCCAACATGGAAAGGTGTGCCCTCATTAATGTGCACATGTGCACATTAATAATATATGAACACTCCTAGCAAGTTGCCCCCTAGGGCTACTTACTTGGCTATCCGTTGGCGTACACGTCGGTCGGAGTGGCGTGTATGCGTGGCCGGCGAGTATTATCGATCACGGGGACCGTATCTTGTCTTTGGAAACGTCATTCTCCCCACCTTGAAATGATGCTGTCCGCAGCATCGTGGGTCTCCCCACCTTGGGATCTTCCTAACCTGCAACCTGCAATCAACGTGATGCCTACAATATAATACTTATACATTTACCAAGATTACCCTAAAGCAATATTTTTAGAACATTATTACGTCATTATACTATGGAATACTTATCAATTCACAACATCATTAAACAAGGTATTCACTATCTTAAGTTTAGACAAAATTTCAACATTTCATATCTATAATTATTGTCCGGGTACTCTTCATTCCCTTGCAACACATTCCAACAAAACTTGTGTTGCAAGTCTTAAATAACTTCGACCTCCTTGCTCTCCGGGCGCTCTCTCGCGGCCTTGCAGTCGACACTACGTTAGTACCGTTTTAATTATTTAATAAATTTTGGTTATATGGTGACCACCCACCTATCTACATGAATGCATGGCTAATCTCCCGCGGAAGAGGATGAATCTTCCATAATGGCCGTGGGAGACGGCCTATATGCCTATATGCGCTCATGCCTACACCTCTAGTTGCCCAGCGTGGAGGATATCCTTCTCGCGTGGGGGCGTGAAGGATGGATTCCTCCTATCAAAGCATATATGGGGCTAAAGGTGCTTTCCCTATCAATGCATTCCTTAATGACCTCTTTTCTCTAAGGTCGTCTCCTTAGTGGGGACAGTAGACTTTCTAATCTACCTTCCACTCGCCCAATCGGAAACGCGGTCATGCCTACATTGACATTACACCACGCCCTAGAGATCACCGTAGTGGTCTCATCATCGGTAACAACGCATGCGACCCATACCAAGCATAGGTTGCATCGTGAATTAATCTATACAAGAATTAACCTACACAAATCGACATGCACGAGCCGATTTCTTGGAGATGACCTTGCCGTCCCATTGCTCCATAAACTGTAGGTCTTTGCTTTACTAAATCCTTCTTAAGTACCCACGTCGCGTCTTCCACTGGCAAGTGTTTCCACTTGACCAAGTATTGGAGGAATTCCGACCTTCTTGTCTTCTTGAAGGCTTTATCAAGAATCATTTCTGGAACTATTTCCAGCTGCTCCTCCGTCATTTCCAACAACGTTGGAGTGTCCAAGACTTCGTCTGGGTTTGGAGTATGCTTCTTCAACAAACTCACGTGGAAGACCTTATGAATCTTTAGGTGTGCTGGCAAATCCAACTTGTAGGATTGATTACCTACTCTCTCGACTATTCTGAAAGGTCCAGCCCACCTTGGAGCAAGCTTCTTGCAATTCCCAATCCTGAGCTTCGCCTGCTTCACCTTGATCTTGAGCCAAACATCATCTCCAACTTTGAACTCTCTTACCGTTCGATGCTTATCGGCGATGCTCTTTTGTCGACTTCTTGCTGCTAGCAGATACCCTCGAACCTCTTCCACGAGCTGCTGCATATCGGCCAACATCGAAACTTCTACTTTTGACGGGGTTGTGCCAAGTGTCTGCGGAGTTAAACATGATAGCCATAATTGATCATAAATGGCGACATTTGGGACGATTCCTGCTTGGTGCTATTGTATGCAAACTCCACCAAGTGAATAAATTCTTCCCACATACTTTGCTTATTCCAGACATAGTTTCTTAGCATGTCTTCTAAGATCCTGTTGGTCCGCTCCGTCTGGCCATCCGTCTGAGGATGATACGCCGTGCTCATGGATAGCTTGGTCTGAATCGTCGCAAAGAGGTCTTGCCAAAAGGCACTCATGAACCCGGATCCACATCGGAGATAATCTCCTTGGCATGCCATGAAGCTGAAGATCTCTTTGGTGAAGAGCTTTCTTTGTATCCATAGCTTGTATCTGTGGTCACGCAAGGCACAAAATGTGCCATCTTTGACAACTTATGGACCACTACCATCAAAGGCATCCTTGCCTCTCATTTGTTCTTAGGAGTCTGTGATGAAATCCATCGCGATGACCTCCCACTTAGCGTTTAGCACAGCTAATGGCTCTAATGCCCTAGGTTCGGCTGCTCCAGCTCTTGCTGGCTGGCATAGGTGACATTCCTTGATGTAGCGAGCTATTTGCTTCTTCATTCCTGGCCAATAATAGCTCGCTGCGCTTTTGAAATATGTTTTCATGAATCCCGCATGGCCGACTATTGGGCTGTTTGTTGTCGTGTCATGGAGGATCAACTTCCTTACACCTGATGATTCGGATACGCACAACTTGTTCTTATGGTATAACAGGGTTGCCTTCCTTCTTATAATGCTTGAAGGCCTCCGCTCTTTATCATTCTAGCCTCCTTAGAGGCTTGCCCATACTTCCCTGAAATCCACATCCGTTGGCAAGGACTCTTCAATCTTCTTGCCAAAGTCATTTGGAAGGCGTCGAAATTGCGTTGCAATGCACTCTAGTTGTCGGGGATGCCTTGAAAGCGCATCTGCTACCACATTGAGCTTCCCGGCTTGTAGACTATATCAAAGTCATATTCTTGAGGAACTCCATCCATCTCCGCTGCCTCAGTTGAGGTGTGGTTGCGTGAATACATATTGGAGGCTCACGATGGTGGTATCCAATTGGAACTTCCTTCCCAAGAGGTAGTGCCTCCATATTCTTAGCATACGACAAGCGCAAGCAATTCACGATGCGTCGTTGGGTGGCGCGTCTGGCGTCGTTCATCTTTCTGGAATCATCACGCTACCACCGCTCTTCTTGCATAAGCCTTTGTAGCTATCTTACTGGCATCTGTTGCTACAAACATCCTTCTCCGGGTCCGGCAAAAAAGGTCAAGGCGGGGGCTGTCGTCGAGCTTCTTTCAACAATTCAAACCCCTTTTGGGCTTTCTTGTGCCAATGCTCTACCCAATCTTTCACCTTCTCTGCCCTCGTTAAGTGCATTAGCAGGGGCTGCTATCTTAACAAAGTTCTTCACGAACTTCTGTAGTACCACCGCTAGGCCGAGAAAACTTCGACCTCGTGCACATTCTTGGCGCCCGCCCTTTGAATTCTTGCTTCAATCTTGGCGGGGTCCGTCGAGATGCCTTCTCGCCGATCACATGACCAAGGTATTCCACCTTCTACATTTTCTGGCACCCGACAACTTGGCGTACAAAACTGGTGCCTCTTCAACTTCTCTAGCACCCTTCTCAAGTGTTGCCGCGTGTTCTTCAAAGGGATCTGCTATACACCAAAATGTCATCAAAGAAAACAATCACAAAGGTGTCCGGGAACTCCTGAAGATATCGTTCATGAGCCTCATGAGCGTTGCGGGGCATTTGATAAGCCGAAGGCATCACCTTGTGAACTCATAATGCCCATACCGTCGTCCGAAGGCGGTCTTGTGGATATCCTCCTCCTTTATCCGTATCTGATGATAACCTGACCTTAAGTCGATTTTGGAGAAGATCTTTGCTCCTTGAAGCTGATCCATCAAGTCGTCTGATCTTGGAAGCGCATACTTGTTCTTAATGGTGTGCTTATTCAAGCATGCGTAGTCTATGCACATCCTCAAAGATCCATCCTTCTTCTTGACAAAGCAGAATGCGCTCCAAGCGGCGAGACACTAGGTCTAATGAAACCTAGGTCGGCGGCTCCTGCGCTTCTTGACTCAGGCAACTCCTGCGTTGTCATTCTATATGGAGCCTTGCTTGTAGGCTTTGTTCCCGGTTCGAGTGCTATCTCGCACTCGACTCCTCTATAAGGAGGGAGCTGCTTGATCTCATCTGGAAAGAGATCGTGGAACTCCATGATCAACTTAGCTATTTGCCCGGCAACTTGCTTGAGCATCTTGTCTTCTTTGCTTCCTTCCAATTCCGGCTCGCTAATCTCAAGCTTGAAGATGTATGCTACTTGCTCACTCTTGATGCACTTGAACAGTCGTTTAGAAGACATGCACTGCATGATGGGAACAACTTCTTTACCTGTTATCTCAATGATCTTGCCGTCGGGTGTTGGGAAGGTCACCTTAACTCCACAATCAATAATGGCCCCTGCTGGTCCAAGGTACTCCATACCTATTATCAAGTCGTACTTGCCAATGCCCATTACTTCTGCCCCCATCTGGATTTTAATCCCCGGCAAGTCGATGTCAAAGTTGATTCTTTTACCTGCCGTCTGCCTTACTGCTCCACTTGCTAAGACAACGGGCCTTGGCTTTGACTTTAATGGTTTCAACTTCAACATTTGAACCATTCTCTGGGAGATGCAAAGTTATGGCTACTTCCCGAATCTATCGGGACTATAAATGACTTGGCCTTGGCCTTTCCCCAGTGGAAATTACTTTATCTTGGCTTTTACGCTTGCTCTGTATCTATTGCGGCAAAGATGTGACACTCACCCTGAATGTAGTCGCGGGCCTCCTCGCCCGTCGTCGTCGGGACAGTGTCCCAATCTCTCCCAACTCTGCTAGCCTTTGCACTCATGACATATGGATGATTCATCCCTATAGCTGGCTGGAAACACACGAAGCACCTTTTGCTTTTCTATGCACTCTGTCTCTTTTCCTTGGGCATGGCACTGCCGAGGAAGGATCTTTTTTCTTGGAGTAGTTTGACCCTTCCTGTTTGTCTTTGAAACACACTGCTTCTTCTCCTGCTTGCTTCCCTTGATTGCCACTATATGGGGCTCTAGCTGGTCTGGGCTGGCTGTCCTTGGGCTCCTTGGCTTCATACCTGTTTGCCTTGCCTTTATCTTGGTATCTTTGTTGCCTCGCCAGCTATTACGAGGTCTGTCCCTTGCAAGCTTATTGCCTTGGACTCCGCTTCAAATCTTGTTCTAGGGTTTATTGCCCTTACAAACTTGCGGATCTCCTCATTCAGGACCTTCAATGTAACTTTCCTTTCAACATGCTTCTCACCTAACTTTGGCACACTCTGACCTTAGCCTCATAAATTCCTCAGGTGTATTTAAATGCTTGACTTGTTGCCTTCTTTTGCAACACCAGTAAGAGCTATTTGCATCATCTTGGACTTGTGCTCTCTTGGGCGTAATGGGCGGCTTGAAGGCTTTAGCAAACTTCTTGAACACGCAAGCATCCTGCTTAAGCCATGAGCCTTGGCATAGCCCTTCCACCAAATGCGTGCTTGCTCCTTGGGTTATTTGTTGCCACCACCCTTTATCCTTATCCTTCATACCATAGGCATTGCCGTGTTCGCTCATCTCGTCAAGCCAAGCCTCGCCTCCATGCGACCTGTTCTCGCTTTGAGAATTGCTTTCGAGCTTCCTGGCCTTCAAACATTTCCCAATCGCGAGGAGTCTACTTTCTTACGGTAGTCGGAGGTTCTTGTGTCCCTTTGTCGTCCCTCGTTGGTTCCTCGCCTTTTAAATGCCTTTGGACTTGGTTGCTCTTCTTCTTCCTCGAATCGGTCACGAATCGAGCTTTCCAGGTCGGAGGTCCGGTGGGGACCTTCCTCTCTTGCTCCTCTTCTTGTCTCTACCTGTTCTCCGGAAATGATGCTTGCGGCGGTTGAGCGTTACCACCGAACCTGCTCCCCGCCAGCGGCTAGCAAAGGCCTTTATCTGTTCGAGGTCCGTCCTCATTTGCGATATTTCTTCTTCTGGGGTCATTTGTCCAAATTCTTCAAGCGGGTTCCTTGCCGTGGGGGCGGGCTCTGTTCCCCTAAAGTTCCCTTGGGTTGTCGTTCTCCTGGCTTAGGCCTCTAGCTGCATACACAAGTGGTTCATATCTATATGGTTAGTTTTCCTTGCTTTCTTGCATTATTTATGTTTGTTGGCATGGTTGAGGGGACACAAAATATATCAACAAAACATTTATAGTGCAAGAGAATGTTATATTTATATTTTATATTACACTAATACAAGAACTTGCAACTCACGCTAATCATTTACATTGATGCGGTAAGATGGATTATCCTCCGGGAACTTTTCACTTGGGCTGTTCCCCTTTGAATGGCCCAAGTTCCTAGAACATTGGCTGGAGATCCACCTTGTAATGCCCTTGCCAAATCTTCTATTAGGTGGGAGGTATAAAAATCACTGGCGATCTTGGTTTGCACTGCCGCTGTAAGGTATATGGCGGTCGAAGGCGTCGAGTGCTACCGCTCTTTTCACGAGGATTGCATACTTTCGGTGTTAAAGGGTAGCCGTGCATGCCGGCGAATCGAGAGTGCAATCGTTGGCGATACTCCTTCCTGCGCCTGCGGGGGTGAATTTGCGGTGGATAACGCTATTCTTCATCCATCGGCAATGGCGGGTAATAAGCGTAGTGACACATGGTTGCGAGCCGGATCTCGACCACTCGGTATCCACTCTCACGTATGCGCTTAGAAATCATCAACCTCCAGTGGTGAGCTCCACTGTAGTCTCGGTTGTTGCTGAAGCCCTCACGAGGTTAAAAGCTGTCCTATCAGGGAGGTCTTTGCGGGCCGAGCTTTACCCGTTAGGATGTTTGAAGTCGCGCCGCGGATCCCCATCATTCTGGAGAGCAAGGAACTCTTCCTCCGTCGGTAGCTTGTTCTCGGCCTTATGCACTCCATAATCTGCTTTGATGTTCTTTGTAGGCTTGGATGTGGGGTAAACTCTCCCGTAAGTGTCGGCTTCCCTTACTTGGAGGAAGTCGGACTCTCCTCGGACGATGAAGTCGTCCAAGTCGGATTCTTGAGGTTGGTGCAGCAACTCTTCGGTCGGTACTCCTTTCCACGCACTCGGGGAGGTTTTGAATGTCGCTTAGGGCGAAACTCCTCACCGCCGGCGATAATGGGAGCTAGGCTTGTGATGCCTAACTTAGGGGTGTAGCGACTCACGAGTCTGCCCGGCTTCTTCGAGAGTCTTGCCCTCTGCTCGCCCTTGTCGCCCGCTCCTCTGCTGGTCGGGCTTCGACATAAATCTTCCTCCTCCTCCTGATTCCTGTTCATCAGGGTCTTCTTCCTTCCCTTCTGCTCCTGTTCATCTTGTGTGAGGAGCCGTTGTTCTGCTACTTCGGCTAATGGATCCCGCGTCCATGGGGAATGGGTTTCCCCACAATGTTCACCGACACGGTGGGTGAAAAGATTGCGGGCGATGTTGAAGAAGTACTTGGTCTGTTGGCAGTTAGGACCATTGGCTCCGGGTATGCGGTCTTGCGCTTTGTTGTTTGAGGTATTTGGCGATGTTAGGGACATCGTCTAATCTTACTACTGCGAGGCCCCTAGGAACAAAATATCCACACAAGGGGAGTTGCACTAGCCCAGCTGGTTCTACCCTAGCTTGGAACTTCGATCAAGACTCTACTATAAAATTTGGGGGTGCGGCGTGCAAGGTTGCTTGGGCGTCTACCTCCTTCTCACGAATCACCGGAAGATTTGGTTACGTCGGCCTCGGCGACATGGCTTGTTTGTATTTGTACCATCTCACGGAATTGAAGTTGCCATTGATTAATTCTTGAAGAGGGGTAACAAGCGGTTTACAAAGGCGCCTCGGGGAGTTGGGAAATCGGCTAGAAGGACGAGGAGCAGATTTGTAGGGTGCTATCACGAGAAGTGGGGTTTTTTTAGGGAAACCCTAATTTTTGGATGACTTGAAAATTTCCTAGGATTGGGTAATTCTAACTTATCGAGGTCAAAATAGGAGTTTGAGGACTATAGGAGATGCTTGAGCAAGGCTAGGTTACCTAAAAGATGCTATCTTGGTAGGGTTGAAGGTGACTTTGACAAGTCCTGGTGAAGAATTGGTAAGAGAGGTCTCACGACTTGCGCCTCGCTTCAAAACTAACTTTTGTTTTCGACCCGGTAGCGGTGAGACATCGATCTCATTCAATCAAAGATGTCCAACTTGGGTAAACTAATGGTGTAAGGGTAATGGGCTCATCAAATTAGGGCGTCGACCCCTTATTTGGTCGATTTGGAGTTGTTTTGGTCAAGCTTGGGCGAGGTCTCACGACTTCGCCTCGCTTCAATCCTAACTTTTTGTTTTCTTGACACGAGGCGAGCTGTGAGACATCATGTCTCTCGGCTCCCAAATGTCTATTTCAACTGAAATAAAAGCTAGAACTTATTAATCTGCTCTAATTACCCAAGTTTATGTCATCAAGGTACACAAAAATTGCTCTCTATTACAAAATTTTTAATTATTTACAACAAAAGTTTCTAAAGGCGTTCTCCCTTAATGCGGTCATAAGACTCATGTCTTGTCGCATTAAGGTTACTAATTGGCGTGGATAGTCAGGCTGTTGAATCTTCAAAATGTTGTACTATCTTTGCCTCAACCGCCTCTTACATTGCCGCCAGCCCTCGTCCGTGACTCTAAAGTCTGTTACGTAGGCACCGCATCACTTCACGCACCAACCGAGCGAAGGGGGCCGCGGGGATTAGGAGGCCGTAGCTACTGGCGGGAAGTGTCTAATCTCCCTTAGCGCTCTTCTCTCCACCTCCTTTCTATCAGCTTTCTTCTTTGGTGGTGGCTTGGGAACCTGGGCTTGGTGGTGGCGGCTTTAGGTTTCTTTGCTAATCGTTGATTAAGCCCTCCCTCGATGACCCTAACCACATTTTCTTCATAATATTGGTTGTAGGCCTCCCATTTCTTCATGTAGGCCTCGTGCTCCCTCATCTTCCTCTAAGATCTTCACCGGGGGATGCACTTAGTAATAAAGGGGTATGGACATCTAGATTTCGAAGGGTCTTCATCCCTAGTATCTTGATCTTTGGAAGCTAGTTTAACCCCTAAAGTATATATTTTGCCCCGGATAATGGCGAAAAACCCCCTAATAGTAAGTATACAAATAATAGGAAATGGTAAAAAACCCCTTTCTTGCATGCATGTCCTCGTGCTACAAAGACATCTTCCTCATCCCCAGGATCTTCACCACATCGGTGGCGTGGAAACTTCGGGCGGTCTTGGTTGCTTCTTTCTATCCCATCTTGCTGGGGGTTGCACTTGGTCTGCTTGGGGTTGCTTTCAGTCTTGGCTGCTCGGTCTTTGGCTTTCGGGTGCTTCTGTTCATCGCCTGGGTGCTTGGAAGAGCTTCCACCTGCAGCATTAGGGTCGAAGTCCTCCTCAGAAGAGTCGTCGGAGGGTTTGGGGGTTCGTCAGGTTGCAGCTCCTTGATGATAATATTTGGGTTAGGCCTCTTCCTTGGCTGAGGCGATCCTTTGTTCTCCTTATACCCGACCGAACTTCCCTTTCTCTTTCTTCTTTTCTTCTGCTGCCTTTTGTTCCTCTTCCTTCCTTTTCCTCTTTTTGTCTTCCCTTTTCTTCTGCATTCGGCGCTCGTACTTTCTGATGAACCTTCTAAGGTCTGCTACCTCCGCTGGCTCCAGACCTGTCACCTGCTCATCTGCTTTCGAGGATCTGCGTAGGTGTCGTCACCAGATAGTGCCTTGTTCTTCTTGCCCGGATCTCCAGCTCTATTTCTTCCTGCACCTCCCTCGTCTGGTCGTCCATGGGTTTGGTGATGTGGCCTCGTCTGCTCCACTGGCGGTTGAAGACATCAATCGGTCGGAGGTGTCTTGCTCTTCGTCCGAAGCGAGCGACCCCCTCTTTGCGAGCCTCTCCGCGAAGCATCTTCCGAATGATCTCTGCCTCCCGATGGCGCTGGTGGTTTTAAGCACGGCGGCAGCTTCCTTGGGTCTGTTTTGGTTCGGGCCATGCTTTTGGATCGTCGATGGGATAAAAGCGTCGAAAGATCGCCCTAAGTTGGGAAGAAGCGGTTTCTAGGGCTTGGGCGAAAAAAAATGAGGGGTTCTACATCTATTTATAGCTTGTGGGATTTTAGGTCAAAACTCAAGTTGCTCTGTTTAACATGCTAAGGCACTAACTTATCTAAAATTTATGCTTATTTCAGACTTTTCCTACCTATTGGTCTCCGCGGCTTAGCCTCGTTCCAATACTAATGTTTAGTTTTTGCGACCCGGTAGCGGTATGAGATCTCATACCCATTCTAGGGTTTTAGGTAATTAAAACATGCTATTCTAACTAATTCCCTACCTTAGAATTAGCCTTACCACATTATTTTTCTCAAATTCATCATGTTTTGGTGTTCTTGGCTCAATGTCTCATAGCTTATACTCGCTTCAAAACAAAAAGTTAGTTTTACCCCGGCGGTATGTGAGACCACCTCACTTGGAAAATTTTGGCTCATTCTTTTTTAATCTTGTTAAATTCAATTCACTTAATTGTTACTAGCTTAGCATAACTACAAAGGTGAGAAAAAATTTTCCCACTTTTAGAGGCTTGAGGACCCTATCGAGTTAGTACTCTTGGGAACATGGTCGGTGCTTTGCTCTTGGTCTCCAAGAACATTGCTCTGATACCACCGTGGCGTCCCCTACTCGCATATCTGATTGCCCCTCACCGTATACAAACAGGAGTTCTTCCCCACACCAGCTCCATGTCGATACAGGGCCCTCCACATATCACTGTACCTAACGAGTCCCGTGGGGAGAGTGGAGGTGTCATTCCACCCCTCTCCTCCGGAGGCCTACCTAGGCGCGGAAGCGTAAACATACATGTCGGTACCAGCAAATCCTCCATCCACCACGAGGGTGGTATATCAACATCTGCATAGGCGATTAATTGACACATCACATGGGGAATCCTACCCAAGGCTCGAACTCAAGGGTGACCGATGGCTTGGGTCTCCGTGAGTTCATTGCGGGCAGTGCATTCATGGCAATGGATTTGGGCGGCATAAGAACATGGCATAGGGTTGTCCACTCCATCCGCCCTCCCCACATGCACACTTTGCGAGTAGGCTGAAAAGTGTTGGGACACGACCGTAGCCCTCCGGATGCATAGCCAAGGGGGCTATATCCCCGGGTTGCATCTCCCCGATTCCGATGGGGCGTAGGGATCTCTCCCTCCGAGATCTACATCTTTGACTCAAGGTGACTAGAGGGCCTTGCCGTGCATTCGACTTGAACTCAATGGAAGGTCATATTCACCACCTCCACAGTGTCGAGCCCATGCCTTGCCCACAATGCGGTGGCAAGCCATTAGACCTAGTCACAATGATCCCGGCAGTACTAACACACCATAGGGATGGTTCAAGAGTCGAACCACGAGCCTCCTTATAAGCCCGGTCGGCCCCTCCACCTACAACCCGGTGGGGCTCTTGTGCACTGAGCATCTCACAAGTGTGCTAGAGGCTACTCTAGGAGCATCAACTACAAGCTTTAGGGCCTCTACCCCCTTCCCAATACAAGGAGTTCACAGAGAGACATCATCCAAATACATCCACGAGAACTAAAGAACTAGATCTAATCATAGAGTTAGGTTCTTTTGGTTAGTGTCAAGATCTAAGATCTAGATAGCTACTATGGGCAATTTAATAGTCTAAACCTACTGATTCTATGACTAGAAGGCGGTTTAAGCTATTAAATTGACCAAATCCCCGATCCTTGAGTGGCTCCTCCCCACTGAAGTTCAACCATCCTGTTTGGTGAGGCAGCGTAATTGAGGGAACTGATGGTGCAATTCGGCTTGGCTGCTCTGGAGGCGGTTTTGGCTCCTAGGGCAGCCAAAAGCGAGCTCTAAAACCCTAAGGGCGAAAAACTAGCAAGCTAGGGTTTTCCTACCCTAAATAGACATGGGGTTTAGGCTAGGGTTTCCAATTACCCAATTTGGCATGTGGGATAATTGGAAAGGCCCCACTTGCCTTTAATGGCTAGGTGGCAAAATATGCCAACATGGAAAGGTGTGCCCTCATTAATGTGCACATGTGCACATTAATAATATATGAACACTCCTAGCAAGTTGCCCCCTAGGGCTACTTACCGGCTATCCGTTGGCGTACCGCGTCGGTTGAGTGGCGCGTGTATGCGTGATTTGGCGATGCAATGTCGCCCCGGGACCGATAATCGGTGGCTGGAACGTCACACTTACCCGGCATCAACATTGAAATGGGGGCAGAGATCATGAACACCGGAAAATATGACCTCATCATAGGTATGGAATACCTCAACCCGGCAAAAGCAGTAATAGATTGTGGGGAGCGAAAGGTGAAGCTCACGGCGCCCAACGGAAAAATTATAGAGATCTCAGGTAAGGAAGTAACACCTATAATGCAATGCATGTCGAGTAAGAAGTTACTTAGATGCATGAAAAGGCAGCAAGTTGCATACATCTTCAAATTAGAACTTGGTAGAAGAAGAGGCACCGTGAGGATAAAGAAGATAAATCGCTAAGCAAGCTACCCAAGCAGATAGCCAAGCTAATAAAGGAGTCCCATGACTTGTTCCCCGACGAAATCAAGGAACTTCCACCATATAGAGGAGTGGAGTGTGAAATTGCACTCGAACCAGGCACCAAGCCCACAAGTAAGGCATCGTATAGAATGACGGCCCACGAACTATCAGAATTGAAGAAGCAATTGCAAGAGCTATTAGACCTAGGGTTTATAAGACCTAGTGTCTCTCCGTTCGGAGCCCCCATTTTAGTCGTCAAGAAGAAAGATGGAAGCTTGAGGATGTGTATTGACTACCGTCAATTAAACAAGCACACCATCAAGAACAAGTATGCCTTACCCAGAGCAGATGACCTGATGGATCAGCTACAAGGTGCCAGGGTCTTCTCAAAAATAGACTTAAGGTCCGGCTATCATCAAATCAGAATCAAAGAGGAAGATATCCACAAAACGGCGTTCCGGACAAGATATGGCCACTATGAATTCACTTGTGATGCCATTCGGGCTTATCTAATGCCCCAGCAACGTTTCATGAGACTCATGAATGATATCTTTCGGGAATTCCTTGACACATTTGTTATCGTGTTCTTTGATGACATTTTGGTGTATAGCAAGTCCCTGGAGGAGCATATTCAGCATTTGAGAAGGGTACTTGAGAAGCTGAGGAGGCACCAGCTTTATGCGAAGTTGTCGAAATGTCATTTCACCACCGAAAGAGTGGAATACTTGGGGCATATCATATCGCCACGGCATCTCCACCGATCCCTTAAAGATCCAAGCGGTGATTGAATGACCGCACCAAAGAACATACACGGTGAGAAGCTTTTTAGGCTTAGCAGGGTATTATAGAAAGTTTGTCAAGAACTTTGCTAAGATAGCAAGACCTTTGACGGACCTCACCAAGGCGTAAAAGATAAAAGACCGGGTGGCACATTGGCAAAAGAAGGCTCAAGCGAGGATTTGAGAAGTTGAAGAAAGCCTTAACAACCACCCGCCTTAACATTGCGGATCCGTGAGAAAGACAAGCTAGTTGCAACCGATGCTAGCAAGATTGCTATGGAGCAATCCTAATGCAGAAGAAAGAGTCGTAGCATACGATTCACGGAAGATGAACGACGCAGACTCGCTGCCCGACACATGATCGGGAGCTATTGGCGTTGGTAAGAGCTTTAAAGATCCGGAGACACTATCTATTGGGAAGGAAGTTCCAATTAGATACCGACCACCAGAGTCTACAGTACATCTTCACGCAACCATTATTGAATTTGAGACAAAGGAGATGGATGGAGTTCATGGAAGAGTACGACTTCGAGATTGTGTACAAGCCAGGAAAACTCAATGTGGTTGCAGATGCTCTGTCAAGACATCCCTTAACAACAAGAGTGCATTGTAATGCCATATCAACACTCACCAGTGAGTTTGGCAAGAAAATAGAAGAAAAGTTGCCAACCGACAAGGGCTTTCAGGAAGTATGGGAAAGCCTTTCTAAAGAGGCAAGAACGGACAAAGAGAGAGAAACCTTCAAACATTTTAAGAAGGAAGGAAATCTCTTGTACCATAAAAATAAGTTGTGTGTACCAGAATCATCTGGGGTCAGAAGGTTGATTCTCCATGACACCCACAACAGCCCAATAGCCGGCCACGCAGGTTTCACTAAAACCTACTTCAAGATAAGAAGTAGTTACTATTGGCCAGGCATGAAGAAGCAGATCGCAAGATATATAACGCTGAGTGTCGTATATGTCGTACCAAAGGCGAGCAACTAAGAATTTCAGGGGCATTAGAGCCATTGCCAGTACCAAACTCCAAGTGGGAGATAATCAGCATGGACTTCATTACATGGCTCCCTAGAACCATAAGGGGCAAAGACGCCTTAATGGTCGTAGTCGACAAATTGTCGAAAATGGCGCACTTTGTGCCTTGTAGGAGCACCGACACGGCTTTGGACACGGCTGTGTTATTCACAAAGGAGATTTTTTAGAGTCCATGGGATGCCAAGAGAAATAATCTCTGATCGGGATTCGGTTCATGAGTGCATTCCGGGATCTCCGTCGACTATCGAAACGAAATTGTCAATGAGCACGGCTTATCACCCCTCGGCCCGATGGGCGGGAGCGGGCCCACCAATCGGATACTTGAGGATATGTTGCGGAATTATGTCTGGAACAAGCAATCAAAGTGGGATGACTTCATCTACTTGGTTGAGTTTGCATACAATAGCACCAAGCAAGAGTCATCCCAAATGTCGCCATTTATGATCAACTATGGCTAATCGCTTGACACACGCATTACACTTGGCACAACCCCTCGTCCAAGGTAGAAGTATCCCGGCCAGATGTTAGCCGAGATGCAACAATTGGTTGAAGAGGATACCTCTTAGCAGCAAGAAGTCGGCAAAAGAGCATAGCGACTCGGCACCGAACGGTAAGGGAGTTCCAAGTAGGGGACGATGTTTGGCTGAAGATAAAAGTCAAACAAGCAAAGCTCCGCGACCGGCAATTGCAAGAAGCTTTCTCAAGGTGGGCTGGTCCATTCAAAATTGTCGAAAAAGAGTGGGCAACCAAGCCTACAAATTGGACTTACCAAAGACACCCGAAGATCCATAGAGTCTTTCACGTAAGTCTCCTAAAGAAACACACCCTAATCCGAGGAAGTATTGGAGACACCGAAGCCATTGGAATTAACGGACGATCAGCTTGAGATTGTTCCCGAGCTTCTTCTCGGCCCATCCTAACGAGAAGATCTCAATTTCTTGATTACCTTGTGAAATGGGCGCGCCGATGGAGGGGCGCTACGTGGGTACTCCAATCAGATCTTGAGAAGCGGTACCCACAATTCATGGAGCAATGCAAGGGTCGGCTCATCACCGGGTAAGTCGACTCGGCGATGGGTGAGTGAGGTAACATAGGAGTCTACTTCCGATGCCACTAAGTAGTCACCGGAGAGAAAAGAGGTCATTCAGATGCATGATAGGGAAGCACCTCTAGTCAATGCTTATCATGGGAAGGATCCTTCCGCCCATTACGGGAGGACACCAACCTTCACGCAAAAGCAACTAAAGGTGTAGGCATGAGTGTCATCCTAGGCACGATAGGGCGCTGTCTCCACGGCCATGATGGGAGAAGCATAATCTTCCTATGCTGGGAGATATGCCTTGCATTCATGTGATTGTGTAAATGGGTGGTTCCCTAACAACCAACCCTTATAATAAGTAATCATGTACTAATGTAGTGTTGAACCCGCAGCCAATAGAACGGTAACCCACGAGGTTGCACTACAAGAACTTGTAGCATATGTAGTGAATAAATGCTACAAGGGGACGAGAACCTTAAGAACAATTTTATCATGTTTAATCTTGATATTATAATTAATAAGTAAGGCATAAATTAAGTGCCTTACCACGTGATGATTGAAAACATTTCACTTATAATTTTTAAGTATTATCTTATAATAATTGTGTTAATTACATGTATCGGAAGAGTTCGATAAGCTTTGTGCAGGTTCTTTTCCAAGGTGGGGAGACTCGTGATGCTGGGTAAAAATTCTTGTGGGTGTATCAAAAGCGTGCATTTTGACGCCACATTTTGGCACCACCTTTGTGGTAGAATCGGTGGTGCATACCGGGTTTATGAGATTGCGGAGTCTGCCCTTAATGAGCCGCCGGTTATTTTGAATTTTATGCCACGCCATTGTCCACCTTTTGAATTAAGAAAGAATCACCTCTTCCTCTGTTTTTGCCGCTTCTTGCCGATTGAACCCTAATGGAGTCGAAATTGAACATCCACTTGTTACACGGTGAAATCTCTCCTCAAACAAGAGATTGTGCCCCACAAAGATCTAAAGAAGCTTTGGGGTGACAGAGTTCCAAATAAATCGGCTACGTGTATTTTCCCCAAATGTTTTGTTCAAACCCAAAATTAAGGCATATGTTTTCTTTGTACAGTGTTGAAGAATCGAGCAATGAACAATACAAAGAGTTCATGCAAATTTACAAAAGAATTACGGGAAGCCACATACATGGGGTGGAATGGCTCCCGGAACACGGCAATGGGCTTGGGGAGGTCAAAGACTGGAAGAGCTTCTCGGATTATTATAAAACTCCCATGAGAAAGCGAGGCCAGTTCTTCTAGACCCAAGAGAAAGCATAGGCAAATCTAACGGCGAGGAGGAAAATAGTAAAAGTGACAGGGGATGATGAAGATGATAGGGAAAAACCAAATCGGGTTCCTCTAGACCACACATTCAATCTGAACTCACAATCAAAAAAAAAGCAAGCGAGCAATGTTGAGACCAAAACATGCCATTGCGGTATGTTCAATTATTAGTTGTGTTATAACAGAAAAAATCTCAAGCTTGATCTAGATTGTTTCTATCAACACGTAAAAGGTAACATCAAATCCACTTCAAGAATCGGGTATGTCTACTACCATTTTGCATCATGTTGGTCTGTATTGTCATGTTGTGTCTCTATGATGCCATTTGTGGGGCATTTATTGCAATGGATGCGAATGATAGATGAGGTATGTGGGTGGTGGTGAGTTGTTGGCATCCACCATGTCCCACACCACACCCCCACGATCTCCCACCACTACACTCTACCATCTCCCCACCGCCACACCCCCACACCACACACCACCACCACACTCCACCACCACCACCACCACCACCACACTCCACCACCACCACACCACACCACCATCCACCATGTCCCACACCACAATCCACCACCACCACACTCCACCACAACCACACCCACACCCCACCACCACACCCCACAAACCATCATTCAATTAAATTGGGATTATGTCTATTCCAAAATCGCCCAGATAAGCTATTTATTGACCATTATATTGAATTAACCACACTTTTGCAATCGAGTTCATTTTGGGGCTAGGAAGATGCATTTTATGTTGAAATGCAAGGGCATCAAATATTAGGTCCAAATGACCCATATTATGAAAGAATGTTGGCAATATAAAAAGTAGGAAATTGCTTATTAATTAGTTACAATCACCGTGCGACAACGAAATCTAAACATTGAAATTGTAGTGTTTTTTTACGAATAAATAACAGACAAGCAAGTTGCTTCTGAGCCGAGAGATTTTCAAGGGTCAAATCGCGCGTGGCGCGATTTTATTTTCATAAATAACGTATTATAGTGGAACATAAACTTTAAAAACTAATCCGAATCATCGTCGACAGGCGCTGCAGGCGGTGCTGAGATCCTTTCGATCATGAACAAACCATGCTCACGGATTCCATATAAGATGGATTACAACATCAAAGGGATCAGGATAGAAGCGGGCGGGATTCATAGCAACGACATCAAGCGGTCACGAAGTTCTATTTCTAGCTCGCGGCACTACTGCGAGGTCTGCGTGGTTCATCGGCGGTAATAGAATGTGCCATAATAACAAGCAAGCATGGAAGCCGGGCCGATGGTTTGCCAATTTCATGCATACGTATTTATAGACACCTAAATTATTGACGGTATATACATACAAATTATTGCAAGTATAGCAAACCATACACGTAATATAAAAGAACAATACGTACACAGAACCAATAATGCTGATATAAGAACACAATATATATTGAAAAGAGTTTGGTGTAAAGTATATTTCATATTCAAAACTTATTGGAAAGTGTATTTCAGATACATATATATATATATCAAAAAGTTCCCTTTCTAGAGCGATCTTCTCTAGGTCCTGTCAATTTCCGTCCGATTAAGTTGCGGGTATAGTGTTTGTATCTCTTAGACCTTTTTTCACAGAGATATTTAGGTGCAAGATGCTGACAAAACGAAGCGGGGAAGTCATCTTTTTTCAAAATCCTCGGGATGATAGGATGGTGGATTTAGTGATCGTGGACTGATTGAAGCAACACTTCAAAGGCGTCATCATCAACTATAATGATGTCTTCCTTCTCCCTCGAGCGCCCAAGTCATCCATCATGTCGCTCAAGCATTTCACAAATATTTTTTTTACAGTAGGATCCTTTGGGTTATTGAATGACTTACATTTGCTCGATCCCAAAATGGATGCCCAATCTCTATGTAACTTCGGGAACTACTCTCAAAACTTCCTGTATATTTCTATTCTCCATCGACGACCAAATTGCACAACGAAATAAAAAAAGAGAAAGCTTGGTCTAACATCTCCTTCAGATCTGACGGCCGATATACCCATTTCAGTATATGTCTCAAATGGTTTCTGTGCATACCATGATAAAGGAAATTGTGCTTTAGGTAACGTTTTGCAGAGCACTCCATTCAAATCGAACACCGTAATTTTGGGAAACCGGATTAGGTCTGTAATAATAAAGCACACACTTGTGAGACAAGGAAAAAGAAAATTGAAATGGCTTTGGCGCGATTTTTCAATCCTGATGGAATAATTGAAATCGGCGCTGTGCGATTTTTCAATTGTTGAAGTGAAATGGCGCTGGCGATTTCATTGTTTGAATAACATACCTTTATTCCGTTCAACATCCGCGTGATGAGCTTACTCTAAATTTTGTCTTAGATTACGCGGTGTCAACCACATCATAGTGTTTGAACTATGGTTGATACTTCATTACTCTTTATGCTAACGACTCGAGCTTTCGAATCAACGTATCATCTAGGATTTGTCTTCTTCGTTTGGGTTACCTACATCCCACATACGTATTTTCCAATGTGATTGGAAGGATAGGCACGCTCTCGGCGCTATAGTTAAAAGCTGTTGCTTGTCGATATTCTTCCTTATGCCCTCTATATGCTTTCTCATTTCTTCCCTCTGCGACCCGGATCTGCGAGGGTAAGCTTGGACTTAGAGCTGGAAGCTTTATTTTTTTGCACTACCTAGCGGACCCTAGGTGCCACCTCTAGCACTTTCGAAAAAAATGTCGAGGAAGTCCTTGGCTTGACCATCGAGAGACCACACTTTGGCATTTCCTAGCTAGCTTCGAGCTTCCCCGCCCGACATAACCTCAACATGAAACTCCCAACCGCGTAGACTCTAATCGGCGGAAGGCTTCAATCGAGAAAAACTTCGAAAGGGCCAAAGAAACCCGTGCTTATTCAGCCTCCCTTATGCTGGCCAAGGTAGCTCATACTTGATTGGTGAATTAAGGGCGGGTGGTCGACCAGTTTTCTTCTTCCTCTTCCTCTTCCTCTTAGATCTGGTCCACATCCACATCTGCGCATCCCTTTCCTTTGTCTTCGCAATTGGATTCGACATAAAAACATTCTTCAATAGGGGTTCATCTAGGCCCGATAGCACCGCCAAGCAATCTTCTCACCTTCCGGGTTTCCCCTTGAGTCTTTCATATTCTTTATCATCCATAATGGCTATCATAAGGACTAGCACATGTGAGATCTTACTTTCGGTACTAAACTCACTATCTTTGTTTTCATCTATCATTCTTTGCTTGCCTCATCACTTTAATGCATTCGACATCATTTGCGGCGACTAGTGCATATCGTAGGAAATGTCCGAGTGGCAAACTGTCCACGATAGTATAATGCATCTCGATCGTCAAACCACGCATGTGTTGAAGAAGGTCGTTGTAATCATCCCCTGTCCATCTCGTGCCACGGCTATCAAGAACAAATAGAGTGATGTCGGTTGGGTCTTCACCTACCTACGGCATGGCACACTTATAACCGGTGGACACCTTATAGAAAAAAGGGAGATCTCTCTAATCGTCTTCTTCACCAAAGCAACTTTTCTTTTTAGGTCGAGGGCCTTGTAACTTTTAGTGTGAATCCCCTTAAGAGTTGCCACATTCTTAGCCTTTTGGTCAGCTTCACAAAATCTTTTGACCAAAATACATATTTCTTAATGTCATCATTAGATACGTTGTACTTTTTTGCATTAAACTATCTCTATAACATCATGTCTCTCCGAGAGCGTTCTTCACCAATGGCTTTTTTCGGGACTTTCATATTCTTTATCGATTAGCATGCATCTTGAAAGATGTCAAGTGCTTTGTTCACAGACGTTTTCTTGTAGATAACTTCCTTTCGATGCAACTATCTAGAACAGATTAATTATCATCCAATCCTTGTGCCTTTCTCATTTACGTGATACCTATATCAAAATAGGCGCATCTTTGCGGAGGAAACGCCGCACGACCGGCAACTTCTTTTTCCGAATAGGTCCCAAAATTAGCTCCACTTTTCCCATACTTCAGTGGAAGAAAAATAATCTTGCGGGCATCCTTTGGCACCGTTTGCTCTTTCCCTCGGCTTGTACATCCCTTTTTCTTCTTTGATCTAGTGGCCTTGTTCTTGTCTGTATTATGGTTTGGCACGGTGTCCTTTCTAGTAATTTGAATTCGCACTCTTAGATTGCCCTTATGCCGGTCGGCATTGGTTTTCCATATTCGATCCATTGGTTCTGGCGTGCATAACTGCTCCACATACGGACTGCAAAATATGGGCGTTAGATAAAAAATAAGCAGTCGTTAAAGTAACAATATAAAACAGCGCCCGGTAGCTTTAGATTAATCAATATTTACAAAACGGCGCTGGCGCGATGTTCTTCATGATGAAGAATTGGCGCGGTGGCGTTTCTTGTAAATCCGTCACACAAATAACAACATAAAACGGCGCCCGGTGGCGTTTTGCTAATCAATGATTTAGAAAATCGACCCATATGAAGAAATCGCGCCCGGTAGCGTTTCTTATAAATCGTGATTAAGCAGCTGGCCTTGCGTTTAAACATATGTGTGGAACATAAAATACCTTTTATGCGGAATGTCTTTCCCATGTCATTCAATGGCGCTGATTTAATTTAATTTCAGATGCTCTTTGTGGAACCCACCGAGGAATCGGCAATTTCGGCGAATCTGATCTATAGAATAAGCGATTTCCAGTTTTGTGCTTTGGCCGATCAAAACCTTCTGCGCCTCCAGCGAATCTTTGTATCTATTATCATGAAGTGAATATCGAGGTTGCCGATTAAATCTTCAAGTTTATTCCATATCAACACCTTCTTAGATCTTCATATCAAAAGGCACCACATCTGCGGCATTGGCTTTTGTCACAGGTTTTCTATCATCTTTGTTGACTATTTCCATTCGCGTCTTTGCTTGTCAAATCTTCTGGCCCGACAAACATAGCCTTAAAGTGGACTGAAAAGCACAATGGACATGGATAGGATCGTGAAGCTAAGGCTTCGATGGATACTTGTCGACATATTTCTTGAGTTTGCTCATGGCCTCTAAGCGTCTGCCTTGTCATCATCACTAGTCATATCCGTAATGCCTAGAGCGTCCCGGTGTTTCCGGCTCTAGAACTTGCATCTTCCTTCTCTTTTTAAAGCTTGTAGTCTGAGACCAGGCGTGACCTTGTCTTGATTGCTCTTCTCACGGTGAGACCTTCACATATTTTTTTTGGTGTCAATAGATCACCAGACCAAAAATTTGAAGAGGTTATCTGCGGCCTCATCCAGTTCTTAGGGCGGTCTCTTTAAAGGAACTAGCAACTGCGATAATTTAACTTCTTCAATACTTTTTATTTTTCGACCCGGCTTCAAGTAATAATGGAACGGTAAGAATCGTCCCCGTTCTTAGCATGTGATCAGAATACCTTGTTTCTTCATTTGATCTGTTTCCTTAACTCTAGACATGAAAAATCCCGATCTGTCTTTCCGCTAGTCTTGAAGATCTCCACATACCATTCGAGCCCTCACGGTAGATCTTCTTACGGACATGGAGGCTCTACACGAGCCTTCATTATTTCGTCGTATCGTCAATGGTCACAGCGTGTGCCAAATGCACCGTGATACATCTTCATCCGTTCTTGGTTTTTACGTGCGAGATGTCCCCGGACCAATGCGGATGTTCTTGCTTTTCTTTTCACATTTTTTAGAAGATCACGAAAAGTTACAATCATGTGGTGAGTAATGAAATCATAGCGCTAGCGTTTCATAAACGCCACTTTCAAAAACATAAATTGTACCGCGGGGAAAGTAAGTGAGACACAACCAAAACCACTCATAATTTATAAATCGCGGGCCCGGTTCTTAGAAAGGGGACCTACTGAGGACACTTCTCTTTTATAAGAGACATACTAGGCTACAAAAAGACTTGTCAAAAGAGCTGGAGAATCTGACAGTAAAGACTTACTTGTCTACATTATACAAAATGGAGAATTGTTCCAACAAAAACATATCGGATAAAGGAGAAGATTATAACAAAAACACACAAAACAAGGTAGTAAAAGCGGTAGAAATGACCGCGAAACAATATGAAAGGTAGACAATACCGCGAGGAGACAGCATACAGAAAATACACGGGTTTGAAAACATCCTAGAAACCTAACAATAAAAGGGACCCAATCAATTACAAAACAAAAGCGGATCAATTACGAAACTTTTGGATCAAAACTTTACGCTTGTTCAAGCGACCTCGGGCTTAGGATTTGTGCTTTGGGCTGTAAGCCCACCTCTACCAAATACTGTGGCGGCCCAGATCCTCTAGGCGCCATAGAACTGCAAGTGCGGATAGTATGAGGCTGGGGTTTTGGTTTAAAACTTATATGTATCGTTCATAATCTAGGCGTCGGTTACAACCGTAAATTCAAATTAGCGTCCTTTTAAATTTATACCTTAGTAATTAACGCCCCTTGTCGGCTCATTTACAAATTTAAATTGTGTTTTTTCTTTTTTTGAGTGCAATTTCAAGATAACAATTAATTATTAATTTCAAGAAGCATATGTGGCAATCTACTACCACCCTATCGGCCACCTACTATCCAGGCCAAGATCATTCCTAGTATCCAGGCCCAAGAACAATCTCGACTATCGAGGCCCAAGATCCGTTCGATCCCATTCGATCGTCGAGCCCCTTCAATCCATTCGATCGAGCGCCTTCAATTCCCATTCGATGTCTGGCTGAACTATGGTGAATTCGAATGCATTCTCTTGTTCTCAATTTTTAGATCCTCTATTTTTTACAATGCATTACGGTTCTTTTGTCGATTAATGGGAGAAGAATGCTATCTTTTAACGACAAACTTGAAGCCCCAAAGTAGGATTGTGTAAAATCGAAGATTTGAATCAAGTTCTATGTGTCATGGTGTTCCTCTTGGAACAAGTTTACGTAAGATTTCTATTCTAAAAAGCGCAATTATGAAGATGAGGCTCTTCCAAGAAGACATCCGTTAGGTGTGATCTGGTTGAAAGCGTGGGCACATTTGTAGCATGGCCAAAAGAGCGTCGAAAAAGGTATGTATATTTGGATATTCAAAAAAAAAAATATATCATATCATCTGGCATGATGTTGTGAACTTTGTATTCTTTGATGCTCTTTAGCCCGATCATATCAACCCCATAAAACTACACATTAATGAAAATATGTAGTTTCTTGGGGTTAGTCATCTTGGGCGGAGGGCATCACAGATTCAATGTTTTAAACATTGCATATAAAAAATAAACTAATGACGAGAAAAGTATAGTGCAAAATTGCGCCCGGTAGCGAGTTTGTATTCATATTCAAAAAGTTATGTACATTTCTTCTTCTCCAAAAATCGCCCGGTAAATTCTTTCTATCTCTACAATATGTCGAGGGCGGTCCCACTTCATCCGCCCAATCCATAAGAAGTCCCACGAACCACCACGATATGGCGGGATCCTCATCTTTCCTGAGGATGTCGAGTCTCCAAACCAGAGTGTTGTATCGATCCCTGATACTATAAATCAAATCCTTGTACTTATTTGTTGGCATGAGCCTTACTAAGAGCATGAGGAGTCTGATATGTCCATAGATGCGATGGAAGTGTACCCATGGCCCCTGATACAGGCTGTCTAATGGATTCTCCAACTCTCTTTGAACGTTTTGAACAGCACACTCAAGTAATATCTTGTCTGAGGGTCGAGTTGATGGTCGTCCAGGGAACTAGAACCAGCCAGTGTATTTGAACCAGCCAGTGTCCATGCATAAGGAAAATCCATGGCACTAGAACGAGAGAAAGTAATTAGCACAGATCTATTTCACACGCTTGGCGATTTGTATAAGCATTATGAAATTGAAATGCCAAACTAAAAGCGGCGCTGGCGATTTGATTAACCTAGTGGAAGCGTAACTCAAAATAGAAATGCGTAGCGATTTCTATTATTCCAACATATTATTCTAACAAAATGCATAATTGCGAGAATCACGAGAATTCAAAAAATATAAAGCCCGATATTAGTTCATTGTTTAGTTCATTGTTTTAGTTCATTATTTAGGAGCGGATATAGAGGAAGAGCTAGTGAAGATCTATGATCTATGATCATATAGATCATAGAGCAAGATCATAAAATGGATATGATCTATGATCATTATTTACTTCAAATTATGATCATTATTTACTTCCAATTATGATCATTAATTAGAAACGAAATAGAGGAAGAGCTAGTGAAATAGAATAACTTCATTATTTTAGATCATTAATTAGAGCGAGATAGAGGGAAGAGCTAGTGAAATAGAATAAGAAGCGGATCATATAGGCAAGATCCGCGAGAACAAGATCATAGATCGGGATATTACGATTCATGTAAAAGTAGCGATTAACGATTAAATTAAACGTGGTAAATATCTTGATGCATGTAAAATAACATGCTTTACGTAAAATAACTAAAAGAATGAGAGATACTAACCTATTTGTGTTACGTACCTATTTATGTAAAAAGAATGAGACATACTAACCTATTTGTGGTAAAGAATTGAGCCTCGACTTGAGCGAAACCAAAAGATCGAAAACCAATAGCGGATGATTTGATTCGAGATGATTTGAGCCTAAGAAGCCGAGAAAAATCTTTAACACAAAAGCGATGATTTGGAACCGAGAAGCTTTAACACAAAAAACCAAAGTCAAAGAGCGAAAAACCAAAAACCAAAAACCTACAAACCTTTGAGCGAAAACACCTTTGGGCAGAAAACCCTAAGCGAGATGATTGTAGAAGCCTCAAAAAGCCGGAGTTTAAAAGCATATAAAAGAGTTTAAAGCATATAGAAAAAAAGCGATTCGATGCAGATTGAAGCGATTGAGCGCCCACGGAGATTGAAGCGGTGCATGCAAAGATTGAAGCGCCGACAGATTGAAGCGGTTGCGGATAGTTCAATGACGCGAGATGGATTGGCAGCGAGATAGATCAGCCAGCGATTCGAAGCGGTTCAGCAGCGATTCAGCGAGTTGAGCGCTTACAGAGTTCAAGTTCGAATGAGAGACGAAAAATTGGAAAAAGTTGGAAAGGATTGTGAATGGAAATAATAAGCGCTTTAAAAATTTACATTTTAGCGCCATAATAGCTACCCTTGAACATTTATTGCAAGGGTTATATAAGTTATAAGATTTAAGGTTAATGAATTTGAAGATTTAAAGGTTAAGGTTAATATAAGATTTAGGTTTATATAAGATTTAAGATTTAAAGGTTTATATAAGATTTAAGATTTAAAGGTTAATATAAGATTTAAGATTTAAGGTTTATGAATTTGAATTTAGAAGTTTTAAGTTTTAAAAGTTTTAGGCTAAGGTTATATTTATTGAAGGTTAGAAGTTTTAACCTTACAACTTCTAACCTTAAAAGTGCTAACCTAAAGCCTTAAAAGTTGTTTTTTAAGGTTACAACATTAAAAGGTTATTACAAGTTACTATATTATAGGTTAACTTATTATTATTATAGATTAAGTTATTATAGGTTATTAAGGTTATTATTAAGGTTAACTTTCATTTAAGAACATGTTAGGGAGATGTTATTTGGATATGCTAACTTACTATAGGTTTTATTCATTTTAGGTCAATGGCATGCAAAATGCTAAATCCCCCAAGGCCCCCAATGATGGTGATCAAAGCAAAGAAAAATCCCCAACTAATGAAGATGACAAAGATGATGGGAAAGGAAAGGAAAAGACCAGAAATGAAAAGGATGAAGATGACAAAGATGATGGCAAAGGAAAGGAAAAGACCTCAAATGAAAAGGATGATGCCACAGGAAAGGAAATTGTACTTTATACTAGGGTCGATTGGAAAACAAAAGGTCAAGATCCTGCATGCATGCAACAGAGAGGCAGTAGGAGAAGGGATTATTGTTCTAGCAGATCCTATCAATGCGAAGTGAATGATGAAAGATTAGGGAGGACAGGGTTAGGTGTGGCAATCTCAAAATTATATGACAATTGGAAGGAAAAGGGTTCGGGCAAACAAGAATGCCTAGCTTGTGTGAAGCAACTAGAGGTTCCAACTATTGTTGCATGGCCTAGGGGCGATATTCAAGCCGGAGGGGAACTACACGTTTCCTATAGATGTAGAACCATTGTCAATAATGTTTACCGCGGTGTAGCAAGAGGCCACTTCCAACTTTCAAACATTATCCCACCAAAAGATGCAAGTCAGATTATGATTGTTCTCCGACTAAGCTATGATGAAGGTTAGAGGAGGTGAATGTTGTTGGGCTTCTTGTGTTAGAATGTTCACAATAGAGGAGTTGGTGGGAGCAAGAGCTACATATCGAGGGGAACATAAGTGTGATAGCGGGGAGGAATTTCATGTACACCATATTTGGCTATGCAATTCGGGATGAAAGATCAAAGAAGAAAAGATTCCCATTGAATGGAAAGTGGATATGTTCAAAAGCATGGATGGCTATACATGGAATTCCAACCTCTTCTTGGCACAAGCCGGCAAAAGAGACATGAAAATGGTAGTAAAATTGCATTGCATGGGAACACTGGGCACAGTAAGGCCTACCTCAGAACTATAGTACCAAAGGAAATATTTGAAAGATATGTGGATTTCAATGCAGAAAACATGCCACATAAAGTAAGAAGGATGAGCAGGGTAGAGTTATTGTTGAAAAGAGATTGCCATCCCATTGTACCCGGAAAGAGCATATTAGAGGAAATAAATGCATTGCTTGGGGAACTTGGGTGGCCTCTATATCCCCAAACCCCCTTTTAGTAGGCTATGGAATAAGCATTTCAAGCATGTGACCATAGCAACTTCAAACAACTTTGCCAAGTGCAATTTATGTGCTAAGCTGAAGGAGACACTAGATAAGGCGTGCAACCAAGTCTAAGGGCAAAGATAAGGGAACATATGAAGGACCATATGACGGATCAACTATCATGTAGATCAACTTATTGGATGTGGAGGACCTTATGCGCAATGGAACCTAATAACTATCTATGTATTATACATGATAAAATGGACCAACAGAAGACTTGTCTTCCACAATTCAAGTACATTCCTAAGTCATGTGGAAGATCATACCCTTTGCTGATTTCAATGGTAGGGCAATATTGCATGGGCAATCTCGGACCTATTATGGCCATTTCGGTTTAGAGTTGTGGAGTGATGGTCCAGATTTTCACATTAAGGGAGTATCATGAGGTGTTTAAGAAACTATGAGAAGGGTTACAATGGTCACCCTCTGGGATCCTCTGACTAGCCGGGCACTACATAGTGCATTGTTGGATGGAACCCCTAATAGTATTGAAAAGTTTAGCAAGGCAAGATTTAGGAGGAATGGACCTAATGAACATGTTGGAGCTTCAACATCTGGGTGCTAAACCTCGAGATCTGCTTGAGAAAAAGCTCCTCTTGCAACTAGATAATTGTCTTTGGTCAAAATAAGAATAGGTGGATGTTTTCTTTCTTATCCTACTTAACAGGTGTGGGTATTTTTGAAAGAGTCAATTTAGGGTTCCTAATGCCCGGACATACTCATGAGGATGTGGATGCATTGTTTGGAAAATATAGTCATGTATTGAGACAAGAGACAGTTACCAACTTTCCTGGCTATTGGAAATATTTCATGGATGTACAAATCCATCTCCTATAGGATCTATCATAGAAAAGTGCCTGATTGGAAGAGTTTTGTGGATGGTTATGCTCTCGACATGGAAGGTCATTCTAGACCTCTTCAATTCACTTTTGGGTGAGAGAAGGGATTCCAATCATGCAATGGAAAATGAGACCTTGAGGAGAAGTGGAGAGGTGGGGCAGAAATTTGGCCAGGGGATGCAAATGGCAAGCCTATGATACCTCTGGTCAACCAAAAGCTCTAAAAAACCAAGCGAAGAAGTCAAGCAATTGGGCTTGACTAAGGATGGCATCAATGACTACATCAAGCATTGGCAAACTAATTCGGATGAGACTAATCGTGCATTGATAGATTATTGGAAGAAGGTGATCAACTTGTTGGATGAGGTAGACACATCCTCGAGCAATTTCGGAAGGGTGGTTCCCTAAAAGTAAGTGGAAAACATTAGCTGGTGCTTTGGCAAGATGATGGTACCATTACTAGCATTGTGAAGGCATATGCTCCTCCTCAATCGATAAACACTATGTTGGTCCTAAGAAGGATAGGCCAAAATATCTAGGCATGGATTGTTATGAACCTTCTCTTGGCGTGGAGTGCCACCAATTTGTAGTAGTAAAACCAGCCCAGGATCTAGAGACCTATCGAAAGTGGTTGGGATGGACTATCTCAGATATTTGCAAAGAAGAAGGTGATGTTAACTTCAATAAGGTGCTGGCGTGGAATGGTGGTGTCCAAAGACATCAGTTGAGTAATGTCACCGATAAAGAAAGATATTGCATTGTTGGACAAAGAGGTGGAGGAGAAATCCTAGTGATCCCGATCTTTGGCTAGACATTGAAACCGTATTGTACTCATGGACTCCAAAAACTATTCCTAGTAAAAAAGCGAGTTACAATACCTCGGGATGTAAGGAATAAGGTTCTCATATCCTTGGGGATGTTGGTGGAAAAATGATAAACAATTACTATGTATCAATCACTTTTAATAAAAAGTTGTGTACTACTTGAGTTTCATGATATATGATTTTGTAATTTGAAGTTAAGGTGTGAATTTATATTCCGGTGTGTGATTATATGTTAACGTCTATTCTAGTCTAAGGGCAACAAAGTTACTAAAAAATGAATTTAACAAAGTTACTAAAAAGTGCAATATAAAATTTATCCCAAAATTAAGACATAATCCCAATTTAATTGAATGATGGTTCACCTCCACCACCACCACACACCCCACCACCACCACCACCAAACCCCACCACCACACCTCACCACCACCACACACACCACCACCACCACCACCACCACCACCACCACCACCACCACCACCACACACACCACCACCACCACCACCACGGTGTTGTGTGGTGTGTCTTGTCAGGCGATGTTGTGTGATGTGTGTGTATGTGGTGGTGTGTAGAGACTACATTGTGTTGTGTGGTGTGTGATTGTGGTTTTCCATCGACGCATGGCTTACTATGTTAGGAGGTGACATATCACATAGTGTTTTGTTTTTTGACTATAGCGGACTTGTGAAGGAATGGTTGGCTGCAACATGAGCTAGGTTTCATAGATGCAAAACAGCGATTGCAAGCAAAACGAGGATAGGAAAAATGATATCAAAAAGAAAGATTGAGTTGATGGAGCATAAAGCATCGAAAATTAGAGCTGATTTGCAATGGATGGCAATCAATCATGGCAGCAAATCAGCGGCGGGGTGTTAGGGTTGTAAGCAAACTAAAGGATGAAGAGCTAAATGGTGCGGTGTTGCAGGGCTGAAACAATTACATAAGGAATTACCGCGAAATTTGAGCTAAAGGCATGTGAAGACTTACTGGCTTGGGCTGCTACCTCGAATGCAAAGATTTGAGATTTTTACGGCGTAGTGGTCATGACACTCCTTTAGATCCTGCACTTCCAATGCTTCACGAGGCGTAAGAAGAGGGTGATGAAGGTTGTCCATTTTGTGGGCGTTATGCGAAATGGGAGGGTAATATGTTGCCGGTTGTGATAGCGAGAATCACGATCACCGGTATCACATTCCATGTCTATCACACCATTTGAGGTAAATATTATCATCTCTAACCCTCGTCTAAAGACTCTATTGATTTTGAATTTGTTTTGCAGACACTCTAGAACTGCTGCAGCCCGGTTATTGCCCACATTATGGTGAGACATGGCTTTTGGCTTTTGGTGTTCAGTGGTACCACAAGAACCAATAGACACAAGTAAGTCAAAGAGGGGGTGAAAGCAAGGTTTGGGAAGTCTCTATGCTTGTACTCGAGTCTCTTTCATCACGGCAGTCTCTTCCATCACGGCTGGCTTAGTCTCTTTTTGCTTGTCTGTTTATTGTATCTAAAGTGCCCCACAGGATGAGATGGCTTTCGCTCATTTTAGGGGCACTTTAGATATATATAAACGAGGAACATCGAAAAGAAAAAAAGCTTGTCGCGTGACCCTCTTGAATGGTTGTCAACTCACCGGGGCTTGATATTGTTCATTTGCAAACAATATAGATTATTTGCAAACAAGTGCCTTAACTAATGTTTCTTGATGTTGTCCGCGAGGTCTCTTGACTTAGTGTTTGCGAATGCGAAATTTGAGACCAAGGATATCCAACAGTTATCCACGCCTCGATCGAGTTATGAGGCGCAAGATACCTCCGGTTGTACCTAGAATTCACCCCATTTGATACTCCTAAGTCAATCCCATTTCTTGGCGGCATGGAGACTCAAAAGCGAAATTTGGATAGTCAAGCTGAATCTTGATCGTATCAAGTAAATACCGATGCCACATACATGATTTATTTTTTTGTATTTTTACGTGGTCTTCCTCATTTCAATTATGTTGCGAGATAAATGCTCTTTGGCTGGAAGCCATCATGAAGAGATTCCTAGTGCATCTGATTTAGGGGGAAAATTAATTCCCTTGAGATTCATTACATGCGGGGTCCTTCACCCGGAAAAAAAAAGTTTTGGTCTTGAATATGAGCCAAATGCGGATCACGGTGATGAAGTTGACAAAAAAAACCCGGATCTGGACAAGATCGCGGGCGCTCAACGAGTCCAATACAACCTCAACCAACAAAACCAAGAGGTTAACTGAAATTCTCCTTGTTACGGATTTTAATGGGGTTTTAGGCAAGTTTTATGACTTGAAAGAGAGGATCCACTGCATCGGCCGAGCGAGTGACCATCGAGAAATTGAACCATCAAAGTTTTCGGTTTTCGGGCACGGATTTCGGGAGTTCTTAGAATGGTGTTTTCAAAATTTGAGATTGCATTGTGGTCCAGCATGGCTAAGAGTAATGTTGACTTGTTGATGAAAAGTTCTTTGCTGCAGGAATATAAGGGCAGATTTCTTTTTATTTGGAATCAGGATGACTGCACCAACACAAAATTAAAAGTGGTTAATAAGCCAATTTTCCTTAAGGATCTGTCCAAAGTGTACCAAAAATTTTGGAGATACCAGGTGACAAACACATTGTTGATAGATGGCCAGCCGGATATAAGGGTTACGCCAACCCGTTAGAACACAATGATATGTCCAAATAGTTTTGCTCCCGACAGGTTGGATTCCAATTTCCTTTTGGAGCAACTCAAACCATGGCTGGAGGGACTTCTGGCTGCAGAAAGTGTGCCAGCTTATGTGAAGGAACATCAAATGTGGAACATGTGGGATTCTGAAGAGTCGGCATAAGCGCATGAAAATGCTTTCGACAAGTATTTTCATAAATGAATCTTGTAAAAACTCTTTGAAAGTCAATATAAGTAAAAAAATTTCTATGATATGTGTTGTACTTTTTCAATTTAAAATATTTGAATGGATTGTGAGCAAATGTTCTCGTGTGTGTTTAGAACTAGAGATGATAGAGCTTCGGCAGTCCCTGACTATCTAAAGCCAAATACACATCTGGAAGTGGTGCTGAGTGGAACTGAAACTATAAATGATTAGCTCCACCGGCATCAAAATTTTGGAAGGCGATCTGCCGTGGGTTCAATGATCAATTGATCCTCCTCTTCTCAAAGGTGATACTTTCATCGATTTGTGATCATCGAGTTGTGCGGATGATATGCATATGTTCGCGGATACATGGAATACTACTTGATTCTCCAAGGAATGAGCCATCCCTTTCATTTCTTTGACCCTCTTTTTCACTTTCGACATTGTCCAAGGACACAAATAGTTACAAAACAATAAGGAAACATGTGAATACGGATAAGTGCGGTTACATGTTTTTGCACGCTTGTGATGGACATCAACTGGACACATTTTTTGATTGTAAGCCCACGCGTGTCTACGCCTGAGAGATATAAACCGGGGATATATCACTTTGATAGCTCGGGCTTGCATGGCAGGAAGCGGACATATTGAGAGGTTAGTGCTTGCTCATTGCATTTCTTTGTTGTGGCACAATGACAACAAACTTTGAGTCACGGTTCACGGAATTGCTTGGACACAATAATTTCAGCTTTACAACCTCGGATGTTGTCAAAATTTCGAGCGCCTCTTCAAACCGATGGTCATTCATGTGGCCTACCGTGCCAGTATGTTAATATTTATGCACAAATTTGTGAGGGGTACTTGAAAGGAGTGAATATATTGTTGCACGATCTAGTAAGTCAACTTAAATCACGAGACAAACCAAACTACATTTATTGACAAAGTGTGGTTAAGCTGCGGGTTGTGGACATTTCAAACCCAGGATCTAGTTGATGTTAGAGTGTTCATGCTTGAAGTTTTAAGATTAGAAGCAACAAAAGCTGGGCCGAGAGGAACATATGTATTGGGAAGTATGTAGGTGCATGAGTCACCTCGTACTTAAATCATTGTATATCTTTCTTATGTACATAATTGTTATTGTAACCTCGATTCATTTCAATGAAAATTCATATTCAATTCATCTCACAAACAAAGGAATCAAGTGTTTGATCAGAATTCAAATCTTCAAAAGAAATCAAGACAAACTCATTTTCACAATTTGAAGCACAAAACTTCACATGAGTTAGAAAACTTCTGAGAATGGTTTTACATTTCATCATCATCGAGAAAAGAACTTGGGTAAATTCTGTAAAATTTTCTCCTCATCTAAAGGATCCGACCTATATCTGATCTTGTTTTGGCGTTTAGTTGGTGGCATGTGAAGTCTGATTGCACATATCGTGTTGTGAATACTATGCCTAAAGCGTCTTTCTTTGCCAAAGATCATAGGCGGCCGGTTGATCTTGCGCCCTTCTTGTAATACATACCTTCTATGACACTATCACCGTGAGGTACCATGTTCCATTGAGTTGGAAGTCTTTCTCCACTATCCATTTTGGTTTTGTGCACATCGAATCCAAAATTCAAAACCCTCATCATTCCTTTTGAACAACGGCGACAAAATTATCACCAACTCTAAGTGCCTCTGCTAACATTGTGGGGATTGGAGGAGAACAAGGACTGCTGGATTCACGGTCCTCAATGTTAGCGGCACATTGGAGGATGGTACAATAACTTGAAGTTTCCAATCATCAGCGTAGTGCTTGTTCACACAAGGCTGTCCCACATGCCATCCAAGCGATGAGCTGCGAAGCATGAAAGTTCCCTCGTGTGCAAGCTGCAATGGAGATTCGAGATTGAATGCATGTACACAATGGATCTGCCTAGTGTCCAAAATCCTTTCTGCACCCCATGCTTTCTTTCTATCTATATCCTCCACCTTGACTTCCCAAAGAACCTTTTTATATTCTTCCTCTTCTTGGTTTTGAGATGTGTTCATCCACTTTCGGATGTTCCACAAATAAACATCTCTTGGCAACTTCTACCACTTCATGAGCATTACCCAATTTTATCTTTCTTTGTATTTTAATTGCATTTGTCTTAACCATCTCTTCAACTCGGCTGACTTTGCCATCGTGTTCACCTTTCCCGTGGTTAGAACCAAAAATTCCACATCATATAGACATCGATTATCGTTTGTGTACCTAGCCACAAAGTAAAATGGTCTAGAAGCCTTGAATTGAGATCTTTGCACCATCTGAAAACACATAATGTCTCTTTGGAACCCTTCCTTTCGCTCCGGATATTTGTGGTGCTTCATGAAGCGGAAGTTGCCGAACAAAGTTGCCGCGAACATAGTAATGTGTTTCCTTGATCATCTCATACATAGTAATGTCATCTTGATATGTTATTTGAACCAAAATGGTAATCGGTTATTGACCCGTATCGCATCATTGCACCTCCTCTTGTTCCTTGAATGTATAGTTCTCGCAAAATCCACTCTACCGAGACATGCATCTGTTTGGGAGATTCTCCGAAGCTCCTTAAACTGTTTTTGCCCATTGGTACACGAAATTATGCGGTGGAAAGATTTTTAGGCAGCTCTTTTCGGTTTATCCGAAGCTCCTTGGGTTACGTCTCATTGTCTTGATGAGTGGGTCTCCTACCAGAACTTCGAGGCGTTGTCTTTTCATAGTCAATGTACTCCCATTTCACTTTCCCTCTTGCCACTTCCTTCCATGGGACAGTCTGAAACTTCTTGATTCCACCGCGACTCTCACAATTTCCAAGGATGCCGCCTTCTTGTGAAACTCATCTAATTCACTCTTTGGACACAATATAGATCTCCACAAGCTTCTGTACTTGCAATTTTATCTTTGGTGTGCCTGCATTGACCAAGTTCATGTGATCTACAAACATCGCGGTGCAAGTGCAATTCTTCGGATGTTTGGTTCTCATTCCATTGAGTCCATCCACTAGCATTTGCATCCTCCGTCTTTGAATGCAACAGCAACTATTGAAGTCCTTCAATTTCACAACAAACCGGGGTTTTAGCTTCTCAAAAGCTCGAAGGCGAATCTTAATTTACGGATGTTGGTCCGAAACCTCTTGAACAATAGCATCTGCATGAAATGAACACTAAAGCTGTTAGGATGTGTATACCACACCAAACCATGCACCATACCATGCCCCACACTCATCATATTCACCCGAGCAGAGCACCTTAGTCGCGTGTACATTACCACACACCACACACACCCCACCACACCACCCATTCACCACACACCATACACCAAATGGTGGAGTGTGGAGTGGTGGTGGAGTGTGGTGGGGGTGGTGGTGTGGTGTGGTGGTGGTGGGGTGTGGTGGTGGGGTGGTGGTGGTGGGTGGTGGTGGTGGTGGTGGTGGGGGGTGGTGGTGGTGGTGGTGGGGATGGTGGTGTGGTGGAGTGTGGTGGTGGTGGTGTGTGGTGGGGGTGTAGTGGTGGTGGTGTGGTGTGGTGTTGTGGATGGTGGTGTGATGTGGTGGTGGTGGTGGTGTGGTGGTGGTGGTGGAGGGGTGGTGGTGTGGGATGTGTGTGGATGTGGTGGGTAATGTGGTGGTGGTGGTGGAAGATGTGGTGGGATGTGGTGGGATGTGTATGGTGGTGGGATAGATGGGGTCTATGGTGGGATAGATGGGGTGAGGGGGGTGAGGGAATAAATAAAATTCAATCCACACATATCATACATTAACATGCACACACCCACATGACACCATGGACATAACGCCCTACACCACACCACACCACACCACACCATCCATCCATCCCACACCACACACATCACATCACATCACTTTTATCCTATTTAAATCGACATATAAAAATCTGCCTAGCTTTGCTCTCATAAACACTTCTGAAATTCGTACACCACGATAATAATTACATTCCTCTTCTAATCATTAGAAAGGATCGGGTCCTAAATCCTGTTCCTACGTCTGATTTTTGGCGTTTCATTCCCAATTCGCCAATTCGAACAAGTTCATTCCGGCAACATGGTAGGAAGGATGTTCGAGAGATCACTATGGCTATTGTAGGGTGGCGAAGAGGGCATTAGGCACATGTTAAGCGGGGCTCGTGATCAATCTCACGAAGGTGGATATGCCTAAATCCACCTTCTTTGCTGATTCGAATCCAACCTAAAGGCATACAACGGTGGATCTTTGGGCCTTCAATGGCTATGCTTGGAGTCAGATTGGCGGGAAGAAGAGCTCTTAGATAGAGTCCATGAGCTTATGTTACATCTTTGCTTTGCAAAGGCGGGTATATTGTTCTCTGTCACTTGTCGCTCGACTCGCCTTGGCCGGGTTTCTTGGCGAGTGCGTACTTACCACCGGGGGATCACGGGAAAGCAGCGGCAAACCTCATCTGTTAAATTACAGGATGGCTGCTTGGAAAGCTTAGATGCTTTAGTCGCGAAAACAATAATTTTGGATGCACCCGTTCTCGAGCGATCATACCGGCATTTCTGTTTGCTAGGAAATCATGCATGTAAATTTAGTTCTCGGGTCGAGCTTTCAATGGAAAGCCAAATTTTGTAAAACCAAATTTTGTAAAATCCTTTTTTTAGGTCCCCTTTTAATTTATCATGGCTTTCCAAGCATATGCTAGTATATGCTATGCCAATCGAAAAACAAAAATTGTCTTTATTCAACAAAATTTCTTTATTCAACAAAATTTGTATCTCGGGGATCGATTAGTTATCATTCTCAAATATTTTTAGGCGTACACACACCCGGTAAAGGAGTACTCAATTACGTCATGTTCTAATAATATTCCAAACATTAAATATTGCATTTTAGGACTAGAGTCAACTACACACAATTCACATCTTTGCATCTGATACACACCACAATCAGCTTTGTACAACACAATAACCACCACATGCACCACCACACTAAGCACCATAACTAAGAAAACATGAATAATTGAAAATAAACTAACTTTTGTGATTCCTCGGATAGTGGGCACCATGTTCTTCTCTTACATTTCTCTCCAATCTTCTAGTTCTAACATCCTTTGTGTTAGGAGACACTCTGGTGTTCTCAATCCAAAATTTTTGAATCTTTTCTATATGTTCATCTGAAATTGCATCGAATCTTTTAGCCCTCTTGTAAGAAACCCATTTCCCACCATTGTAATCGATCTCTTCCCTCTTTTTTTCTTTGCCTTTTGTAGGTTTCTTGGGTGAACACCTAATACCTTTCAAGATCTCATTGGCTGATTTTGTCACTTGTTTGAGAATGCGCGCGCGTGGTCTGTTTATTACAAGGCAGCTATTCTTGGGCTGCTAAAAGCGATCATTCTTTGGTAGAGAGTTTGGCAGATCGCATGGAGTCCCGGAGGCTCCTTATAACGATGCTCTTGGCTTCCAAATCCTTTAATTCTTCACCTATGAATTTTTCCAATGTTTTATCCCTCAAAAACTCAAGTAAAATTTCTTTCTTCGTGCTATCCTCCATTCTTTTGGTCTGTTTATGGAAAGACGTTAGCAAATTAAGGACAATACGTGGTTCTTGCTTGCACTTCTTGATGAACCGGATCCTACGCCAATTACGCAAGCTCAATTTTTCTTCTCTTCTTCTTTTCCTCGCATCTTTTCTTCAACATTTCTTGTTCCTTGGTTCTTCTTAGTTTTCTCATGTCTGAAATGCGGTTTGTGGACCAGATTACCTCATTGACATCCATATCCACAATGGATTGGAGCTTGCAGTGAGGGAGCCAAAGAAAACGGGGCGTAGGCAAAAAAAGAAACAGGAGGGGCCAAAGAATAGGAATTTGAATTTGAATTTAAGTTTTTGAAATTAAATTTCCCCACAAATTGGGACTCTATTCTTAAATACCGGCAGTTGGCGGTGCCATAATTATACTTTCATACCACAAAAGTGGTGGATGCAACGCCACATTTTGGGGGACAGGGGGACGGTGAATTGGAACACCACAGAAAAGCTTTTACCTAGCTGCGGGCAGCATCAATCCAAGGTGGGGAGAATGTGACATTCAGAATAATATACGGTATGAATCATTATATTATCTGACGACCGTCACTAGTACATGTCGACTCGGGCGACATGTACAAGCACAAATTCATTATAATGGGAAAATTTTTTAGTAAACCTGGAATTTTTTTTTTATGGGGGTTATATAGACCTTATCACGGGGGTTCTATACCACGTGCATTCTATACCCCAGTGTATCATACATACATGAATATTTAGAGAACATAATAACACGGTATCATATACCAACTTCCAAACACAATAGAGACCAAAGTATGAACTATGTATGTCCCTAGTAACCTTCCCCGGGTTCCTAACCCTTCCCCTTCCCTTTCCCTTCGCTGCGAGTCTAACCCACGCATCTGGGTTAGGAGTCAAAAGCTCACGCTCATCCCATGCTGATTCTTCCCACCATATGGGGTACCTAGTCATTAGAAAAAGTAATTCCACGGGATAATACTCACGGAAGAAGAAGGCGGACCCAACTCCACAAAACCGTTGTACTCATTGTAGTACACCCTAATAAGGCCATACATCTGTCCCTTACAAATTTCATGAATGAACTTCGATATGTATGCATCGAGAGAGTGTGCTAAATATCCAACCACGAAGAAGAGGCCTCAATTCTTGTAGCATCTCGTCCGGATAAGGAGGGGTTCAAGCATTCCCCTCATTGCAAGTCTCCTATAACATTCGGATGGATTAATTTCCATCGGTGGCTCATGACCACAATCAAATCGCTCGAATGAAGTTGATCAACTCCATTGTAAGCTCCTTGGTGGGGCTGTGGCGCAACCTCCACTCAAGAAATGGTCCCATAGCTCATCCATTCCGGGCCGCCCGCAATGCACAGGGCATGCTTCTGCAGGCCTTACAGGAGTAGCCCGGGGAGGATTGGGTCCAATCATTTGCAAAAGCAAGCAAGGATCACCCGGCCGGACAAGGAACACGGAGGCGAGCAAGTAGCAAGTTCAAGAGCAAGCAACAAGATCAAGTAGCGGGGAGCACGGAATGAAGTAGCAAGGAACAAGGATCAAGATCAAGTAGCAAGATGCAATGAACAAGGAAGATCAAGTAGCAAGAAGATCAAGGAACAAGGAAGATCAAGGAGCAAGAAGCAAGGATCAAGATCAAGTAGCAAGGAACAAGATCAAGTAGCAAGATCAAGAGCAAGGAACAAGATCAAGTAGGAAGGACACGGGAATGAAGTAGCAAGGAACAAGGATCAAGATCAAGTAGCGATAGCAAGATCAAGAGCAAGGAACAAGATCAAGTAGGAAGGAGCACGGGAATGAAGTAGCAAGGAACAAGGATCAAGATCAAGTAGCCAGAAGCAATGAACAAGGAAGATCAAGTAGCAAGAAGATCAAGGAACAAGGAAGATCAAGTAGCAAGAAGATCAAGGAACAAGGAAGATGAAGGAGCAAGAAGCAAGGATGAAAAGTGAGAAATGAAAACAAGGTAAAAGAATTTATAGCTCTGAATCAATAATGTTGAAGTATAATACCAATAATGTTGAAGTATAATACCAATAATCTTTGGCGTATAATACCAATAATGCTCACGTTATAATACCAATAATGCTGAAGTATTATACCAATAATTCTATAACGACTATAAAAGCAGCTCCATTCGGTGAGTCATTCATCTCCCATGGCTTATAATATTTATGATGATCAGTTTGAGACCATTCTTTGCTCCATGAGCTACAATGATATTAATCGCTGCATACATAAAGGTGTTAAAATTTGGGATCCTTACTTACAATCCAAAGCGAAGGTCGTGAGTGTGATTGCCCGGCCTTACTCGTGTTGTGATCCATCTTCTTTGGGTTCACAGGCGCCATGCCTCACGAGTGAATCACGATCACAATAGCGAGGGATTGATGATGAGTGAATCATCGACTCTATAATGCCATCAATAATATGTGCATCTAAATTATATGTATGCCATCAATAATGTGTGCATCGGATGTAATGATGTGTATTAAACACCTATTATAATAGATGTAAGGATGTTAGTATAAGCATAAATTAGGATGTATCGACAGCGTATTAATTGTCCAAAATGCTTAAGTATTATAGCAAAAGAAATTACATACATGATTATCGAGAACATGGTGAGATTGAGAGCTTTTAGCTAATGCTATGTCCCCCACATGTCAACAATGTATTTTGGAATCTGAGAGCAGGTCTTAGGTCTTTTGCCATTTGCATCCCATGCATAATGTATGGCATCTAACTTCTCATACCTTGATGGATCGATGGATTGGGTTGCGCCAGCGTTTAGTTAAGCAACTTTGTATAGTCACGACCAGCGGGCATCCACCATGATACATAAATGTGACCATAATTGGTAGACTACGGATCTAGGATGGCATCTTCTTACGTAAAAAGCCCAACCACGTTGGAGTTTCATCGTCTCGAGTCGGACTAAAACAAACATACCTTTAAGTAACATGTGCATGAGGATCGAACTCATCCATAGGCAACCTTTGGCGCCCATCTGGCTGGCCCACAATATGTAGGCAAAGGTCTTACAAGCCGCAGCGGCTTCATCGACCTCTGGAGTAAATGCGACTTGTAGAGGTTCTTGCCTTATGCGCAACAAAAGTTATCATTTTGAGGTGGTCACGGAGATACATCTTCCAAACACAAAAGAATCTCGTTCGGTAATCCATAGTTGCTTTGTCTTTGTCGTTGCAAACACACTATCTTCTTGATTTTTCTTGAAAGGAATTCCATAATGCTATGTACTTGGCGATCTTTGTCTGCGCGAGGGCGGGGAGATCTTTCAATGTCTTCCTTGGAGGGATATTTTTAGGCACCCTGTTGGTAACGTTGGCTCACCATTTTCATCCTCCTTCCACATTCTTATTCCATTTTAAGGAATCCACTCTTTATGGGTTGGCGCATCTTATATTGCATAATGGGCCATTTCCCATCCATTTTAAATCGAATAGCAATGGCTCGGTATGGCACATTAGGCGTTGGCCCTTATCGGGGGATATATCCCTTGACAAAGCCTTTCAATCTGGAACTTCATCCACAAAATATGGAGCGGGGAGACTTTGCATTGCACTTGCTAAACAAGTAAAAACAACTTCGGGCAAAGTTAGAGCATCCGATGAACTCATTAGCGTCGAAAAGTTCCCAAACAATGCATCAATCATATCGTCATGAGTGTGCCCAACCATCATGAAGCCAACTGAATCTCATCGAATACCTTAAGCCATGTCAAATAAGAGGTAGGAGAACACATATCTATTTTTATTTTGACCCGATGCATTATCAAGCGTAAGTAGAGATTTGAGGAAGAGGATTGAAGCCTTCTAAGTTGGCACTAGAAGATGAAGGCATCTTCTCTTGTGTACGCACTAGCTTATGTTGCGGTGGTCGAGTATCTTTTAGGGCTTGCATCAATTTGCAATCGTAGTTACGCTTCCACACAAATCACCACACTTGTCTTCTTAGGCAACTCAAGATAGTGTAGGATCCTAGAAAGTGATCCAACATGAAAGTTTGAGTCATCCTTCCAAAGATCAAGAGAAAATGGCCATAAGCCCGTCCACCATGACCATGTGTCAATGCTCTGTCAAAATTTGCTCTTCAAGCGATCTCCTCTCCAAAGCAGGACTTTGCGAGATGGTGACTTCTTGGTGTGAGTGTGTTTGACCTGATCCATCTTATCATGTATTATCACGGAGGTGACTTTACGGCGAGCGATGTGATAATGCATGAATGCCAATATTGACTCCCTCTGAGGCGTTGTTCCAACATATGTGCCAGCCGTTGAATTGAAAGGTTCGCCTCTCCCTTATATCTTTTGTTCTTTCCAATTTACGCTTGATGACTACACATATGTTACACTTGGAGAATCTTGTATTTTTTGCTATCTTTGGCGATCTGGAAACTCTTTCTTCCAAATATTGTAAAAGGGGCAAGGTTACACTCTTTCTGTCAATTCTTCCACCACGGCGCCCACCTCCTTATGTATGCTCTTCTTATTAAGGATGGAAGGAAGTTTGCGAACATTCTCCCTTATATCATCCTTTCCTTTTTGCTTCTATGTGGAATGCTCTCTGCATTCTCACTAATGAAGGTATCAAGCACACTTTACGTAGCTAGTGTCACGGATCTAGGCTTCTTAGAGCACAGTATTACCATGCTCATCGCCGTTTTTCCACCTAACTTTCGAACCTCTTCCTCCAACTATAAAACGTGGTGAGCAACTCCTAAAACCCACAGCGCCATGCGGTGTGACCTCCACTCCCACGGACCACTACTTTAAGCCTCCGGCTGCCTGTATATAAGTTACACTCAACACATCAAAAACAAAGCGTAATCCACAGCCTTTGCTTGATTGAGAATAAAATTCTTTTCTTAAGGCACATACTTCTTTGTCGGCTCGGTTTTTGACACATTAGATCCTTGCGGCATGTTGATTTTAGATCACTCTTGATTGCCTTGGGCGCACATCCTCTCCTCCTTGCCATCCCCTTTGGTTCCCTCGACCCTCTTCACATATGTATATTTCCTTTTCCTCTTGAATTGCTTCTCAACATCAGCTTCCAAGCACTCAACTTCTAAATCATCATGTTCGAGGCAGCAAGAGCTTGTAAATGTTGTGGCTTGTCCTACCATCATGAAGCAAAACGACATGGGTCTCCCGGGTTACTAGGCCCCATTAGCTATAGGCCTCTCGGCACAAGCATGACATGACCTGATATTTTGGTTTCCCGTTGGATCTATTATGTTACCCACTTTGAAAGCCCGACCTTTGATACACCCAAGAACTCATCGTCTATAGCATCACGAGGATCACTAAAGACTATATTAGCCTCAGAATATTTAGATCCGGTGCGGGGAGTGAAGAATGTAGCATGGCAAACCTAGTAGATCTGTTGCGGTAGTAGTAGGCTGTCTCATCTTGAGGGCTTAAACAACACGAGACCAAGGCGGGCAGCTAGATTCTCATGACCTCAATCTCCTCTACTATCTCGTCTTCTTCATTTGTTCTTTGTGTTGCTTGGTTCACCCGGTGGTGGCGATGGCCCGATGTCCGTGAACTCTTGTGAGATGGACTACTAGATGAATCCTCTTGTGAAGAGGGCAAATTGAGGGATCTCGAAGACGTATCTTCACTTGAGGGCCACTCATTTGGTTTTACATCCCTCTTAGGCCCTTTGAATGAATGTGCCCTCTTGCTTCACCAATGTTATCGCCCCTCCAGCGAGGCTGGAAGCTTCTGTCGATGGGATCACGGACTCCAAGTGACCTCAATTGCTACATTTGAAGGATCTATTTCCTTCCCATGAAGAGTGGTTCTATTCAAAATATGTCCCGGGCAACAATTGTCCCTCAAACCGAATAGGTTGTGCAGGGGGAAAATTAAACTGTTTCAATCAAGCAAAGGCGATACTTTTGAGAACATATGAAATAGAGGAAAAATAAGCAAAAAATAAGCGAAAATGGCGCTATTTAGTACAAAAGTATAAATTTTGGTCCAAATTTGGAGCTAAATGGCGCCATGGCGCCATTTGATCCAAATTCACACCTATGAATGTGCCATAGGTGTGAATTTGGATCAAATGGCGCTATGGCTCATTGATCAAACACCATTCGACCAAATGGCGCCATGGCCCATTTGATCAACACCATTTCGACCAAATGGCTTAACTCCATCACAAAATCTACACGAGGTGCCTATGTTATGCATTCTTGCTCCCATTGTTGTATATGTGTCAATAAGAGCGGGCATGCATAACATGGGCACCATCTAACTTTGCAATTGAAACCAAGGTTACGTGTCCTAGCGGCATTAATGTCGACATTTGAACACTCTATACACATGGCGGCAATAGAACGAGAATTTATACGAAAGCGATGGACTTACTTGATATTAGATAGATCCATAGTGGTATGTCACGGAGCGATAGATAGAAACGGGAAAATGAAGCTGATCCCGGCCGGATATATTGGCGAAAGAATCGCCAAGAAAAAATAAGAAAGCGCCAAGAAAGATTCGAAGAAGAAGAAGGAGGATTAAGCCAAGAAAAAGCCAAGAAGAAAGCGCCAAGAATCACCTGGGATTTCTGTGGCCTTGAAGAAAGAAAAGCGCTGGCGACATGCATCGCAAAGAAGTTTACGCCCTATTTGAGAAAAGCGCGGCCCTTATCTGGTGGCAGGCTGAAGACGAAACAGTAGTTCAGCGCTGAACCGTGCACAACGTCTGCTAGCGTCGTGGCATGGTCGCATTAAGTGGGAACCGCGGCAAAAGAGGGAGCTTTAAAGGCAAAGTACAATTTTCAAAGCGGACGATTCAAATTTGGACGGTGTGATCAAATTTCAATATCTGGTGGGAATTTTGACTTTTATGTTAATTAGGTGAGATTTTGAATTTTATGTTCAAATTTAGGCGGTGGCGTTTAGAAGCGGAAATATTGAATTTCAAAATTGGTTGTGGCCCGGGCATGGGCGCTGGACAGCCAAGACGGGCATGGGGCGGGAGTGGGCGGGTGGACCGCCAAGGGAACCCCGGGCCGCAGGCGTGGCTGGGCGGGCATGGGCGCTGGACCGCCCAGGGCATGGGCGCTGGGCGGCGATGGGCCCCTAGTTGGCGCTTTGTTTTTAAAAGCTTCTCATTAAACTTTATTAGTTTTCGATTCCGGCTCAGCGCCTCGACCTTAACCGCCCGGCGCCCGGCCCCTAGCCGCCCGGCGCCTAAGCGCCCGGCGCCTAAAAGCAACCCTTTTTCATCCTTTTTTTTCGGTGATTTACGGCCCATTTCCCCTTGATTCACCGCCTCAACACATCTAGATACACACGGTTTTCGGACCAAATTCAAAGTAGCCTTGAAATGGAAATGGACAATTACGGAGCTCAACAAAATGTGGAGGCGAAGCTAAGCTTACCTCAAAGGGCGGGTATGTAGTCTACTTGCATTGTTTGTTTGGGCTAAATGGCGCCACCAGCTATTTAGATGCACAGTAACCACTTTAGGGTCTTATAGTTGACAAATGGCGCCATGGCGCCATTTGGATGATTAAGTGCACTTTAGGAGTCTTAGCTTACTTTAGGATGCACGGTAGCTTACCATAGGGTCTTGTTGTTGGCAAATGGCGCCATGGCGCCATTTGGGATGTTGTTGGCAAATAATGCGCCATTTGATGTGTGGCATACATTTGGGACTTGTTGTTGGCAAATGGCGCCATGGCGCCATTTGATGTCTATTAACACCATAGGGCCTTGTTGTTGGCAAATGGCCCATGGCCATTTGATGTCTATTAGCATACATTGGGAACTTGTTGTTTGCCTAGTCATGCAGTGCATGCGCTTGTTACATTTGTGGTATCTCCTACGAATCGCGGGTGCCTCCACCCGGTCCGATCCACTCTCCTTGAACCATCTTCCTCGAATATTGCGAAGGGGAGTGGTTTGAGCTGGTGGAAAATTCGACAAAGCGGGGATAGGCATACGATCAGCCTCCGTGCTTATGCCTTTGGACTGATACAAATGGCGCCCGCGGCCATTGCCAACTCCAACCTATTATGCGCACCTTGTTCAAACCATTTCGCGATGCCTCTTTGTTCTTGCTGATGCCTCTTTGTTGCGGCTATCTTCGTCGCGGAAACACAATTTCAATCCGACCGGACTATGATCTTTGATAGGCGAGTGCTGGTGCATGGAAGTAATCGCGGGTGAGCCCCTCTCTTTCTCTGAGGCTCTAAAGGAGGCTGCGGAAGAAAAACTCTGCCTCCTTATAAGGGAGACGGAACCACGAAGCGTAGGCATTTACCAGCCGGGTATCTTGGTCCAAATGAAGTTGGTTGCCAAAAGCGGTCGCGAGGATTGGATCCGGGTGAATGCAATGAAGATACTTTGAAGCATAGAATAATTGTGTACTATGTGGTTTGGAAGTTTTATGATCCCAACTTTATAATGTCGCTAGCATTGCAAATGTAGCTGGTTCGTGAAAAAGCAAAAAATTTTTTGGTTCTGCCGTCGTTACAACGACTTTGAAGAAGGCGACATCAAAGGTCCACAAGAAATCTTGAGGGGCTTTATGATTCTTCGCAATCGGATGAGCGAGTCGAAAAACTTCGCCTTCATTAGTTGTCAAGGCAATAGCCAATGAGAAAACTACTACCGCCATTGTGGACCGCGGCACGGCTAAAAACAGTGAGCAAGAAGAAGACAAGACAACCTAGGGATACACCTGCAGCCGACAAAGACTCCTCATCTTCTACTGAGGATGTCCAGGAACCGGAGGAAGGAAAGGCGGCGGGCAAGAGGAAAGTTAAGAGAAAGGATCACAAAGATCCAGATATGGAAAAGAAGGAAAAGAAACAATCTAAAGAAAAGGAAGGAAGAAAAGGAAAAAAGGAAAAGGAAGAGAAGGAAAAGAAAAGAAAAAGGAAGATAAAGAAAAGAGGAAAAGAAAAAAAGAAAAGGGCAAGGAAAAGAAAAGGATAGGGAAGGCAAAGGGGCGGAAGGAAGGAAAGGCGACCACGGAAAGCGGAGGGAAAAGAAGTGGAGACAGAGGAAACGGATGGGAAAAAGAAGAAGAAGCACAGGCCGGAGACCCTTGAGAAGGAGAGGACACCTAAAAAACAAAGGAGAGCGCCTCGGACTCCAAGTCCTGCTGGAAGTCCTAGAAGTGGTGGTGAACCTCCGAGCCCAAGGCATAGCGAGGATCCTGCGGACACACCGGCCAAAAGGGTCCCCATTAAAAGCTAGAGCCAAAGAAGCTCACATTAAGAATAGCTCGGCACTTGCTAGAGGTGCACTGCAAATCTTGGTGGAAAGGTCGGGAAGAGGAAAAGGCGGCCGAGAGAATACTTTGCAAAAATTTCACGATCACCGGCATCTGTTTCCTCTCGGTGTCACATTCATTAAAAAATAGGCGTGTTCAAATTATATCAAGGACCAGCAAATCGACATCTAGACCAAGGAATATGGAGCACGTCAAAACTTTGGTGGAGTCCTTTCGAGAGAGACCCACATCCGGTCTTCACTCCGTGATGTGATTCCATTCAATCCCCTCACAAACAAAGCTGGTCCCTTGGAAAACCGAGGATGACCTCATGGGGATGCACTATTATATAGTGAATGGTAATCATTCAGTTATATGGCTGCTCAACTTGTATGTAGAAGACTTCGGCACACCAAAGTCCCAAGAGCAAATGTCAAAGATTTATCTTCAGCGGAATTGCCGAGTGTTATGCAGCACGATCAGCGAGCGAGGAATACTGCGGCTTCGGTTGTGAAGTCAATGATATCAACTGCGAAGACTATTTTCAAAGAGCCATTCATTGATAACATAACCCACTGCGGCAGCAATATGCTCTATCGCGGGAAGCCTGATCCATCGGGGCGGGGCAATCTCGCTCGAGAACCATACAAGGTACATGTTTTAATTTTACGCAAGATTATGAAATGGCGCCGTGTGCGCCATTTATTCACTAAACGGCCCCCGCGGCCATTTTCCTCACCAAATGGCGCCGCGGCATTTCCTCACCAAATGGCGCCCGGCCATTTGCTCATTAAATGTTCAAGTCTAACTTCTTGTTGTTTCCGGCGTTATCGGCTTTGGGCTGAAGTTACCATGCGTGGTAAGCATCCTAAAGATTTCAACCCGGTGGGTCTTCATGCGAGAGGATATTTTTCGATTATTAAGTGTCCCTATGGAACTTGTGGAAATCTTGCAAGCTAAAAGACAACAAAGGGACAAACTATTACACATGGCGGGCAAAAGAATCGACTACTTGATCGGACCTACGAGGTGCATGAGGGGTATGGACTACGAAGGCTGTCGGGTTACATTCGAGGAAGTCTTTGGATGGGAAGACCTTCAAAGGTCACTAGTGATTATCAGGGTAAGCAATTCTTCAAGGCAAGGGCAAAGACACTAAGATCCATATCTTTCTTGAAGAAGGAGATTTTTGCATCGTGAAGGATAATTTTCGAGGAAGTTCAAGTCCTTCAGCGATCTCGATCTTTGCTTGATCTTGGGGCTTGAGGATACCGACCTGATTTCCATGGCCACCTTGCATAGTAAGTGGGTTGAAACCCGGGAGTGGGCAAGGAAGGCATTTTTCGATAGCGTGCCACCTGCCTTGGCAAGATTCATACGCAATCTTTGTCTTGAAGAGAGGATCTTGAAGACTTCCGTTCGCGAAGTTGAACTAACAGACGACAAGGGACAAGTTGTTTGCACTCTGTACCGGTATCCTTGATTGCCACGGACACTAGAGGCATATTTCCAATGTGGGACAAAACCACACTAACAAATTTCTTTAATCTGGTTTGTAAAGAACACCACGGTGATTCTTTTTGGATAGTGGTCTTTGCAAGGCGGAGCACAACTTTTTGATTTCATCGTATTGGATGATCACGGATTCCAGATCGAGTTTATATTGGCATGTATGAGGGCGAATACAAGAATCCGCCTCCCGGGGAGTTCGGGGAGGCCCATTCACTAGTGTATGCCACAAAGATTCAGGCCAGAAGGTCCTCTGTCGAAGTTATTGACCTCAAGTTCCCCTTCAGCGATCATCCTCAAGAAGCGCCACCCGGTTCACATGCCCTAACGAAGAAGGCGAAGCGGGGGGAGACCGAGGCTATGGCGGGGAAGCTCTCTGCAACGGCAGGTCAATGCGGTGGCAAGGCTTGCCGGGGGACATAATTATGAGAAACCAGGTTGGGTCTGCTACATGCTTTCGTTACCTCGTCTGAGAAAATGGTACCGCCGAGGAGCAGGGGTGTTTGATTACTTCTCACAGTGGTTCTTTTGGCGGGCTTCATTCTTGAATAAGAGATTTTGCATTGTATTCGAAAGTGACCCGCTTAAGCATGAGTGCCTAAAGGGGATTCTTGATAGGCTTGACCGCCTACTGAATCCTACCATCGCAGCTGTTCCTGTGACAGAGAGACCACCTGCTGTAGTTGAAGAAGCTGTAGATCCACCAAATCCAGAGATGCCCGAAGCTCCACCCGATGTGGACTATGATGTGATCAAGAATACACAATTCAATATGGACATTCTTGATGATCCCAATTTCACTGCCACAGCGTTCGAGAGCTTTACGGGAGATCCTATGGTTGCTTCTTCTAGCCATGGCCACGGCCATCGGAAACTGATCCTATTGTGGAGCACATTTCACGATGAGGAACCCTGAATTTTGTATGAAAATAATGTAAATTGTACACTAATACTCTTGTATCTGAGGCTACCTCTTAGGAGTCCTTGCTGTTTTGGCAAATTTTTAATATGCAAATCTATGAATTGAATTTTTAACTATTTTTGTGATGTTATGTTTCTCCGGCTTCATTTTATGCAATGCTAGAATTTTTAATGGCGAATAAATGGCACTTTAGATGCATAGGTTGATCCCGATAGTTAGATCCGAGTTTTCAGCTCTCATTCTATAGGATTCACATTCATTCTTAGCCATAGGCGACCCCTACAGCCTAAGAATGATAGACACTAACAAAAGAACCTAACCTTGTATGATTAGGTAGTTTAGAATAGATGTATTCTATTATTCATTCTGGTGATGTTGTGACATTCTATGCGCCCACTCTTGTGTATTGGGAAGGGGGGTAGAGACCCAGAGCCCAATAGATTGAATGATCATAGTTTTAGCCCATTAATGCCCAATTAATGCGGCCTGTGCATAAGAGCCCGCCTGGCTGTGGGTGGTGGAGCTAGACCGGCTGACAAGGAAGGGCTTATTCGATCACAGCTTGATCCCTCCGTGCGTGGCGATGGCGGGGGAACATTGTGGGCTAGGCCCAATACCAACCGCTGTATGGCGGGGTATGGGCTCGACACCTCTTGGGGTGATGCGTCATCTTCTAGGGTTCAAGTCGATATCAGCAAAGTGGCTCTAGCTCGCCTGTGGATTGGCATGAACCTTCCGGAGGAGAGTGATCTCCTCCCCAGCCTCATCGGAGCCGGAGAGATGCAACCCAAGAGTAGCCCCTTTGGCTATGAACCCGGCAGTTACGGTGAGGCTCCACATCGTTCAGCCTATCCGCAAAAGTATGCACAAGAGGGGCGGATGGAGTGGACTACCCAACGACCATGTTTCTATGCCACCCAAATCCATTTGCCATGAATTGGCTCCATTGTTATCCCGAGACCCAAGCCGCGGTCTTTCCCCAAGAGTCCGAGCCTGGGTAGGATTTCCCCATGTTATGTTGATGTGCTAATGTGTTGTTGCACTCTTTGTGATATGGTGGACCACCCTTCCGAGGTGGGTATGTTATTATTGATTGATGTCATGTGCTCATGTGTGTTTACGCTTCCGCAGGCTAGATCGATCCCGAGGGAGACGGGATGAATGACATGTCCATTCTTCCCGTGGGTTCTTGGCCACCAAAGAAGAGCCCGATGTTAGGTGGACGGCCTCATGTCGGGCCGAAAGCTTTGCTGGTTTGAGGGATGATCTCCTGCTTTGTATACCATCGTGGCATCGTGATAGGAGCCGGGGCCGTCACACATATTTCTTTCCTTGTAAGATGGCCTTGCCATCTACAAGTGAAATTTTGATCTGATGCTTTAAATGTAATGTTTTCTCAAGGGCTCAATAGCACGGTGACCCAGTTTGATCTCTCCGAAAATCCATTCCTTGAAATCATAAGTTTCTTCTAATAACTTTCGATGTCCGGACGAGGATTGTAGGAATCTTGGATAACCTCAATCATTGCTGGTAGGTCGAGCTTTTTTCGAGCAAGACGCTTAGAGAACCTCATCAACATCCGATCAATTTGATCGTGTGTATGACCAACAAGCAGAAACCAATCTTAACCTTCTTGAAGATTTGTTTCTCAACTAGCATAGCACAAATAAGCAAACAATGCCCGATTCTTATTTTCTCTTGTCGTGTTGTCTAGTCAAGATATAGAACCGTGGTATATGTTCTAGATTGGAAAAGAAGCTTATTCAATATTGTGATAGTGAGATTTGGATCAGCATGAATGTTTGGATAGTTCAAAAATGCCTTGCAAGATAGTTTTCCATTAAATACCATAGCACCAACAACATGCATGTGTATGAAATCTTCTTGAGAGCATCCTTAGGCACATTGACAAAATGTGGTAGGGTGGTCTTCTTCTCGTCCCATTCCATCAATAACAACCGATATGTAGTTGAGTGGTTGTTCCAAAGGTTTTCTTCCTATGTTTCTCCTTTCCAAAGATTGTTGTTCTCTCAGCTTGTTTTCTCTTTCAATGCATCCTAAATGAAAATATGTTTAGGAAAAAACCTACTTTTAAGTAGAACTAGGCAAGAACACGTTTTGGAAGCTTACTTTTTAGTGTGAAGTGTCCTTGCATTTTGTCTCCGAGCTTTTTAATTCAGAGCATGTAGCACAAATGGACATCCTTGCTTTCTAGGAATGGACATGCGAGAAAACTCTTTTTCCAAAGCACGGTGAAGTAAGAGTAGCGGACATGGCATTCTCCACCTCAACACACATATCCTTATAATTATCAGAGACTTCACGTTTCGCGGAAGTTGTCACCAAGTGGTACATAGGGCTGTTAGGGAGTTTCTCGCATGACTCCTTAAAGAAACCTTCCATCCAGAAACACATTGAAGGGCATGAATTCGGATATACCTCCCCGAATGGCAGTAGTCATTAATGCCCGGATTCTTGTCAAGCCTTTTTCTTCAAAGCGGTCAAGTCGTCTGCGCCTAAAGCATGAATCAATTTAAAGGTCGCTTTGATTGACGGTGGCCATCAGTTTGTGTAAGTAAACCTTTCACCATAATCGGCCTAATATTGAAGGCTAAGTAGCCCCTTTGGTCTAACAGAGTCATTGAACTGTAACTATCATGAATCGACCTCAATTCCTTTAGTCCAATCTTAAGCAAACAACGTTGAGAACAACAGTGTTTTGTATGTGTTGCCCTCAAGTGAGCCTCGTCCATAAGTTTCTTTCTTCTTTGGGTTGTACATGCTTTCTTGTGTAAGTTTAATTAAGATTCTTACTTGCGAGGAGCTTTGAATTCAACATAGAGTCTTGTGGCTTTGGTAGGTCCTCGTCTGAGAGATCAACATGAGGTGTTTCTTCGTCTGACACGGGAGCAACAGATGGTGTACTAGTAGATGCTGAGAGGTTTGGTGTGGGCAAGTCCTGGGGGGAGGTGCTTTCCCTCTCCGGGAAAAAAAAATAATCGAGGTTGGTGACGTAATTGACCAGCTCCCCGGTGTCGTGAGAACACGAGTTGCATGGCGCCGACTGCTCCCACTTGTTGTAGTACCACCAACGAAATGGATGGAGTTGGCGTGATTTGCCTCCGGGGAGGCAGCCTACGGTGGACTATGGGAGATGTACTAAAATGAACTGGAGGAGGTAGTCTGAGCTCTGTAGCCTGTGGTGGAGTAAAACGCATTGGTGGGGGCAAACGACGCTCGTGAGCAAGGTGTGGTGGAGTAAATTGAACTCGTGGTGGAAGCCGAGGTGGTCGAGGGAGTAAACTCGAACAGCAGCCGGGGTTTGAATATCGAGGCGAATTTTCGCGGGCTACTTCCTCGTGTCGCTTGAGGAGGTGTGAAAGTCATTGGAGGAGGAAGCCCATGAATGTGAGATGGAGGCTCTACTCTTTTTTCTTTCTCGAGCCATACTCGTAAAAAGGCCACACCGTATAAATTTATACCTACAGAAGAAGAGCGCATCGTTATAAATTTATATAGAGATGGTATAAATTTATACGTAGAAGGGAAACTTTTGAGCGGTAGATCAGATAAATTTATACTGTAGATGGTATAAATTTATACAGAGGAGGGCAACATAGAAATGTAAAACGGTATAAATTTATACGAAAACCCACGTATTAATTTGTATGGGAGACGTTATGGAGAAACGCTATACGAACGCAAGACTTAACAGAGGTACTTAAGCCCTACACGGCCGATCTATTTTCTATATACGCCGGAAGTCGGGTTCATCGCTAGCCTTATATACCCTCCCAATTTGCTACTCCTAACAGCTATAAGCGAATCCATACTATCATGGCCACGTAAGTGTCTAATCCGGTACTATTCTAGTTTCTCATCTATTTTGATCTGTGAGTCTAAGCTCCTTCGTGATAAATTTATACCGGTATTGTTCGAACGGTATAAATTTATATGCCTCGAAAGCACGAAGCATAATAAATTTATACCGCTGTAACACTCGCGGTATAAATTTATACGCCAGCACGAAGCGTATAATTTATACGCTGAAGACGAAGGTAGCAATTTATACGACCCGTAACCCATTCGAATGGGGTTCGGCCGGTATAATTTATACCATTGCGCTGAGGGCGATAAATTTATACCGCGAAAGTGTTTTGTAATCCAGATAAATTTATACTGCTCGTGCTCGAGGCATATAAATTTATACCGTTCCAGAACAATTTCGGTATAAATTTATACAGAAGACAACATTTATGGTTTCTATTCTCGTAAAGTGTCGAGAGCCTAAAAAAATGTCCTGAACCTTAGTAGTTGAGTAATAATGTTGTGTTTTAAGGTCAAGTGACATAAATAAAGGGTTAAAATAGCGTGCATTTTAGGTCCTTTAAGCCATTTTTCTTACAATTAAAGTGTCCAAAATAGTGGAGAAAAACTGTATTTTTGGTGTAAAAATGGATTTTTTTGCGCCTTTTCAGCACCAAGATCAAGTTCACACAGAGAGGCCAATCATCAAAGGCAAACCCAGCAGAGCCACAAACCTATGAACTCACACTGTGGACGTGGTAATGCATTACAGGAGAGCGAGAGAGCGCAAACCCACTGAGGCATACCTTTATTTGTGTAATCAGTCAGGGAGGGGAAAGTTTACCAAAGAATGATTGCTACCCCGCCGGCGAAATGATAAGCCTCACTGCAACAGAAAATGAAGATGAGATTTTTATGAAGTGCCACAATGACAACGGTGAGGTCTTCTATATTCTGAACAGTAGAATGCTTCGTATAAGCATGTGCAGACCTAAAGACGTCCATGATTACATGGCGGAAAATTACAAGAATGGCTATGTAAGTTGTTCTTAGTGGCTTCAATGATAAATTTATACCAGCCATCTTTCTAATTTACCCTGCATTACAGGACATAGTGGACATTTTGTCCTCAGTAATACTTTGTGAACAAAAGGAAATGTTCAAGGGTCTTTGGTACCCACTTCCTCAAGAAGATGTCGAGAAGGACGAGGTTTCAGAACAAGAAGAGGAAGAGGAGGAACCGGTGGTGACAAGAGGGAAGTCAGAGCAAGAAACATGCATTGCAATGCATACACCTACCTCCCTCCCACCAAAAAAAGGTCAAGAACCACAAAGGCCTTGACCATAGAGAAGTCAGCAGAAGCTCTCCAAAAGGCTCATGGGGCAGACATTGTTGTGCGGCCGTCTGATAAGTCAAGTGCTATTTTGAAGAGGGTTAATGAGACCAAACTCCTCAAGCAAACCATTTCATTGACACTGAGCACGATTAAGAGGCCACCAAAAAATGAAGATGGGGTGAGAGTGCTTCAGTCCCGAAGTCAGACGCTGCACATGTGGCTATCCTAAAGCAAAGAATGAGAAGGAATCCTCATGCCCATGTGTCGCCACTAGTTGTGATGGTAGACAGAAGTCAGTGCAACCAATTAATAGACTACAAAAAGGCATATTTCGAAGATTACACCTATTATGTTCTTGGAGGCACACATAGTTATAAAGCAAGAAAAGAACTTTCAAAAGAAGAAAGCCGTAATGAAGTCTGGAAGAGCGTGGAAGCACATATCTACGTGGGGGTGACAGACGAAGAAGCAAAGGTCATTGCCGTGAGTCACAATCTCGACAATGACTTCAGATTAAAAATGAGCCTGATAGACAAGATCCACTTTATGCACCGAGAGTACGTGGAACTTAAACAAGTGCATGGAGAGGACTTCAAGAAGCAAAAGAACAAGCTCCAAGAGCTTCGAGAAGCTTGTGTCACAGTCTTGTGCCCGCCATTTATTAGATAAGAAGCCTATAATGGCTGTAAAGCAGTACGACAATTACTTCCAGCTTGCCTTCTGAGATGGTCAAGTAAGTAAAATTTTTAATCATCTTTTAGTAGTATGTTTAATGTGAAGTGAACTGTGCAGTGGCCTCAAACTGTATAAACTTGTACCAACCTTGAAAGCAGTGCTCGGTATAAATTTATACCGAGCCTTGGCACGGTATAAATTTATACCGTGCCTGGGCTCGGTTTAAATTTTTTCGTGCCTTGGCTCCGTATAAATTTATACCGTGCCCCCGGGGGGTGCACCTCTATATATGGACAGATGGCATGTGCATTCGAGGGGTCACAGAAAAACCCCTGTATACGGCTTTTTGGAGTAGAAAAATCCATACCATACGGGTTTTCAAATTAACATACATTATAGCCCCTATCCGTAGATTTACGATTGCTTGTGCCAAATTATATAATCCCTTTCCGACTTTGTACCTTTTGTGAGGCCACACATGCTTGCACCTTCTTATGTGTATTTTTCTCATGTAAGCGCCTAAATCAAATGCTTCTGGATGGCCAACACCAAGACTTGTCTTATGCATCGACAAATTCAAGTTTGCTTTGGCAGGAATTAATTTCCATGCCTTAATATACATTATTGCTTAGGCACAGCAGTGGGTTTTTAATTTGTGCTGCATTGTGTTCATTCTAACATAGCAAGTGCAAAACAATTGAATCAAAAGCTTTGGTTACCCAATTTAGAAGGATTTGAAATTTTAATACAGGGCTTTGAGTTCATATTAGTTATGGCAGTGCAAGGCATAAGAAAAGCAAATGAAATCCTCTTATCGAATGTTCTTGATCCGTCCAAATCAATGCTGCATAGTTCTCTGCATCTGGAAAAAATTCTATGCATTTCTAGCAGAAACACCTGTCAAAGAGTTGTTCGAATCTAGTTTAGCCTCTTGAAGCAAGTTCGCATTGGGCAAATTAAGAGCCTAGATAGCCAAGAATTAAGAGGACCGTAGCCTGGCCTTGAATCTAGAAGAAAGTTCCTCCTTACAGAAATGGCTGGAAAAGCAACTATGGTGCAAAACTTTGTTAGTGGGCTTGCATTTTTTTTCTTCATATTTTCTTCATATACTTGATGAACCATGGATAGAATGGCAGTCGCTTTGCAGCATCCTTGCAGCTTCAGAAATTACATAAAGATTATCTTTTATTTATCGCCCATAGGTAGCTATGGCTAAGGTTGCTACTGCTCAAGTTCTTTTTACTCCGGATGCTTTGCTCTTCTCTGTTTCTATTTTTTAGAAGGGCAGTTCTAGTTATAATTCTTTTGAATGACGTATAGACACGTTAACTAGTGCATACTTGTGATAATGAACGAAACATGAATTCTCTAAGCCTTTACCAAAAACCACAAACATTATAACAATGCAGGCACCGCACTACCGTCTTGCATATTTACTAATGTGCAATCTATTTAAGGGCATGGGCGCATCACAATATATGAAATGTCTCAGCAGCTTCATTGAAAAAATAATAAATCAACCTCAAATAACCCCACGGGTAAGGCTTTTTTAAATTTAGGATAAGAAGGCACTCAAAACCGTATATGTAAACAAAAATTAGCACCTATTTTCATATAAATTGTCGTCTACCTCACATCTGATCTCGACGAGATAATTGGGTAGACATGGCCATTATAATGATTGGAAAGGAAATCATCCACAGTAAAGCCTATAACACTCAAACCATAGATTCAAGTGATGAGGGGCAACAAATCCGCAAGTTGTAGCCAGGAAATTGAACTCTATTCGTCATCACTTATCTCAAAAGCATCCTGCTCTGGCTTAGATTGAGACAACTGCCATCTGAAACTGGTCGTGATGGATACTAGGAAAAAATAATAAATAGATTGAACCATCATTCAATTAAATTGGGATTATGTCTATTCCAAAATCGCGCCGTATAAGCATTTTATTGACCATTATATTGAATTAACCACACTTTTGCACTGTGTTCATTTTCGGGCTGGGAATATGCATTTTATGTGAAAATGCAAAGGCATTCAAATATTCGATGCAAATGACCCATATTATGACAGAATGTAGGCAGTTGAAAAAGCAGGAAATTGCCTATTAATTCGCACATTCACGGACGACAACGAAATCTAAACAATGAAATTGTAAAGCTTTACGAGTAAATAACAACAAGCAAGTTGCTACAAAACAGAGATTTTCGTGGTTCAAATCGCGCGTGGCGCGATTTGCTTGGCATAAATAACGCATTACAATAGAACATAAACTACAAAAACTAATCAGATTCATCGTCCTCAGGCGCTGCAGGCGGTCCTGAGATCCTGTCGATCATGAACAAACCATGCTCTGGATTCCATATAAGATGGATTACAACATCAAAGGGATCAGGATAGAAGCGGACAGGATTCATAGCAACGACATCAAGCCAGTCCTGAAGTTCTATTTCTAGCTCGCGGCACCTGCAGAGGTCCGCATGGTTCATCTTGCAGGTAATAGAATGTGCCATAATAACAAGGAGAAGGCGGAGACCGGTTTTATTAGGGGCTATTTCATGCATACCTATTTATACACACCAAAATTATTGACAGTATATACCTACAAATTATTGCAAGTATAACAAACCGTACACATAATATAAAAAAATAATACGTACACAGAACCAATAATGCTGATAAAAGAACACAATATATATTCAAAACCTTTCGTATAAAGTATATTTCATATTCAAAACTTTTTGGAAAGTGTATTTCCTGTATACATATATATCAAAAAGTTCCCTTTCTAGGGCGATTTTCTCAAGTTCCCCATCAATTTCCCCGTCCGATCAAGGTGTGGGGTATAGTGTGTGTATCTCTTTGACCGTTTTTCCTGAAGCTATTTCTTGCGGGACACTAACAAAGCGAAGCGGAAGTCATCTTTGTCAAAATCTTGAGGATGATAGGATGGCGGATTCAATGGCTGTGGATCGATTGAAGCAACACTTTAGGAGCGTCATCATCCACAATGATTATGCCTTCCTTATCCTCAACACCTAGGGCATCCATCATGTTGCGCAAGCATTTCACAAATATCTTTTACCTGTCGGTTCTTTAGGGTTTGTGAATGAAGCACATTTGCTTTGATCCCAGATGGACGCCCAATTTCTATTTAGCTCGGGCACTACTTTCAAAACATCCTCAGATATTTCTATGCTCCATGGATGACCAAATTGCACTGGCGAAAACAGTCAAGGCCTGGTCCAACATCTCCTTCCGGATAAGGGCGGGTAAACATATTTGGTAATGTGTCTCAAATGGTTGTTGCGCATACCATGACTTTTCAAATGTTGCTTTAGGTAACGTTCTACATAGCACACCATTCAAATCAAAGACCCGTACTTTTGGGAAGCCAAATCATTTACGTAAGGAGAACAATAGCGTATGAGATGAAAGAAATGGAAAACAAAAAGCAGCGCCCGGTAGCGATTTCATGAATGATGCATGTCAACATAATTCAAAAGTATGCTCTAGGAAACTCCAAATCGCGCCCGGTAGCGATTTCTATAAGCTTCTAGTTTGAAAAATGCATGGATATCAAAAAGGAATATTGTCCGATACCTTTTCGTCTTCATCATTCCCGTGTTCTCTTCATCCCTTGCATCTTTATTCTGAATTGCCTCCGGTCTGCTAGAAGCACCAACCACATCAGTTGAGATCTGTATAGTGTGAACTACGCTTGATAGTTCATTACTCTTTACGCTAACCTGGCTAGTGTTATCAGATTTGGAGTCCGCTTCATCATCAAGATTGTTATTATCATCATCCTTGGCATTGTCATCTTGGTCTATATTTTTGAGGCCAAGAATGTTCCACGGGCATGTCGATAGGTACTTGGAGATCGGGCTGCTCGTCCATGTCATCCATGAAGTTGGTGCCACGCAATGCCTGTCTCAGACTCTCCCGTTCCTTAAGCAAATCTGAAGGTATTTCGGCCTTAGAGCTAGAAGCTTTGTTTTTGCCTTTGCCGATTGGTCCCCTAGGGGCTTCCTCTAGTACTTTCTCAAAGAAGAGGTCCAAAAATTTCGGCTCGATCATCGGAGACGGCGCCCGGCATTTCCTTGCTAACTTCAAAGCTTCTCTACCGATGTAACCTCCAACGTGAAGTTCCCAGCAAGTTGTTCCCAATGGACAAAATGCTTCAATGAGATACTGGGAAAGATCCATAGAGAACCCGTTCTTGTTTAGCTTCCCCTTATGTGAAGTTAGGAGCTCATACTTAATGTGGCCCACAAGAACTGGGTCGTCCTCGTTTTCTTCCTCATCCTCCTCTTCCTCCTCTAACTCTTCCACGACCTTGACAGCCTTCCCCTTGTCTTCTTGCTCCAGATAGAAGACGTTTCGCAGGATGCGTTCATCTAACTGATAGCACTGCCATGCTAGTTTCTCTCCATCTGCTTTTCCCTTAAGCCTTTCATATTCCTTATCATCCATAATGGCTATCATAATAATAAGCACATGAGAAAGTTTACTTGCTGTGCTGAAGTCACTGTCCTTGGTTTCATCTATGAGGATCGCCTGTCGTATGACTTTCACGCATTCTAAGTCATTTGCAGCACTTAGAGCATATGCATAGGACATGTCGGAGGGACATATAGTGACGATTGTGTAATGCATTTCTGTCGTGCAACCACTGCATATGTTGAAGAACGTATTATAGTCTTCAAGTGACCATCTGGCGCCTCGACTATCAAGCACGAAGAGTGTGATATCATGAGGACCTTCACCCACTTCTGGCAAGGCACACTTGAAACCAGTGGACACTTGATAAAAAAATGTGGATTCCGTCTCCGGGGTCTGCTTCACCAACGCGACTTTTCGTTTCAAGTCGGATGCAACTTTTGTGTGAATTCCACTGATCTTTGCAACGTTCTTCAACTTCTGCTGCTTGACAAAGTCCTTGGACCAAAATACATACTTCTTTAGGTCGTCGTTGGAGACGTTATACTTTTGCATTAGTCCTAACTCCGACAAGCGACCACTCACGATGTAAGCCTTTGCAATTCCTCACCAAGCTGCCTTCTTGAGCACTCTAATATTCTTCAGCTCGTCGCATGCATCTTCAAAGGATTCCATAGCCTTTGTTCTTTGAGGTTTTTCTTGTAAAGGATTTCCTTTCTCGATTAACCTATCCAAGGCTGAGATGAGTTCTTGATCTTCTAATCCACAGGCCTTCCTCATCTCTGTTATATGGATATCAAAATTGATGTGTCAACGGAGGAAATCTTCCTTGTGAATCAGCAACTTCTTCTCCACGTGGCGTCCTGAATTCATTCCATTTCTCCCATCACGGGATCCGAAGCAAAAACTATCTTGCGAGGCATCCTTGGGCACGGTTGGTTCTTCTACAAAGATCACCCTTTTCATCTCCTTTTTTTTTCTTTGATCTGGTGCTCTTGGTCTTGTCCCGTATTATAGTCCCACTAAGTGTCCTTTCCAAAGAACTTGAATTCGGCTTTTGGGTATTGTCGCCCCCGGTAGGCATTGGCTTCCCATATTCAATCCAGCGGTTCCGAGCATGCCTAAGTTGCTCTATATAGGGGGTGCAAGGAATAACCGTTAGCTTTATAATCGTGAATTCAAACAATCCTTCTAGTTTATAATCCGCCCACGCTGCGATTTCATATTAGAAGGCAAATCGCCCGGCGCCGATTTGCCTTAACTAAATAGCAAAGGGTTTTGAAATAGTAGATGGTTCTAGTCAAATAAGCAAATGCGGGCGCGATTTTATATTAGAATACAAATTGCGTGGCTCAACTTGTATTCTAATATAAAATCGCGCCAGCGCCGATTTGCTTATTTGACGGAAACGTCTACCATCCTGGAACCCATTGCCTTCTACTATGAAATCGCTACCGCTGGCGATTTGGTATCTGAAAAATAAAAATGTGGGAAGAGAATTACCTTTTGTATAGGAAAGTTTTTCCCATGTCATTTAGGAGTGCGCTTATTTATTTCACTAGTTCGGCGGTGTTGTTGACCGGCTTTCGGGGAACCGCGGTTTACGACGAGAATCTGACTTATAGAACAAGCCGATTCCCGGTATCTTTGTGCCTTCTTGATGAGAATCTTCTAGGCCTCTATTGAATCTGGCCATCTATTATCATAAAATGTATGTCTGGGTTCTCGATGAAGTCCTCCAGCTTGCTCCAGATGATTACCTTTTTTGTTCTGGTATCGTAAGGCACTACATCTGCAGGCATTGGCACCTGCCCTGGATTTTCGATCATGCTGTTCAATATCTCCAAGGAGTGCTGCTTGTCATACCTTCTGCTGATATAAATAGCTTTAGTGGATCTGAAAAGCCTGTCCACGTTGACTGGATGTGTGAAGCTGAGGCCCAGTGGATACTTGTCGGCATATTTCTTCAGTTTGCTCATTGCCTCCAACTGCCTGGCCTTGTCATCGTCACTTGTAAGGCCTGCTGTCACTTCTGTAGTTTCCCTGCCTCTAGAGCTAGCTTCTTCCTTGTCCTTCACTGCCTGTAAGTAGACACTGCCCGAGGGCCTCGTGCTAATGGCTCGTCGAACAGCTGTAAGCCCCTCGCATATTCTTCTAGGAGTCAATGGCTTCGCCACTGTCCGATAAATTTGAAGAGGTTATCGGCCATGTCGTCGATCTTAAAGCGATCTCTTTAAAAGAGCTTCGCCTTTGCATCGATTGATCTTCTTTAGGCTTTTCTTATGTTTTTGGCCCACTTCAACTAGCCAGAACGAGAAAGAATGGATCACGTGCTTCACATGTAATAAGAATTCCTGCTTCTTCATTTGATCGGTCTCTCTTAACCTTGACATGAATATGAGGTCTGTCTTCCCACCGGTTTTGAATATCTCCACATACCATTCGACCCCTCTATAAGATCTTCTTACGGACATGGAGGTTCTACGAGCCTTTATTATTCCGGATGTATCTTCTAACGTCAATACATCTTTGCAGTGCATAACGGTAACATCTTCTTACGTCCTTTTGCCTTTTTGGGTTGTAGAGGTCTCGCCTTGCTTGGTCCTCCCTCTTTTGATTGTCTTTTGTGATCCTGTGAAATTACAGCACATGGGTTAATCTTTTTATGCTCAAATAAATCTTTGTCGACACATATGCAAAAAAGCGCTTGGCGCGATTTGAAAATGAATACCGCGCAAGTTCATTTAGTTTATTGGGGTCAGGGAGCGGGTAGCGTTTTGTCCCAATCAAAATGCAACAAATACGCGCTTGGCGTTTTTAGAAGTGACCTGAAAGATAAAGAAACTAATGTAATGCCTAATTAAAAGCTGCGCCCGAGCGTTTTGTCCGAATCAAAATGCTTTCGGGACACAACTAACTATAAAAATGCAACTTAAAGAGTTGAATCTTCATCGAGGAGGACACAACTAACTATAAAAACACAACTAGCTCTTGAATCTTGTTCAGCTAAGTATACAAGCTTCAAAGCGGCACATACAAATTAAAGTACACATTAAGCATTTGTTTCCATACATTTTTGGGACATATGAACTCAAACATTAGAGGACACATGCTTCTTATTGGATAATAACTTTTATTCTGAGAAAAACATCCTAAAACCCTAACAAAAAAAGGGACCACGAGAGATCAATTCTGAACAAAAACAGGATCAATTACGGGCTTGTTGGATTTGTGCTTTCTACGTGTTCAGCAGCCCTCCGGGCTTTGCATTTGTGCTTTGGACTGTAAAGCCCACCTCTACCCGGCGCCTGCGGCGGCGGCCGAGATCCTCTAGGCGCCATTGAACTGCAAGTGCGGATAGTATGAGAGGCTGGGATTTTGGTTTAAACTTATATGTATCGTTCATAATCTTGGCCGAGTCAGATTTAAAACCGTAAATTCAAATTCGCGTCCTTTTAAATTTATACCGCCTTAATTAACCGCCCGTCCCGGCTCATTTACAAATTTAAAATTGTGTTTTTTCTTTTTTAGTGCAATTTCAAGAACCATTAATTATTAATTTCAAAGAAATGCATATGTGGCAATCTACTACCACCTAATCGGCCACCTACTATCGGGCCCCAAGATCATTCCTACTATCGAGCGCCAAGATCATTCCTACTATCGGCCCAAGATCATTCCTACTTCGGGCGCCCAAGAACAATCTTCTATCGGGCGCCTACAATCCCATTCGATCGAGCCGCCTTCAATCCCATTCGATGTCTGGCTGAACTATGGTGAGTGTGATTCCATTCGAATGCATTCTCTTGTTCTCTATTTTTAGTCCTCTATTTTTTCCAATGAATTACGGTTCTTTATCGATTAATGGGAGAAGAATGCTATCTTTTAACAACAAACTTGAAGCCTAGGTAGGCTTATGTAAAATCGAAGATCTGAATCCAAATTCAATGTGTCATGGTGTTCCTCTTGGAAACTTGTTTTACGTAAGATTTCCATTATAAAGCTGCAATTATGAAGATGAGGCTCTTCCAAGAAGACATCCCATTGGCGTCACGGTTGGTGAAAGTGTGGGCACATTTGTAGCATGGCCAAAAGAACGTCCCGAAAAAGGTATGTATATTTGGATATTCAAAAAAAATATCATATCATATCATCTGCGTGATGTTGTGAACTTTGAATTCTTTGATGGTCTTTAGCTTGTCTTATCAACCCCATGAAACTACACATTAATGAAAATATGTAGTTTCTTGGGGTTGGTCCTCTTGGGCTGGAGGGCATCCACGAGATTCAATGTTTTCGACATTGCATATAAAAAAAAAAAACTAATGACAGAAAAGTATAGTGCAAAATTGCGCCAGGTAGCGAGTTTGTATTCATATTCAAAAAGTTATGTACATTTCTTCTTACGCAAAAATGCGGTAGCGAATTCTTTCTATCTCTACAATATGTCACCGCGGGCCCACTTCATCTGCCCAATCCATAAGAAGTCCCACCTGAACCACCTGATATGGCCAGGATCCTCATCTTCCCTCTGGGATGTCGAAGTCTCCAAACCCAGTGTTGTATCGATCCACGATACTATAAATCAAATCCTTGTACTTATTTGTTGGCATGAGCCTTACTAAGAGCATGAGGAGTCCGATATGTCCATAGATGCGATGGAAGTGTACCCATGGCCCTGATACAGCTGTCTAATGGATTCTCCAACTCTCTTTGAGCGTTTTGAACAAAGACACTCAAGTAATATCTTGTGCGGGGTCGAGTTGATGGTCGTCCGGGGAACTAGAACCAGCCGGTGTATTTGAACCAGCCGGTGTCCATGCATAAGGAAAATCCATGGCACTAGAGCGAGAAAAGTAATTAGCACCGGATCTATTTCACACGCTACCGCTTTGGCCATTTGTATAGAGCCGTATGAAATTGAAATGCCAAACTAAAAATGCGCGGCGCTGGCGATTTGATTAACCTAGTGGAAAACGTAACCCAAAAATAGAAATGCGCCAAGCGCGATTTCTCCCATTCCAACATATTATTCTAACAAAATGCATAATGCGAGAATGGAATCACGAGAATTCAAAATATAAAGCGATATTAGTTCATTGTTTAGTTCATTGTTTTAGTTCATTATTTAGAGCAGATAGAGGAAGAGCTAGTGAAGATCTATGATCTATGATATCATAGATCATAGAGCAAGATCATAGAGCAGATATGATCTATGATCATTATTTACTTCATTATTTCAGATCATTAATTAGAAACAGGATAGAGGAAGAGCTCGTGAAATAGAATAACTTCATTATTTTAGATCATTAATTAGAACAGATAGAGGAAGAGCTAGTGAAATAGAATAAGAAGCAGATCATATAGGCAAGATCCTGAGAACAAGATCATAGAAGCGGGGATATTACGATTCATGTAAAAGTAACTGATTAACTGATTAAATTAACTGTGGTAAATATACTGATGCATGTAAAAGTAAATAACATGCTTTCTGTAAAATAACTAAAAGAATGAGAGATACTAACCTATTTGTGTTCTGTACCCGAGAATTGAGCCTTTGACTTGAAACCAAAAGATCGAAAACCAAAGTAATAGCAGCTAGAAGCCGAAAGTAGCTTTAACACAAAAACCAAAGTTATTCAAAGTCAGAGAGATTGTACAGAGCCGAAAAACCTTGGAGAATTCTGCCTACAAACCTTGGAGCCGAAAACAACTTTGAGCCGAAAACCCTAAGCTCGAAAAGCCGAGTTTAAAGCATATAGAAGCCGAGTTTAAAGAAGATAGAAGTCGAAAAGTCGAGATTGATGCAGATAGAAGCCGAGAAGCAAATAGAATTCGGGATTGAAGCAGATTGAAGTGTCTAGATAGCCAGATTGAAGCAGATAGATAGCCGAAAAGCTTCAGCGGATAGCCTAAAAGCTCAGCGGATAGCAGAAAAAGCTCGGCGGAATGAAGTAGATAGATAGATCGAAAAGCAGATAGCGATAAGCTCGAAAAGAGATAGCCGAAAGCTCGGCTGAAAATTTTGCGAGTTCGAAGGGTATACCAGTGAGGAGTTCGAAAAGCGCACGAGTTTGAAGTTCAAAGAGAGAGAAAAAAAGCTGGAAAAGTGGGAAAGGGATTGTAAACCGGAAATAATAATTTAAAAATTTAAAAAATTTCAGACCGCCATAATAAGCTACTTGAACATTTATTGCAAGGGTTATATAAGTTATAAGATTTAAGGTTAATAGTTTTAAGGTTTATAAGTTAAGGTTATTAGTTAAGGTTAATATTTTTAAGTTCATAAATAAGGTTATAAGTTTAAAAGTTTATGAATTTGAATTTAGAAGTTTTAAGTTTTAGAAGTTTTAGGCTAAGGTTATATTTATTGAAGGTTAGAAGTTTTAACCTTACAACTTCTAACCTTAAAAGTGCTAACCTAAAGCCTTAAAGTTGTTTTTAAGGTTACAACATTAAAGGTTATTATAAGTTAATATATTATAGGTTAACTTATTATTATTATAGATTAAGTTATTATAGGTTATTAAGGTTATTATTAAGGTTAACTTTCATTTAAGAACATGTTAGGGAGATGTTATTTGGATATGCTAACTTACTATAGGTTTTTATTCATTTTAGGTCAATGGCATGCAAAATGCTAAATCCTTCAAGGCCCCCAATGATGGTGATCAAGGCAAAGAAAAATCCCCAACTAATGAAGATGACAAAGATGATGGGAAAGGAAAGGAAAAGACCAGAAATGAAAAGGATGAAGATGACAAAGATGATGGCAAAGGAAAGGAAAAGACCTCAAATGAAAAGGATGATGCCACAGGAAAGGAAATTGTACTTTATACTAGGGTCGATTGGAAAAACAAAAAGGTCAAGATCCTGCATGCATGCAACAGAGAGGCAGTAGGAGAAGGGATTATTGTTCTAGCAGATCCTATCAATGCAGTGAATGATGAAAGATTAGGGGAGGACAGGTTAGGTGTGGCAATCTCAAAATTATATGACAATTGGAAGGAAAAGGGTTCAGGCAAACAAGAATGCCTAGCTTGTGTGAAGCAACTAGAGGTTCCAACTATTGTTGCATGGCCTAGGGACAGTATTCAACTGGAGGGGAACTACACGTTTCCTATAGATGTAGAACCATTGTCAATAATGTTTACACAGTGTAGCAAGAGGCCACTTCCAACTTTCAAACATTATCCCACCAAAAGATGTAAGTCAGATTATGATTGTTCTCCTGAAGCCCTGATGCAGGTTAGAGGAAGTGAATGTTGTTGGGCCTCCTGTATTAGAATGTTCACAATAGAAGAGATGGTGGTAGCAAGAGCTACATATCAGGAACATAAGTGTGATAGCAGGAGGAATTTCATGTACACCATATTTGGCTATGCAATTCAGGATGAAAGATCAAAGAAGAAAAGATTCCCATTGAATGGAAAGTGGATATGTTCAAAAGCATGGATGGCTATACATGGAATTCCAACCTCTTCTTGGCACAACTGGCAAAAGAGACATGAAAATGGTAGTAAAATTGCATTGCATGGGAACAATGGCCTGGTAAGGCCTACCTCAAGAACTATAGCTGCAAAGGAAATATTTGAAAGATATGTGGATTTCAATGCAAAAACATGCCACATAAGAGTAAGAAGGATGAACAGGGGTAGAGTTATTGTTGAAAAGAGATTGCCATCCCATTGTACCCGAGGAAGAGCATATTAGAGGAAATAAATGCATTGCTTGGGAACTTGGGTGGCCTCTATATCCCAGCCCAGTTTTAGTAGGCTATGGAATAGGCATTTCAAGCATGTGACCATAGCAACTTCAAACAACTTTGCCAAGTGCAATTTATGTGCCAAGTGAAGGAGACACTAGATAAGACTGCGTGCAACCAAGTCTAAGGGCAAAGATAAGGGAACATATGAAGGACCATATGACGCATCAACTATCATGTAGATCAACTTATTGGATGTGGAGGACCTTATATCCAATGGAACCTAATAACTATCTATGTATTATACATGATAAAATGGACCAACAGAAGACTTGTCTTCCACAATTCAAGTACATTCCTAAGTCATGTGGAAGATCATACCCTTTGCAGATTTCAATGATCAAAGCAATATTGCATGGGCAGTCTCGGACCTATTATGGCCATTTCAGTTTAGAGTTGTGGAGTGATGGTCCAGATTTTCACATTGGGAGTATCATGAGGTGTTTAAGAAACTATGAGAAGGGTTACAATGGTCACCCTCAGGATCCTACAATTACTAGCCAGGCACTACATAGTGCATTGTTGGATGGAACCCCTAATAGTATTGAAAAGTTTAGCAAGGCAAGATTTAGGAGGAATGGACCTAATGAACATGTTGGAGCTTCAACATCTCGTGCTAAACCTCGAGATCTGCCCGAAAAGTTCCTCTTGCAACTAGATAATTGTCTTTGGTCAAAATAAGAACAGGTGGATGTTTTCTTTCCTATCCTACTTAACAATTTGTGGGTGTTTTTGAAAGAGTCAATTTGGGGTTCCTAATGCCCTGACATACTCATGAGGATGTGGATGCATTGTTTGGAAAATATAGTCATGTATTGAGACACAGACGGCTACCAACTTTCCCGGGCTATTGGAAATATTTCATGGATGTACAAATCCATCTCCTATAGGATCTATCATAGAAGAAGTGCCTGATTGGAAGAGTTTTATGGATGGTTATGCTCTCGACATGGAAGGTCATTCTAGACCTCTTCAATTCACTTTTGGGTGAGAGAAGGGATTCCAATCATGCAATGGAAAATGAGACCTTCAGAGGAGAAGTGGAGAGGTGGGGCAGAAATTTGGCGCAGGGATGCAAATGGCAAGCCTATGATACCTCCTGGTCAACCAAAAGCTCTAAAACCAACTGAAGAAGTCAAGCAATTGGGATTGACTAAGGATGGCATCAATGACTACATCAAGCATTGGCAAACTAATTCAGATGACACAAATCGTGCATTGATAGATTATTGGAAGAAGGTGATCAACTTGTTGGATGAGGTAGACACATCCTCCAAAGAGTTGAAAGAAGGGTGGTTCCCTAAAAGTAAGTGGAAAACATTAGTCTGCCGACGAAGATGATGGTACCATTAGTAGCATTGTGAAGGCATATGCTCCTCCTCAATCGATAAACACTATGTTGGTCCTAAGAAGGATAGGCCAAAATATCTAGGCATGGATTCTTATGAACCTTCTACTGACGTGGAGTGCAACCAATTTGTAGTAGTAAAACCAGCAGATCTAGAGACCTATCCAGTGTGGTTGGGATGGACTATCTCGGATATTTGCAAAGAAGAAGGTGATGTTAACTTCAATAAGGTGCGCGTGGAATGGTGGTGTCCAAAGACATCGGTTGAGTAATGTCACCCATAAAGAAAGATATTCGCATTGTTGGACAAAGAGGTGGAGGAGAAATCCAAGTGATCCCGATCTTTGGCTAGACATTGAAACCGTATTGTACTGTGGACTCCAAAAACTATTCCTAGTAAAACAAATGAGAGTTACAATACCTCGGGATGTAAGGAATAAGGTTCTCATATCCTTGGGGATGCTAGTGGAAAAATGAAAAACAATTACTATGTATCTTTTCTACGCTAATAAAAAAGTTGTGTACTACTTGAGTTCCATGATATATGATTTTGTAATTTGAAGTTAAGGTGTGAGTTTATATTCCCGTGTGTGATTATATGTTAACGTCTATTCTAGTCTAAGGGCAACAAAGTTACTAAAAAAGTGAATTTAACAAAGTTACTAAAAAAGTGCAATATAAAATTTATCCCAAAATTAAGACATAATCCCAATTTAATTGAATGATGGTTATTGGCTTATACTTCACTTGTGATTGAGGAGTAAGTTTCCTGCGTAGAATCATCAGTCAGTTCATCAGGTGCCATTCTCATGTCTTCGAATCCCTTTCTCACCACGTCTATAAAAAGGGCAGCATCAGATTTGTACTGGAAAATGCACAATGAACGGACACATTAGATGATGTAGCAGTAGCAAATAAGAGGAAAAAAAGTGAGAAAATGAAGCAAAATGATTGTCAGATGGACTAGATGAATACCTTTCCTGAAGGCCAAATTCCAGCACTATGGGTCTTCAGTCCTAGCCATGCAGGGTAGAATCTTAAAAACAGATTCGAACATCACATTATAAATACATTAAGATATAATCTATAAGGCTACACAACCATTAGAAATCACTAAATGCACAAGATTATTGAATGTACACAAAATCTGCTTGATAGTAACTGGTCGAATACATTGATTGAACTGCAACTAAAAGGAAGCAGTATTGCATGGAGAATCTTAAAAGCTAGCCTCTCCATCTCAATTTTGCAGATGATACTCTCTTACTGCAAAATGATAACCAAGCTTTCTACGCCCCATGACCATGGCAGCTCGTCAAATTTGAAGCTTAATATGATCCAGATCCATCTGCTAATTGCTAAGTTGTGGCATGTAAATGAGATATACCCATTATTTAAATAATATTTTTGAGCCCCCTAAACTGTGCAAAATATGAATTTTTGAACAACTTAATAGTAAATGTAGCATTCTTGCTAAGAAGACAGAAGAGCAAACTTCAACGCAAGCATGCGCTTGTACCAGCTACTTTACTAATAATTATGCACCTGTAACAACTAATAGAATAGAATAGAATAGAATAGAATATACACTAACGTCCCTCTGGCCGTGAGGCCCCCAGACTTGTGTAGCATCCTGCGAGCTCCCAAAGGGTGCTGCCAGCAAACAGACGCATAGGTTTTATGTAGCCATCTAGCGGGCTTCTCTTGTTCTTTATATTACCCGCATCGTGCTTATAGCTGGCTTCTTGGCCATACACAATGCATCGCTATAAAACAGCTTTTGAACTCAGTACTTTGTAGGGCCTCTCGATCCGCCCTTATCCGTGCTTCTCGATTATTAGCCCTCTCTTTGTGCACCCCCTGTCTTATTATCATTTCTTTTTATAGCTTTTGCTACATCGTGAGTGTCTCTTCTTTGTCCATCAGTCTTTGGGAGTGGGAGATCCCAATCCCTTGTTAAATTTGGACCTTATGTCTGTAAACCGGGCACTCTTTTACCATGTGCTCTTAGCCTTCTATTTTTCCCGAGTCACATACTTTCGACATATTAAGCTCTGCTCTATCTATTTTCCTCCATCTATCTTTCTCAATTCGGAGGTCGTGGCTCCCCATCCCCGACCGCCGGCGTTCCCGTTACTTTATTCAACATGCTTTGCTTCTGACGTGATATGCCCTATCATCCCTTCGGATTGAAGGTTCCCAATAGCCAGTTTTGCCTTTAGGCCCTCGGTGGTGTCACCCAAATTTCTCCTCATTGTTCTTGCTTTTGTCCATTCTTCGGCCCCATCCAGGTAAAACGTATAATCCTCGGCTTAGTTGCATCCCCATACTTGCCGCCCACTTCGCCAATTCGTTAAACCATCCCTTGCCTTTGTTATGTCTTTTGCTTTGCTGATTCCTCTATCGCTAGTGACGACAGCTTTGTCCTCTTCCCATAGTCATTGTCCTTTATTAGGTACCTAATTGTTCTTTCCCATGCCCTCACTTCCATTGGCTTTTCCCCTGTCTCATATAAGATTGTTGCTAATGATGTACCTGTCTTCACCTGAAATTCCTGCCCGTGCCATTGCCTCAATATGCCTTCTTGTTTTTCCCATTTCTTCTCTGATAGGCCTGATCCCCATGTCTCACATCCGTACAGCTGTGTTGATGCTACTATTGTGCTAAATAGGTATGCTTTGATTTCCCAGTTGGTGATCCTATTGTTGTTGCAATAATTCATCATGATGTAATAATTGCCTATTGCTGCTTGGAATCTGGTATCCGCTCCTTTTGACCACTCCCCATGTGTGTCGATCCCGGATATCCGCACCTCGTGGCTTCTTCTAGTTCCTTCCCCTTGTATCTAAAATGGCCCGTGTTTTATCTTTGTACCAAACTATTTTTGTTTTTCCAGTTGATTGTCGGACCTGTCTCCGCACAAAATTCTTCTAGTATCTCTAGCATTCTGTGCATCCCTTTGGCTTTGGTCGCCATCATACCTAAGTCATCCGCATATAGCATTATTGGGACTTTTGTTTTCCCTATCATTGGTGCTTCACTGTCTCCCCGTCTCTCATTGACAAATTCCTGTAGGGCATCTATGTATATCCCAAACAGTGTGGGTGATAGTGGACATCCTTGCTTTACTCCTGTGTCGCATTCTATGGCTTCTCCTTCCCCCATCTGTTTTGGCATATACCTTTTGGTATAACCTTGCAATTGATCCTACTAACCCTTCTGGTGCTCTTAGTCCTATTAGTCTAAGTAGAAGCTTATCTTTAGGCACTGTGTCGAAGGCTTTTTTAAAGTCCACGAAGCAACATATGATCTTCTTGTTACTCTCCCTTGTCTGCTCTATCATTATCCTTAGGGTCACCAGATGGTCCGGGTAGTCGAGTACCTCCGGTCAAAACCGCCCGGCCTTGTGCTCGAGCTTCCCGCTTACGCCCACATTTTCAGTTTCTGATCCAAAGTTTTCCCGAACCATTTCGCGAATACTGAACTGACCATAATAGTCCTGTAATTACTCGGTTCTTCTTTGTTTCCTCCTTTATGGAGCGGGATTACCTTATTAAACTGCCATCTTTCCCAGAGGCCCAGAATGTACTACCTCATTGAATATTTACATTTATGATCCCTATTATCTCGTTCTCCTACGCATTTCAACATCTCCATTTGTTAGCCCATATAGATCCGGAGCCTTATTGTTTGCCATTTTGTTTAGTGCCCATGTCACCTCTTCCTTGGAGAAGGGAGGTTTGTGTCTACCTTCTGGGGCCATGATTGGTGCAGCCCCCGCTTTTTTGTCTGACGCGTTCGTGTATCTTGTCCAAATCTATTTCTATTTCCATTCCTCTCCCCTCCTCACCTGCTACTGTACCCGCTTTTGTTTTTGAGCCTTTTTTCATATTGTTCCAGAATACCTTAGGTCTCTTTTTCAGGTCTTCGGCCAATCCCCATTGATGGTTCTTCAGGTCCTGAGCTTTCTTTCTTTTCAGTATTTTCACATATTTGCCGCGTTCCTCTTGGTATGCCTCAGTTCCTTTTGCCTGTTTTACTCTCCTTCATTGTTCCATGCACACTTCGTCAAACCATACTGACCTTCGAAATGCTATAGCCCTCCTTCCTCTTTCTCTTCTCCCGAATGCCATTTTAGCTGCTTCTTCCAAGATGTCATTCATGTCATTCCCTCTGTCCTTCATTCCCTCTCCCCATTCCTTTTCTTTTATTTTCTTTTTTACCGTTTTTATGAATGTTTCCACTCTATTTTCTCTGAATTTAACTGTTATTTTGGTAGGTTTGCCTCTTCCTTGCCTGTCATCTGTTCTTCCCCTTGCCACATTCATCTTGAGCAGTATGGGTCTGTGTCCCTCCCTCCTTCCTAGCGGCCATTCCCCTAACTCCATCTTTCCGATTTCCTTTATTGCTTCCTCATTTGCTATCACATAGTCTACTATACTGCTCCCGTGAGCGTTTGTGCTTGTGAACTGGCCTGAAGCCTCCCATCTTCTTAGGCCATTGCATATAATTGTATCTGTAGTTGTACATACCTCTATCAGTGTTTCTCCTCTCGCTGTCATCTCCATTTCGTCTACTGTGTCCCGTTGCCATTCCTCCCCTCTTCCTGCCTGTGTCCACTGCCCACTCTCGTTGTCTATCCCTGCTTTCTGCGCCTGTTCCCGTCCCGTCCTTGCGTTGATATCCCCTACTATGATCAGCATTCCCTTATCCATGTGTTTCATGACAATCTCTCCCATGCTTAATAGTTCCAGTTTATCACATTGGGGTGGATAGTATACTATTAGCAAATATAGGTTTCTGTAATCAAGCAACACAATATTTATAAGCATATATCTTTTATTAATGTCATTTTCCAAAATACATGCTTTTTTGACACTGCTATTCCTAATGTAGCATGCTAGCCCTGCGCTTCCTCTTCCTATTTTGTAGTTCTTTTCCCTCCAACACATGAACAATGTGTAACCTAGTTCATCTGGTAGCCTCTTTGTGCTGTGTTCCCATACCAGGCATATGATATCCTGGTCTCGTGCTTCGTGTAGGCGTTCTCCATCATCCCAAGGATATCCCGTACAATTCCAGTACCAGATCGTTACTTCTTCCTTCCTTTCTGTACCCCCACTGCCTCCCTGCTGTTCTAGTGCGTGTCCTTTCCTTAACCGCCCCTTGTTTTTGCTCCCCGATCCCCCCTCTCCCTTGTCGGGCGTTATGTTCGATCTAGGTCCCTTCCGACCTCTTTTCCGCTTCCCCACCCTAGTCAGGTATGCGTGTTTAGAATCTTGGGGTTGTTTCCCCGTCTATTGCCCCGGATGGTGTTATTTCCCTTATCTGTGTTTCAGCTGCACTGTCCTCTCCTTGCCTCCATTTAAGGGGTGCCCATCTCCCCTCGGATCCCCGTGGATCCATCCCATCTCCCTTTGTCGATTCTTGCGGCATGTTCTCTCGGCCTCTTTTGAGGTATAGTTTCCCATTCTTTACCCCTGCTTGTACTCCCGCCCGACTCAGTTATCTAACTTTCACCAGTTCCCTCTGTAACCCCTGCCTCTGCATGGCTGTTAAGGCCTCTTGTACTTTGAGTCCATTCCTTAGTTTGAACCCTGCTAATAGATCTTGCAGATTCAGATCTATTTAAGCATCAATTCCTACAATGGGAAAGTGTGCTAGCCCAAGTTAGCAATCTATCAACCTCAAAATGATGAAATTAATGAACATAATGATAAGATTGCGCATACTTAAATGAATTTTGCACTTTGTCTTGAATGACAGAAATATTGCTGGCCTGCAACAGAAAGTCTAATAAGGAATCATATCTAATTTCTATATCTCTTCCATTTCATTAAACAGATATGCTCTTATTGTAGTTGTAGGATTAGATCAAGTACTATAGGGTTAGATTACGTACCTGCAATACATCTGATTGAGATCCCTTCGAATCATCTTAACACAAAGGCCTATTGTGCACAAAGAAGGAAAGTAACAATAGATGTCAATTACAATCGCAGAATATAAAAAATGTTTCTCAAAGGAGCAGAATACATAAAGAACAATACCATTGCATGCACCAAATCTACAACAACCTTTATAAGAAATCAAGAAAAAGACAAAAGATCCTCAAGACCTGGGTCAGGAAAACTGACAATGAGGAACAATGGGCAGCTCAGGAAATAGGAAAACTGAAATTCTTATTTCAAAAGGATATCTATCTTGCTCCATGCATGGGGGAATCCAAAATATCCCAAAACTCCAAGCAATCATTTTCCAATGCTTTATGATGTCTACAGTGAGTGAATCGATCTGAAAAAGAGCACAATGTTGAAGCTCAATGACATATAGAAAAGCCCGAAACACAGAACATTCTACCAAGCAACACTCAATAAAAAAAATCCACGACCTTGTAACCCAATGCTTGCACTTCTAGATTAGAAAAGCATCCTTCTGCGGGAAGCAAATGTTGATCATAGTCTATTGCATTTCAGAAGAATAGAAAGAAGATAAGAAGAAACAGAGTGCCCCTCCTGTGTTACCTCGAAAGAAAGAGCTGTATAAGAAAAAAAACAGACAAAAAAGGGGTTGTTGCACCAACGGAGTTTGCAAAAGCCTAAGTGGATACTGTAAGAAATTAAAGAATACTTGTATGGAAAGATCTGAATCTATTTGAGCTCAATACGTGCCATCAATCAAAAGAGATCAAAAGAGCCATCCATCACCCGTTTTCATGAGCTCTCTTGTTGCCAAAGAAGAAAATGAAGCCCACTAAATAAACCACAAATAGGCAAACGGATAGCTCTTGGTCTTAGAAATGGTTGAAGCTGCCCTAATCTTCCACCTACGGATCCCTCCTTCCCGCCTTTCCTCCCTTAACGTTCAAAGCTGGCAAAAGAACAACGAAAAACGTGGAGAACTTCGACCGTATCACGGCCGCACTAAACCACTAAAAAAACCCTTTACGTTCACGCTGTTGGACATACGTGCATATTATGTGCACCCCCTTGACCGTGCCAAGGCTCGGTATAAATTTATACCGAGCACTGCTTTCAAGGTTAGGCTTTCAAGTTACGCTACTCAACACTAAATTATTTGACTTAACAGGTTTGCGATCTTCAAGAAAAAATATTTTGCATGTTCGAGGATGGTGAGCTTAAAGAACAAGCTAGCTCCACCGGAAAGAAACCAAAAAAAAAAAATATTGAAAGAAAACAAAAAAACATGAGCATTGTACCTGGACGCAGCTACAGGGACTAAAAAGCAAAGACATTTTCGTACGTCTCCTGGACAAGGTTGTGGCCAAGGAATTTACTCTGGATGAAATGGCCAAGGAAGCTAAGACGTAAGCCTTTTGTACTATGTTCTTTATTCCTCACTTCGTCTTACAACCTCTTTCCTTTTGCAGTCAGAAAGACATTGTCACCGCCACCAACTAATGAAGCAACTAAACTTAGAAGATCGGAGGAGTGCAAGCTTTTTATCCAACTTGTCACGACCAGACGGTCCTAATCGTGGAGCATGCGCGAACTTCACCATTTGGGTAAGTTTTGCACAAAACATGTTTTGTCACAGAACAAGAAGAAAGGGCTACCAACAGGCTTTTTGAACCTAGTTCGTAGGGCCAAAGAGGAAAGGCAGAGACTTAAGGCCATTGAACAGGGAAAAGAAGTCGGCCCCAGCAGTTTTGACACTAGCTATGAAAGATTCACAATGTTTGATCAGGACTGCTTGTACAGGGTCATTCAGGGTGATTGCACTAAGCTGGGGACACTTTTAGACAAGCAAAATTTTTACTTTGTGCATAGCAGATATTCCATATGGCTTCAAAATTAAAGATAGTGCTTTCGACGATGAAGCCTTCACGCACGTGTGAGTCCGTGCTTTTTTGGACGGGCTAAAGGATGTTATAATATCTGCAAACTGGAGGGTTATCATTTTTCATTCAGACCTTCAAACGATGTCGGTGCTTAAACCTATGGGAGCGGTCTGTAACACCGGCTTCGAAAACTGCGTTTGGTAAGCTTTACGTTCACTGCTTTTCTCTTTACTGTAACTCCACGATATAAGTTTATACCACAGTTGCCTTAAGGTATAAATTTATACGGCTGGAGCAACCATGGTATAAATCTATACAACAAGGCAACCTTCGTATAAATTTATACAGCATGGCACCGTGGTATAAATTTATACATCAAGGCAACCGTGGTATAAATTTATACCGTCACACCACTGGGCTGACTTATTTTTATTGTTTTCTTGATACTAATTTTTAATTGCTGTATTATTTGGCAGGCTAAAAACGAACGTCAAGGGACATGGTGGTGGTCCGCGCTTAGTGAGCTGTTTTGAGCATTTCCATATAGGTTTTTACAGGGCGGACGCCAAAAAGACCATGGCACATTTCAATATGCAGAATGAGAAGATCCCTCCCTGGAATGCTTTTCAGTACTCGGCTGTTCTGCAAAAGTTAAGGGACCCACAGAGACAAGGCGCTGTGGTGTCCCATTATCATAAACCATATAGGCTTATTAATAACTTAATACAGTGGTTTTCTCGCCCAGGCGACTGGATTTTGGATGCTTTTTCTGGAACATGCACCACAGCTATTTGCGCCCTTAAGCAGGGGCGCAATGTTGTCTCTGTCGACATAGACCCAGATAAAATAAGTTTCATCAGAACTAGGATAAGCTCTTGTGAATCCTTTCCTGATGAAAACGAGGAACTGGGAGCAAAGAACGGTGCTAGCAATGTTAAAGGCACTTATCCAGCCTCCTATTACGGGGAGAAAAGACGAGGAGGTGGAGTTTGTCGACCTGGAGCCTGTGGAGCCTGTGCCAGAGAAATCGCCTGCGCCAGTAGGATTGGAATCAGAAGTAGGCGTCTCCGCTGTTATGTCCTCACAAGAGCCAGATCCTAAGGAGTACGAGAGTCCTGTGGACTGGGAAGAGCCACCTCCCCCACCTCCCATATGAGTTTATACAGATAGAATTGTAAACTACTTTCGTTGTAAACTATGTGCTAAGAATTATAATATATTTTGATGAAAATTTTTAAACTGAAAGCTTTGTCTCTTCAACAATGCTTAATTAGAACAACTCTTTCTTGCTCCATGATTTCACACTCTTTGTCCTTCCTATGTTTGATTTTATTAGTACTTATATTAAGCTTGCAAAAAGACAAACTATATTTCCTTCTATTTTCAACAATAAGTACTTACTGAGTTTTCAAAATTAATGTCTCTCTCCTCAAAACAAGCATTTTTTTTTTGCCCTCTTTTAAAAATGAAAAGGCTTCAAAAATGTTACTTTTCTGAATGCTAATTGCTCAACAATCTATTTTGCTCCCTATTTTGTCTGTTCTTTTTCAAGTTTTCAATTTTTATAAAGGAATCTTTCAAACGCACTTCTTAAATAAGTGCGTTTTAATTTTAAACCTTGTTTATTGTGTCAACAATTGGATCATCAAGTTTTGCAGCAGGTCGACTGATCATATTTTAATTTTCTTTTGCACAATTATTACTTGCCAACTCAACACTCTTTGGAACCAAGTTCAAAGTGGCATCTTTATCCACATTCAGACCATCACCCATAACACCCTGTTTAAGACCATCACATGAAACATTCTAAATCTCTCAACTCGTAGAAACTAGAAAAGAAACTAGAAAACAAACTACAAACAAATAGAAACTATCAACTAAAAATTGATAAAAATGTATTTCTCGGCTAGTTAGTCGAGAAACTCAAAGATCATGATTAGGATAAATTTAAGCTGGAAGCACATTGCTCGACTAGCTAGTCGAGAAATCCATATAAAGTGTAATTGACCTTGAAATTACATTTTAATGTCCACATGGACTCAAATGATTGTGAATCATGTCTTCTTTCCCTCATCGTATACCTCCTGATTTTGTCACAAGCATCAGAACCTTAAATCTCTTCCCTTGCCAAAAATTTCTACTTCTACACACCACCAACAATTTGAAGGCGCATCAAGTGGTTTGGTTTGCAATTGTGGGGCTTCGTCTAGTGAAAATGAATCCTTTGAGAAACATGTGATACTTAAAGAAAATCGCATAACAATTGAAGTTGGAAAGAAGAGATTTGATAGTTTACCAAGAGCTTGCAACTTTTGGTTACTTGTAAGCATGAAGTTCTATTTCCCCTCTTGATATTGAATGGTGTAGCACTGTCTACCTATTTCTATCCATTGCAAAAGTGACCAATGCATTGCAATGACACATTAGGGATAAATCCGCAAGTCCAAGCATCATCTGGATTTTAAACACGTACTTTATCAGCCCGACCGGGTGGAGTACGATGGCGATGATGAGATTTTTCAGCATGCCGATGGTCTCAGTGCAGAGTATGCCGGTGGTCTCGTTGCAAAGAACGTTTCATAATGTGTGCTGCGATTGCTGCTTCCTGTGAAATATAGTGCAGAAAAAACTTTAAAACCCTAACAAGCATAATTCGTTCATTTTCTCCACCAAAAACACTCTTTCACCAGCTAGTCCAAATGTTCTCTTTTCATATGAATCTAAATGTTCCCTTTTCATGAATCATCTTCTCTAGTCGTTACTCCTACTTCACGATCCATAGGAAAAATTATCAAAACATCATTAATGTATAGAAACTTTAGCAAAAAGCCACCCGAAGAAAAGGATATACTAGTAAAAATGATAATATAGTCTTTGTGGCTCATTATAACCAACTGGCAGACTGGCAATTTTTTGGAGCTCCATGATAAACTGAAGCAGTACAAAAACTAGCCTGAGCGTGAAGATTGGAGTATTAAAAAGATTGAATATGAAGGATTGTAAGGGAGTCAAAACTCCTTTGCGGACATGGCTTGAGTATGCGGGGGGAAATGACATGCGCTTTAACAAACTATGCCTTCCCTCTTCTTTCTGTTCAAAAGTTTCCTTCTTGCCAGTTCCTCTAATTTCAATGTCAATTTCCTTCTTTGATCCTTGATTTCTCCCTCTGATCTCCAGAAGATCTTTGTAGGGTATATGCATTTATGATTAGTTGGCTGATCTTGCATGCATCCTTGTCAGTTCTTTTGATAGATTTTGAACAGATTTCGTTGTTCAAGCTCGCTCCAGATTATATTTTACAATCTTATTTCAAGGATCTAGATATACGTGTGGTTGATTGATTGGAATGCATATGGACTTTTGATTTCTTTTTTTTGTTCAAGGATGTTTTCCCCACTTTTGTTCACCCCTGAATAGTGGCTGAAACCTCAAGTTCCAGAAGAAATCCTTAGTTATTGCTTGGGAGATTTTGTTGATAATAGAAATGCTTTAACTAGTGGGTTTTTTTTAAGTTTACTACTCTTTCAGTCAGTTAAAGTCCATTTGTCCAAGAACGAGTGATTCTAATCTCAAAAAAGAGAATTTCTGGCTTTTCTTCTCAATTCCCCTTTTTCTTGCCAAAATTTACGCGTTAAAAAAGTTGCACGTTCTTCTTTATTTTCTTTAAAATTTTTCCGCCAAGGAATTTCCGCCACTTTTCCTTTTGTTTCCCTCAATCTGATCAATCCACCATCCTTTATGCATTCCTTTATGGATTCTGTAAATGCCTTAAAAGTGGAAGATTTGGTCATTCAACATCATTTTTTCAAGCTTGATCCGATAGAAAAAGATTTTCTTATTAACCAATAAAACTCTATTTCTTCAAGTTCCTCTACTTTTTATCCTTTTGGTGGCTTTACTAGCATTTTTACATCAGAAATAGATATCACAATGTGCCTTTGTGGGACAATATTTCCAAGAAGCTTGGATGAAAATGGTTTGCCCTTGGAAGTTCTTACTAACTCTATTTTTTTTTTATTTAACTTATTTCTTCCAGTTTAGTGACTTTTCTAATATTTTACGTCAGAAACAAGTCATGGATTCTAAAGCTTCACAATGTGTCTTGTGTGACAATCTTTTCAAGAATCCAAACATTCTTATCTTGTAAAAAACATATGTTATTAAGTGGATAGGGAATTGGCTATTACCTAACATCCCTATTTTCAAATTCTTTATTCTTAAGGATTGTCTCAAGGATGAATAGGGCTATGCAATAGACTCTTATTTTTTATCTGTTACAGAACAAACAAAGATAACTTTATGGACACATGCCAATACTCTAGAAGAAATCGTGAAAAAAGATTATCAAAGGAAAATGTTGAAAAATCTAGAAAAATTCCTTTGTTTGGAGATATTATTACTACTACTACTACTACTTCAAACTAGCCAAAAAACATTGTTTAGGTATCTCCTTGTTCTAGAAAAGGGCATCACTTTCAACCATTCTAAAAGTGGTACTACAAATGATAATGCAGCTGCAACGTACAAAGAGAAGGAAAATCAATAAGATAATATGCTTAAAAAAAATAATTAAAATATTCACGCTGTATATTTGAGGAAGAATAAGAATAAGATATCCACCTTTAATTTAAGTTCCTCTCTTAATTCTATTTTAGAGAATGAATCCCTTAATCAAAAAATACTTATGGCTTTTATCCAATCCAAAAAAGACATCCCCCTCCTCCTTCCCCGTTTTCTAAGGTAAGAAGATAATCTCTATTGATTGGAAGTTTTTTTACAAGGCTATATAACATCCCTCTATGGGTCAAAGCAAAAGAATTATATCTAGCAGCTAACATGTTAGTAGTTACATGACAAAATTATGGAGTACTTGGTCGGAACCGATTCAACCTCTTCCAAGATAGCTAGTACTATGGGGAACATAATCACTACCTCTTTCCAACTAGTAAGTACTATGGAAAATGGTTCTACTTTTGCCTTTAAAACAGGGGCAATTTCAAGATAAAAAGTTCAGAATTAACCTCTAGTGAAATGCCTCAATCAACATTCTAATAAGAATTGCCCCCAATCTTCTCCTAGACTTAATGCCAATATTTCCGTGAAGTTCCTCCCTAAAAGTAGCAAAGCCGTAAATAATGCTATAAACATTCTCAATCGAACTCCTCATTCTAGTTTATCCCATAAGGTCCCTGAAGAAATTTGGTTTGACCACTCCATCTCCCTTAAGCACTTGAAAGTCTTTGACTGCAAAGCATTCACCCACATTCTCTCAACCTATAGGACCAAATTGTAACCCAAAGCTACTACTTGCATCTTCCTTGGCTATTCTTCCAATCAAAAGCCTTATCGCCTTGAACTTGCTGCCAAGAAGTTAATTATCACTTGGGTGAAAGCATGTTAGGGTGTACCATCTAAAGTTCTTTTTAGGGAGTGCAAAACTACCCAAAAAAGTACCCAGCACTGGGTACTGGGAACTTCCATAAATGTCTCAATAAACAATAAGTTTGAGAGTTGATTCATTCATTTTAGTCTCTAATAGTATTGTTATCCTCTACTACTATAGGTTGACATGTTATTGACCTTCAATTCAAAATTTTTGGATTGATTTTAATGGGAAGAAAAAACAGAAAGTACCAGTTTTAAAAGTGCCCAGTGTAGGTACTTTTGAGGGTTCCAAAAGTGGTACACCATAGCATGCTTTCACCCACTTGACATGCCTTCTTCAATGAATTTGATGCTTGCTTTCCAATGGTCCCTCCTTCAATGAACAATGACTCTTGCCTCAGAGATTGAAGTCATGTTTGAATCGTTGCCTCCCCGCTTTGCCATACCACATGATGTCCCTGGGTCTCCAACCATTGCTCAGAAATGAGCCCAATCTCATGCCATCTGGTCCCTCAGATGCACCCAATAACCTTCCTCTGGCTGAACCACCACCACCACTAGTCATTACAGCCTGATCACCACCAGTCATTGCCGCCCGACTAGTTTGCACCAAACGCCTTCCTGTCTGGACCAAAGACTATAGCTTGAATGTGACAGATCAATCATTGGAACCACAAACTTATGCTCAAGCCATGGCTAGTCCCTACAAAGCGTAATGTCTCCAAGCTATGCAAGCTGAATTGCAATCCATTAATGAAACAGAAATGTGGTCCTTGGTTCCAAAACCATCAAGATTAATATGACAGTTTTGGGCATGTTGATAGGTTTAAAGCACGTGTTGTCGCGCGAGGCTTCATAGAAGTTGAAGGCATTGATTATGAGGAAACCTATGCTCATATTACTAAGTTGCCCTCCATTTGTTTGGTCCTTGCCTTCGGTGTTCTCCAGCGCTCTCACATCTATCAAATGGATGTGAACAATGTGTTCTTATATGGTCACCTGAAGGAGGAAGATATATTGATCAGCCAGAATGTTTCAACCATGAAGGATCCATGCATCTCAACCAACTCTGCCATCCCCATAAAGCTCTTTACAGGTTGAAATAGGCCTCCTGTTCATGGTATGCTTGCCTTGATCACACCTTAATTCGTCTCAAGTTTGATGGAAGCCATATTGACCTCAAGTGTCCACTTTTGCCGCAGTCCTAATCTTGTCATTATTCTTATCTATGTCGATGATCTTTTTAATCCTTGTCAATGACCTCGACGATCTTGAACATGTCAAACACCAACTACAGACACAATTTGAGATGAAAGATCTTGGACAAGTCTCTTATTTTCATGGCATGCAAGTCAATTATGATCGTCAAAATGGCATGATTCATCTTCATCAAACCAACTATCTTTTTGACCTCCTCAATGCTTTTCTATGCTTAATTGCAACCTTGCATGCACTCCTCTTGAATCCGCATTTCATTGCTCTCTCAAGATGACCCCTTGTTCTTCCAACTTGAACACATTCAACTCAATTATCGTACCATTCTAGGCCTTTTGAACTTTGCTACTACTTGTACCCATCCAGATCTTGCTCGACCATTATACAAATTGAGCCAATTCAATATTGATCCACAGCAGTCCCATTGTGCATCCTTGAAATGAGTTCTTTGGTACCTAGCTGGAACTTATAATTTTGGCCACCACTATCAAGCAACTGCATCTTCCTCCCTTCTTGGTTAACTGTGATTTTGACTCCGGGCAAGCAACTATAACAACCGCAAATCCACCTCCAGATTCAGCTTCACCCTTGCTGCAGCTGCTATCCATTGGAGCAACATCAAACAAAAGTGGGTATCATTGACTACTATTGAAGTGTTATATATTGCTTTGGCAAATGCAAGTAAAGATGCCATATGGCTTTAGAGATTCTGAGAAGAATTGGATTTTATTTTCCCTCATGGACTCCACTTTCATTTTGATAATCAAGAAGCCATTGTTGTCTCCAAGGATCCAATCATACACGGCAGGATGAAACACATTGACATCGGGTTTCACTTCATTAGGGATCCCATTGAATAGGGCGAGATTCTCAGAAAGCTGCAGCCTGCCGAGTTCCTGCGGCAGATATGGGATCTGCACAGATGGAGAATGCAGCTAACGCTTGTAAAATAATTGTTGCCAAAATACACAAAGATTTGAAGGTTTGTACTATGCATTCAATATTTTCAAGTTCATTAACGTACTTGCAATATTTTTCATATTTTGAAGGTTTTAAATTTGCAAAATTTAAAGGTTTTAAGCCTTTGATGCATCACAATAACAATTGTCAATATGTTCGCATCAAATTTTGAGACGTATCTAACAATGGAACTAACTTGCCTTGATGTTTTGATAGCCTTATCTTATACACTACATAGATCATGCAGAGGCAAGGGCATTGTTTACACCATTAGGTTCTAAGGTTAAATTCAAGGTGCATAATAATAAATCAGTGTATTTTGGTGTATGTATGGCTACTCATATCCATTGAATAAGCACGTTCATACAAGAAGTATTCCTAGATATCTAGGAAGTATTCCTAGATACTGTATTTAAGATATGCAATAACTCCATTTCAATTATCTTAGAATAAGCATGTCAACCTCTGAATATCCGATTCCAAACTTGCCTATAAAATGTTGTCATAAACTGCTTGATTATGAAGAACCAAGTTAATTTTAAATGCAATAAAATACACTTCAATTGTTTCTTGGTTTTCAAGCCCGGGGGATATAAGTAGTGATGCTTGCTCTGGAAGAACCTGAAAGGCATCAAAATAGTATAATCAGACTGTGTTGGATGTACACTACTGGTTATGGTCTCCTGCTTCTACCTGATTCTAAGGAGCCAAACCCATCTTCAAAGTTGAGAAAATTAGCCCGTCCATACCTTCCACGATAGCCTAAGGAAGTTTCTCAGCATACAAAATTGCATCACATTGAAATGAAAATAAGAATACATTATTTTCAGTAACCAAAGAAGAGACAGATCTCATCCAAAACCATACAATGTGCATTATGAGGGAAGGAGCTAGCAAGATTGAGCCATGAAAAACAAATTCTGTGGACTTAGGTTGTTATAGGAGATTTTTGAAATAGTACACTATCAAAGCAGCAACCTCGCATCTGGGCAGAACCACTGCATCGTTGCCATGATCTACCATGCATAGCCAACTGGGCTCCCAGGATCCACAAAAGCTAAATAGAAAAAGGCACAAATTGGATTTAGGGTAATGGATCTCAACCATTTACATTCTTTCATCTTTTTACATGGCCGAGTTGATGCGAGCTTTGGCAGGCCGACCAATCGATCTTCCCTAACCTTAGCCATGCTATAGCGAAGCAAAAAATAACACCTTAACTGCTCCACAAATCTCAAAATCCTGCAAAATTAGAACAAATTTGCCGCTCCCACATTTTTGCCAAACTTGCATCTCCAAAGTAAGGGCGGAAGCGATTTTGTTGAGCTTTACAAAGATTTTTTGCCCCGAACACAGGATGCAGGGATGGAGGGCCGGAGTATAATGCCTGTCTGGCCCGCTTGGATTCAGCTTGCTAGATGGCGAGCCTATATTTTAACGGAGTAGATTACTCATGAGAAAAAAACGTGGCAAGAAAGCACAATTTCATTATAATGGGAAAATTTTTTAGTAAACCGAATTTTTTTATTATGGGGTTGTATAGACCTTATCACGGGGGTTGTATACCGCGTTAATGCACTTTCACTATCATAGACCTTATCAGGGGGTTCTATACACGTGCGATGCATCTGTATCATACATACATGAATATTTAGAGAACATAATAACACGTATCATACCAACTTCCAAACACAATAGAGACCAAAGTATGAACTATGTATGTCCCTAGTAACCTTCCCCTGGGTTCCTAACCCTTCCCCTTCCCTTTCCCTTCATGCTGCGGTCTAACCCATGATCGGGTTGGGAGTCAAAGCTCACGCTCATCCCATCTTGATTCTTCCCACCATATGGGGTACCTAGTCATTAGAAAAATAATTCCACAGATAATACTCACGGAAGAAGAGCGGACCCAACTCCACAAAACCGTTGTACTCATTGTAGTACACCCTAATAAGGCCATACATCTGTCCCTTAGAAATTTCATGAATGAACTCTGATATGTATGCATCCAGAGAGTGTGCTAAATATCCAGCACGAAGAAGAGGCCTCAATTGCTGTAGCATCTCGTCCAGATAAGGAGGGGGTTCAAGCATTCCCCTCATTGCAAGTCTCCTATAACATTCAGATGGATTAATTTCCATCAGTGGCTCATGACCACAATCAAATCGCTCCAGAATGAAGTTGATCAACTCCATTGTAAGCTCCTTGGTGGGGCCCCGTGGCAACCTCCACTCCAAGAAATGGTCCCATAGCTCATCCATTCCAGGCCGCACAGAATGCCTGGGGCATGCTTGCAGGCCTTCTGGAGTAGCCCAGGGAGGATTGGGTCCAATCATTTAAAAAAGCAAGCAAGGATCACCGACGGAGCAAGGAACACGGAGCAGAGCAAGTAGCAAGTTCAAGAGCAAGCAACAAGATCAAAAGGTGGAGCACGGGAATGAAGTAGCAAGGAACAAGGATCAAGATCAAGTAGCAAGATGCAATGAACAAGGAAGATCAAGTAGCAAGAAGATCAAGGAACAAGGAAGATCAAGGAGCAAGAAGCAAGGATCAAGATCAAGTAGCAAGGAACAAGATCAAGTAGCAAGATCAAGAGCAAGCAACAAGATCAAGTAGGAAGGAGCACGGGAATGAAGTAGCAAGGAACAAGGATCAAGATCAAGTAGCAGTAGCAAGATCAAGAGCAAGGAACAAGATCAAGTAGGAAGGAGCACGGAATGAAGTAGCAAGGAACAAGGATGAAGATCAAGTAGCGAGGAAGCAATGAACAAGGAAGATCAAGTAGCAAGAAGATCAAGGAACAAGGAAGATCAAGTAGCAAGAAGATCAAGGAACAAGGAATATGAAGGAGCAAGAAGCAAGGATGAAAAGTGAGAAGTGAAAACAAAGGTAAAAGAATTTATAGCTCTGAATCCAATAATGTTGAAGCATAATACCAATAATGTTGAAGCATAATACCAATAATGCTGACGATAATACCAATAATGCTCACGATAAATACCAATAATGCTGAAGTATTATACCAATAATTCTATAACGACTATAAAAGCAGCTCCATTCGGTAAGTCATTCATCTCCCATCATGGCTTATAATATTTATGATGATCGGTTTGAGACCATTCTTTGCTCCATGAGCTACAATGATATTAATCGCTGCATAATGTGTAAAGGTGTTAAAATTTTGGATCCTTACTTACAATCCAAAGCGAGAAGGTCGTGAGTGTGATTGCCCGGCCTTACTCGTGTTGTGATCCATCTTCTTTGGGTTCTGGCGCCATGCCCTAAATTTGAATCGCGATCACAATAGCGAGGATTGATGATGAGTGAATCATCGACTCTATAATGCCATCAATAATATGTGCATCTAAATTATATGTATGCCATCAATAATGTGTGCATGGGATGTAATGATGTGTATTAAACACCTATTATAATAGATGTAAGGATGTTAGTATAAGCATAAATTAGGATGTATCGAATAACGTATTAATTGTCCAAAATGCTTAAGTATTATAGCAAAAGAAATTACATACATGATTATCGAGAACATGACTGAGATTGAGAGCTTTTAGCTAATGCTATGTCCCCCCACATGTCAACAATGTATTTTGGAATCTGACAGGTCTTAGGTCTTTTTTGCCATTTGCATCCCATGCATAATGTATGGCATCTAACTTCTCATACCTTGATGGATCTGATGGATTGGGTCGTAACGTTTTAGTTAAGCAACTTTGTATAGTCACGACCAACAGGCATCCACCATGATACATAAATGTGACCATAATTGGTAGACTCGGATCTAGGATGGCATCTTCTTTCGTAAAGCCCAACCACGTTGGAGTTTCATCGCCTCTCGTGTCGGGACTAAAACAAACATACCTTTAAGAACATGTGCATGAGGATCGAACTCATCCATAGGCAACACCGGGCGCCATCTGCTGGCCCCACAATATGTAGGCAAAGGTCTTACAAGCACTGGCTTCATCGACCTGGGGTAAATGCACGACTTGTAGAGGTTCTTGCCTTGTGCGCAACCAAAAGTTATCATTTTGAGGTCGGAGATCACGGAGATACATCTTCCAAACACAAAAAGAATCTCGTTCCAGTAATCCATAGTTGCTTTGTACTGTCGTGCAAACACACTATCTTCTTGATTTTTGCAGAAGGAATTCCATAATGCTATGTACTTGCTGATCTTTGTCGCCGGGGCCGGGAGATCTTTCAATGTCTTCCTTGGAGGGATATTTTTAGGCACCCCCGCTTGGTAGCGTTGGCTCACCATTTTCATCCTCCTTCCACATTCTTATTCCATTTTACGAATCCACTCTTTATGGGTTGGCCGCATCTTATATTGCATAATGGGCCATTTCCCATCCATTTTAAATCGAATAGCAATGGCTCGGTATGGCTGTTAGGCGTTGGCCCTTATCGGGGATATATCCCTTGACAAAGCCTTTCCAATCTGGAACTTCATCCACAAAATATGGAGCAGAGGAGACTTTGCATTGCACTTGCTAAACAAGTAAAGCAACTCGAGGCAAAGTTAGAGCATCCAGATGAACTCATTGTCGAAAAGTTCCCAAACAATGCATCAATATCGTCATGAGTGTGCCCAACCATCATGAAGCCAACCTCAATCTCATCGAATACCTTAAGCCATGTCAAATAAGAGAGGTAGGAGAACACATATCTATTTTTATTTTGACCCGATGCATTATCCAACTGTAAGTAGAGATTTCGAGGAAGAGGATTGAAGCCTTCTAAGTTGGCACTAGAAGATGAAGGCATCTTCTCTTGTATGCGCACTAGCTTATGTTGGCGCTGGTCCAGTATCTTTTAGGGCTTGCATCAATTTGCAATCTGTGAGTTCCGCTTCCAATACAAATCACCACACTTGTCTTCTTCCGCAACTCAAGATAGTGTAGGATCCTAGAAAGTGATCCAACATGAAAGTTTGAGTCATCCTTCCAAAGATCAAGAGAGAAATGGCCATAAGCCCGCCCACCATGACCATGTGTCAATGCTCTTGTCAAGCTGCTCTTCAAGATCTCCTCTCCAAAGCAGACTTTGCGAGATGGTGACTTCTTGGTGTGAGTGTTTTGACCTGATCCATCTTATCATGTATTATGCAGAGGTGACTTTACGCGAGCGATGTGATAATGCACGCCAATGCCAATATTGACTCTCTGAACGCGTTGTTCCAACATATGTGCCCCCGTTGAATTGAAGGTTGCGCCTCTCCCTTATATCTTTTGTTCTTTCCAATTTCTGCTTGATGACTACACATATGTTACACTTGGAGAATGCGTATTTTTGCTATCTTTGGCGCCTAGAAACTCTTTCTTCCAAATATTGTAAAAAGAGGGCAAGGTTACACTCTTTCCGTCAATTCTTCCACCACGCTGACCACCTCCTTATGTATGCTCTTCTTATTAAGGATGGAAGGAAGTTTGCTAACATTCTCCTTATATCATCCTTTCCTTTTTGCTTCTATGTGGAATGCTCTCTGCATTCTCACTAATGAAGGTATCAAGCACACTTTTCAGAGCTAGTGTCACAGATCTAGGCTTCTTAGAGCTCAGATTACCATGCTCCGCCCGTTTTCCACCTAACTCGAACCTCTTCCTCCAACTATAAAAACGTGGTGAAAGCAACTCCTAAAGCCCGCGCCATCGCGAATTGACACTCCACTCCACGGACCACTACTTTAAGCCTCCTCGCCTGTATAAGTTACACTCAACACATAAAAAAAACAAAGCGTAATCCTCGCACTGCTTGATTGAGAATAAAATTCTTTCTTAAGGCACATACTTCTTTGTCGCCTCGCTTTTTGACACATTAGCCCTTGCGACATGTTGATTTTAGATCACTCTTAATTGCCTTGGGCGCACATCCTCTCCTCCTTGCCATCCCCCTTTGGTTCCCTCGACCCTCTTCACATATGTATATTTCCTTTTCCTCTTGAATTGCTTCTCAACATCGGCTTCCAAGCACTCAACTTCTAAATCATCATGTTAGAGAAAAGAAAGAGCTTGTAAATGTTGTGAAACCGTCCTACCATCATGAAGCAAAAAACGGCATGGGTCTCCTGGTTACTAGGTCATTAGCTATAGGCCTCTCGGCACAAGCATGACATGACCTGATATTTTGGTTTCCCTGTTGGATCTATTATGTTACCCATCGAAAGCCCGACCTTTGATACACCCAAGAACTCATCGTCTATAGCATCCCGAGGATCACTAAAGACTATATTCCCCCTCAGAATATTTAGATCCGGTGCGGAGTGAAGAATGTAGCATGGCAAACCTAGTAGATCTGTTCTCGGTAGTAGATCGCCTCATCTTCGGGGCTTAAACAACCCTCGAGACCAAGGCGGGCAGCTAGATTCTCAAGACCTCCAATCTCCTCTACTATCTCTGTCTTCTTCATTTTGTTCTTTGTGTTGCTTGGTTCACCACAAAGTGGCTTGAAACCCCGATGTCCGTGGGACTCTTGGCGGATGGACTACTAGATGAATCCTCTTGTGAAGAGGGCAAATTGAGGGATCTCCGAAGACGTATCTTCACTTGAGGGCCACTCATTTGGTTTTACATCCCTCTTAGGCCCTTTGAATGAATGTGCCCTCTTTTGCTTCACCAATGTTATCCGCCCTCCTCGGAGGAAAGCTACGCCGATGGGATCACCGGACTCGGTGACCTCAATTGCTACATTTGAAGGATCTATTTCCTTCCCATGAAGAGTGGTTCTATTCAAAATATGTCCCTAGGCAACAATTGTCCCTCCAATTTAATAGGTTATGCGGGGAAAATTAAACTTTTTCAATCAAGCAAGGCGACACTTTTGAGAACATATGAAATAGAGGAAAAATAAGCAAAAATAAGCGAAAATGGCTATTTAGTACAAATGTATAAATTTTGGTCCAAATTTGGAGCTAAATGGCGCCATAAGCCATTTGCGTAACGGTGAACACTTGGATCAAATGAAGCCATGGCGCCATTTGGTCGAAATAGTGTTTGGATCAAATGGCGCCATGGCGCCATTTGATCCAAATTCACACCTATGGCACATTCATGGGTGTGAATTTGGATCAAATGGCCATATGGCTCATTTGATCCAAACACCATTCGACTAAATGGCTTCATGGCTTTTTGATCAACACCATTTCCACCAAATGGCTTAACTCCATCACAAAATCTACACGAGGTGCCTATGTTATGCATTCTTGCTCCCATTGTTGTATATGTGTCAATAAGAGCAGGCATGCATAACATGGGCACCCCATGCCAACTTTGGTAATTGAAACTAAGGTTACGTGTCCTAGCAAAGATTAATGTCAAAGATTTGAACACTCTATACACATGGCGTGATAGAGCGTAATTTATACCGTAAACAAAGTGGACTTACTTGATATTAGATAGATCCATAGTGGTATGTCCCGGAGGCCGATAGAACAGAAAATGAAGCTGATCCCAAAGAGATATATTGGCGTAAGAATGCGCCAAGAAGAGCGTAAGAAGAAAGCGCCAAGAAAGATTCGGTGAAGAAGGAGGATTAAGCCAGAAGAAAGCGCCAAGAATCAATTCAGGATTTCTGTGTATGAAAAGAAAAGCGCTGCAAAGACGCATCGCCTTACAAAGTTCACTCGCCTAAAAGCTGCGCCTTATGCGGCGGCGGTGCGGCAAAATTTAGGCCCAAAGGATTCGAAAGCGCTGAGCGTGCCTGGCGCTCCGCGTCGTGGGCATGGTCGCATTAAGTGGAGCACCAGGGACAAGAGGGAGCTTAAAGGCAAAGTACAATTTCAAAGCGGTTGATTCAAATTTGGGCCAATGGCGATCAAATTTCAATATCTGGTGAATTTTGACTTTTTTATGTTAATTATGGGTGAGGCGAATTTTGAATTTTATGTTCAAATTTAGCGGCCAAGGCGAAGTGAAATATTCAATTTCAATTAATTGTGGCGGCATGTATACCTCTCGACGCTTACCGCATGGCGGAGTGGGTGGTCAAGCGGCATACGCTAGACTGCCGACGCGCACGGGCGGCCGGACCGCCACCGCACGCGCGGGCATTAAATTTTACTGGCGGGCATAGGCGCTGGGCCGCCACGCATGGCGCTGGGCGGCGATGTGGGCCCCATAGTTGGCGCTTTTTACGAAGCTTCTCATTAAGCTTCATTCGTTTTTCGATTCCGGCTCAGCGCGACCTTAGCGCCCGCGCCAGCGCTAGCGCCCGGCGCCTTACGCCCAAAATGCTTAAAGCAACCCTTTTCATCCTTTTTTTTCGGTGATTTAAAAGCCACCATTTCCCGCCAGTTCACCGCCTCAACACATCTAGATACACCGCGGTTTTGGACCAAATTCAAAGCCTTGCCTGAAATGGAAATGGACAATTGAGCTCAACAAAATGTGGAGGCGGAGCTTACGCAGCTTTTCAAGGACGGGTATGTCGCCTACTTGCATTGTTTGTTTGGGCTAAATACGCACCGCTACTATTTAGATGCCCAGGTAACCACTTTAGGGTCTTATAGTTGACAAATGGCTTCATGAAAGCCATTTGGATGTTTGAGTGCACTTTTAGGAGTCTTAGCTTACTTTAGGATGCACAGTAGCAGCTTACCATAGGGTCTTATTCTTTGGCAAATAGGCCCATGGCGCCATTTGATGTGCATAGCATACATTTGGGACTTGTTGTTGGCAAATGAAGCCATGGCCCATTGATGTGTACCAACACCATGGGGCCTTGTTGTTGGCAAATGGCGCATGGCGCCATTTGATCAATCTAATAACATACATTGGGAACTTGTTGTTGGGCAAATGAAGCGTTATAGGCGCCATTTTTATACAAATCAAGTCCTTTAACACTAATGGGTCATTACGCCCATGTATTCTCCTATAAATAGCAGTGCCTCAACCCGTCGAGCCACTCTCCTTCCAACCATCTTCCTTGAATATTTGGAAGGGGAGGGGGGCTGAGTCAGCCCCTGACTCATCTGAGGGAAATGCATTGGCCCGCTTCCATTTTGCTTATGCGAACTTCGGCGGATGCAAATGAAGCCCGCGAGCGCCATTTGCCTAATCCTCCCATTGCATGCAGCGTTACATTTGTGGTATCTCCTACGAATCGCGGGTGCCTCCACCCGGTCCAGATCCGCACTCTCCTTGAACCATCTTCCTCGAATAATTGCGAAGGAGTGGTTTTGGAGCTGGTGGAAAATACCGGCAGCTTGAGGATAGGCATACGTCGGCCTCGTTAACTTATGCGGGATACAAATGAAGCCCGCGGCCATTTATAACCCTAAACCTATTATGCACTTTGCTTTGTTCAAATCATTTCTTGATGCCTCTTTGTTCTTTGATGCCTCTTTGTTGCTGACTATCTTCACGTGCGGAAACACAATTTCAATCCGACCGGACTATGATCTTTGATAGGCAGTCTCTTGGTGCATGGAAGTATCTTGGGTGGCCCCTCTCTTTGCTCTCTGAGGGCTCTAAAGGAGGCTGCGGGGAAGAGAGAGAGCTTCTGCCTCATATAAGGGGAGACGGAACCTGAGAAGCTTGTGCGGCATTTACCAGCCGGGGTATCTTGGTCCAAATGAAGTTGGTTGCCAAGGCGGTCATGAGGATTGGATAGGGCAGTGCGTGAGATACTTTGAAGAGAGGAGTAATTGTATTACTATATGTGTGGACTGGAAGTTTTATGATCCCACTTTGATAATGCGCTAGCATTGCAAATGTAGCTGGTTATTTGAGAAAGAAGCAAAATTTGGTATTTGTAGGTAGGTACAACTTGACTTTGAAGAAGGTACGACATCAAAGATCCCTGTGAAATCTTGAGGGGCTTTATGATTCATAATCGGATGAGCGGTCGAAAAACTTCGCCTTCATTAGATTTGTCAAAACAATAACCCGGCGAAACTACCGCCATTGTGGACACGGCACGGCTAAAAGCGATTGAGCAAGAAGACAAGACAACCTGGGATACACTGCGGTAGACAAAGACTCCTCATCTTCTGCGAGGATGTCGAGGCAGGAGGAAGGAAAGTGGCGGGCAAGAGGAAAGTTAAGAGAAAGGATCACAAAGATCCGGATATGGAAAGAAGGAAAAGAAACAATCTAAAAAAGAAAGGAAGAGAGAAGGAAAAGGAGGAAAGAAGAAAAGGAAGGGAAAGAGAAAAAGAAAGAGAAGGAAAAGAAAAGAGAAAGGAAGATAAAGAAAAAGAAGAGGAAAAAAGAAGAGGAGAAAAGAAAGGGCAAAGGAAAGAAAAAGGATAGGGAAGGCAAAGAGGCTGAGGAAGGAAGGAAAAGTACGACCGCAAGGGAAGCGGAGGGAAAGGGAAATTAGAGCGAGAGGAAGCGGATGGGAAAAAGAAAGAAGCCTGAGGGCGAGAGAGCCTTGAGAGAGGAGGAAGGACACCAAAAAACAAAGGGGAGAGGCACTCGGACTCCAAGTCTTTCTTTGGAAGTCCCTAGAAGTGGTGGTGAACCTCAGAGCCCAAGGCATAAGGATGCACTAGCGGACACCGCCGACCAAAAAGGGTCCCCCATTAAAGAAGCTAGAGCCAAAAGAGCTCACATTAAAGAATAGCTCGACGCTTCTTTGGGGTGCACGCAAATCTTGTGGAAAGGTGAGGGAAGAGGAAAAAGGCGGCGAAGAATACTACAAAAATTCACGATCCACTTGAGGCATCACAGTTTCCTCGGTGTCACATTCATTAAAAAAAATAGGCGTGTTCAAAATTATATCAGGACCAGCAAATCGACATCTAGACCAAAAGAATATGGGTACGTCAAAACTTTTGGTGGAGTCGCTTCGAGAGAGACCCGCATCCGGTCTTCACTCCGTGATGTGATTCCATTCAATCCCCTCACAAATAAGCGGTCCTTGGAAAGCAGGGATGACCTCATGGGGATGCACTATTATATAGTGAATGGTAATCATTGATTATGGTACGCTCAACTTGTATGTAGAAGACTTCGGCACGCAAAGTCCCAAGAGCAAATGTCCGAGATTTATCTTCAGCGGAATGCCCGGAGTGTTATCACGCGGTCAGCGAAACGAGGAATGCACGCGGCTCGGTTGTGAAGTCAATGATATCCTTTCTTGAAGACTATTTTCAAAGAGCCATTCATTGATAACACATAACCCACCTCTCGCGGCTGACAATGCTCTATCGCGGGGCTTTGATCCATCGGGACCCTTGAAGACGAAATCTGCTTTCCGAGAACCATACAAGGTACATGTTTTAATTTTGCAAGATTATGAAATGGCGCGTGAAACATTCATTTGTTCCTGCTTGTGCATGCGGCTGTTTCACCACCAAATAGGCGCCCGCGAAACGCCATTTGCTCATTAAATATTCAAGAATCTAACTTCTTATTTGTTTCGAGGCGTTATGCGGTGAAGTTACCATGCGTGGTAAGCATCACAAAAGATTTCAACCCGTGCTTCATGCGGAAGGGATATTTTTTAGATTCAGTGCATTGTCCCTATGGAACTTGTGGAAATCTTGCAAGCTAAAAAGACAACAAAAGGACAAACTATTGCATGGCGGGCAAAAGAATCACTACTACTTGATCGAGACCTACGAAAGTGCATGAGGGGTATGGACTCTGAAGGGGTTACGGGTTTTCGGGGAAATTTGGATGGGAAGACTTAACCGTCAAGGTCACTAGTGATTATCTGAGGTAAGCAATTCTTCAAGGCAAGGGGCAAAGACACTAAGATCCATATCTTTCTTGAAGAAGGAGATTTTGCATCACGTGAAGGATAATTTTTCAGGAAGTTCAAGTCCTTCAGCGATCTCGATACTACTTGATCTTAGCAGGGCCGAGAATCACTAGACACCTGATTTCCATGTGGCCACCTTGCATAGTAAATTGGGTTGAAACGAGTGGGCAAGGAGAGCATTTTGTTAGCGATGCCACACTTGCCTTAGCAGATTCATCACGCATCTTTGTCTTGAAGGGATCTTGAGAACTTCCGTTGCGAAGTTGAACTAGCAGACGACAAGGGGACAAGTTGTTTTGCACTCCACGTACGGTATCATGATTGCCACAGGACACTAGAGGCATATTTCCAATGTGGGACAAAACCACACTAACAAATTTCTTTAATCACGGTACGTAAAAGAACACCACGCGGTGATTCTTTTTCCCACTGGATAGTAGTCTTTGAGGCGGACACAACTTTTTGATTTCATACGTATTGGATGATCGGATTCGGATCGGAGTTTATATTGGCATGTATGAGGGCCGAATACAAGAATCCGCCCTCCCGGGGAGTTGGGGGAGCCCATTCACTAGTGTATGCCAAAGGTTGAGCCCAGCTGAAGGTCCTCTGTCGAAGTTATTGACCTCAAGTTCCCCTTCAGCGATCATCCTCAGAGCGCCGCGGTTCTGTGCCCTGAAAAGCGAAGGCAGGGGCTTGAGGCTATAGCGGGAAAGCTACAGCAGCGGGTCGGAATACGGGTGGCAAGGCTTGCCGGGGGACATAATTATGAGAAACCAGGTAATTTGGTCACGCTACATGCTTTCGTACCTGCGTCGCGAGAAAAATGGTACCGCCGAGAGCGAGGGGGTTTTGATTACTTCTCACATGGTTTCTTTTGGCGGAAACTTCATTCTTTGAATAAGAGATTTTGCATTGTATTAGAAAGTGACCGGCAAGCATGAGTGCCTAAAAGGGGATTCTAGATGAAGCTTGACCAGCCCTCTTTGAATCCTACCATCCTTGGCCGGTTGTTCTGTGGCGGAGAGACCTGGCCAGTTGAAGAAGGCGTAAGATCCACCAAATCGGAGAGATGAGAAGCTCCACCCGATGTGGACTATACAGTGTGATCAAGAATACACAATTCAATATGGACATTCTTGATGATCCCAATTTCCTTTGCCCGGCGTTAGAGAGCACTACGGGAGATCTATGGTTTGCTTCTTCTAGCCATGGCCAGCCATAGGAACTGATCCTATTGTGGAGCCTTTGTTCTGATGAGGAACCACAATTTTTGTATGAAAATAATGTAAATTGTACACTAATACTCTTGTATCTGTTTTGCCTCTTAGAGTCCTTGCACATTTTGGCAAAATTTTAATATGTAAAATCTATGAATTCGGAATTTTTACTATTTTGTGATGTTATGTTTCTCGACTTCATTTTATGCAATCTTGAATTTTTAATGAAGCCAAAAATGGCACTTTAGATGCATATTTTTTTAAATAGAGCCCATAATTGCTCAAAAAATTGGCATAAATTTGACTAAAAGGATTTTTAGATTTCCTAATTGGAATCCGCAGAAATTTCTCATTTTAATGAAATTGTGCTTAGAAGCGAATTTGGATTGTGAAGCGCTGGGAACCAAGAAAATAAACAAGGTTACTTTCATACGGAGGGTTTACCCTCCATGGTCGGGATAAGTGGCTTAAATCATACTTGAAAAGTCATGTTTTACAATCAATCAAAATTGCTATTTCAAAGCAATAGAGTACTTGTGATACCATGTCTTTATAGGAGTCACTACAAGGGATCGTCGGCGTCCTAGCGGCGTCGTCGTCGATGAACGGCGGACTGTAAATGGTTGTCGATGACATAAATTTCAACGGCGGCGGCGTCGTTTAGTGGTTCGCGGCGGTCATCGGCTGGGTGCCGGTTTTTGCTGCGTGGCATAGATGCTGGCGGCTGGCGGGCTGCGTGTCAAACCGTCGGCATCCGCGTCGTTCAACGGCGTTTTCCCGCGGCTGCGGCTTGTCGCGCTGGCGTCATGCGTGGAAATAGGCGGTTACTTAATTTGGCGGCTTTAGCGTGTCAAGGCAGCGCCCGGCGATGCTTGTCGTTGAGCGGCGTTACTGCTTATTGGCGTGTCGCGTGCACTGCGTGGCATGTGACATGGTCTGGTGCCAAAAGCTGCTGCGTGTCAAAGACCGTCGGCTTAGCGTCGTTTAGCGGCGTCACCTGAAGGAATTTTTTTTTTTTTTTGCCAAATAAAAACCCTAACCCTAACCCTAACCCTACATCCGCGTTATAAGTGGATCCATCGATAAATTTCTTTGTTATTCTTATTTTTTGAGTGTTCTTCCCTATCTTGCTATAATGGTCGGCGGTTGAAGACCACCTTCGCGATATGTTCCTTCTAGCGTAATCCTCCTCCTCCAAAGGAAGACAACTCCGGCCAACCCCCTTTCTCCGTGAGAACCCTCCCTTCACCATCGTGGCAAAGATGAGTGAAAAGGAGCCGATTGCACTAACATCTGGCGTTCCATGCGGGGAGCGGCGGTAGAATAGCTCCGCAGAGCCAAACAAAAAAGCGACATTAATGGTGCGGAATAATGATGCAAATGGTTGCATCAAAGCATCCCCGATCCTCGGGATGGACATAAGTAATGTATAAGCTTTTTTATGAATGGAAACAATAAGTTTTTATCTATTTGTGTTGTATGTTGTATAAGCATTTTATGAATGGGAACAATCGGTATTTTTATTTATTTGTGTTATTTGTATTGTATGTTGTTTTTTACGTTATGTTAAACAATCCGCGGTTGGTGGTTTAGCGGCGTTATGATCATTTGGCGTCGTTAAGCGGCGTCATGATCATCGGCGTGGCATATGAGGGGAGCATCGGGGCGGCATGGTGATGTGGCATGCCTGGGTGTCCGAGTCGGCGTCGGCTTGGCGTCGTTAAGCGGCGTCCACCGAGGTGTCGATAAGCGGCGTCACATATGGCGAGGAACGGTAGCTGGGTTATTTACTTGTTATTTTCACTTTCGTTTGTTTGGGATTTTTTTTCAGGTGGGTCTTCGCCAAGGTAAGATCTACGCTTTAATCTTTGTGTTAGAGTTAAACACCTCCAAATGCTAATAGATTAGAAAATTGAATCTTGAAAGTATGTTAAAAACTTGAGGGATGCATGATCAAAGTCTTGGTCGGTTCCATCCGAATGGAAAGACTAAATGTATCGGGTTTATGCACCTCGAGCGAGAAGTTTCAATCTTCATAGATTACAAAAGATTTGAAAGGTTCGCGTGAATATAAAGGTCTTGGTGGACTCCATTTCAAATGGAGGGACTAGATATATCGGGTTCGAGGCACCCTTCAATCAAATGCTTTTAAATATCATAAGCGTTGTATGAATCTGAATCTTAAGAATAAACATTTGATAAAATCATGAAAAAAACATGGATATTTATAATTATTATATTATTACATGGTTTTATTAATATTTTATTGTTTACTAGAAAAACAACATGGGCCGAGCGTCGAGAAGAATTTGAGCGTAAAGTGAGACGAGAAAGCTTTGAGAAAAGTTACATGGCGACTTGCGCAAAGAATGTTACCCCAACAATTGCCACAAATGGTCCAATTAGACCCGGTGGACCTAGTCTTCCCTAGAGGGGGGTGGTGTGCATGAAATGAATGCTCTTGTCTGTATGTACCATAAACATGTTTGAATGATTAGTTAACTTTATATCTTGATGTTATTTTTTTTTTTTTGCAGTTGTACTTGGCGGAGCGGTTATATTGCAATTGTTAAATGTGCAAAAGGACAAATAAAAGCGGATGAAAAAAAGGCGTCCCTCGACCATGTTGAAATATGGTGAATGCCCGACAAATCCGGTGCTCTCGGGCGCACATGTGGGGTATTCCAGCGAGTATAATACGAATCTTATGAGCGATAATCAACTACTTTCATGTACTTGAATCGATGTCTTAACTTAGTTTGCTTGTATTTTGTTAGGAAGAAATTGAGAATGAAGTGAGCTTCGAGCGGTATATAGATTTTGGGGTTATGTTGTCATTGGAAGTAGATGATGTTTGATACTATGAATCGTTCATAGAAAACCCTACAAAAAGAAAGCCATCAACTTCCTCAAAAGTATCCCATTCGTTGATAGAACTTCAAATGGTGCAATGGCGTTTGCCAAGATTGGAGGAATGACAATGTTCATCAAATTGGAATGTACTAGATCATGTCGAGAAGAAAATAATCTTCCACCTTCACTAGTCCATTTGGTCCGACCCTTCTGAGATAAAGATCGTAAAGAAATTCAATGCATGGCCTAGAGGCAAGCCAATTATTTATGGGGAGCAATTTACATATTGGGGTGAAGTTACATGATTAAAAATAGTCGGGTCCCCATCTTTGGCTTTGGGATTATATATTATGACTAGTGTGAAAGTCAAAGATGGTACATTTGTTCCTTTAATGCCATATGTAGGTCACGAATATAACTTCGGACACTTGGCATAAATTGAGTAAGCATCGGTGGCGCATGCTCATCTATGGCCTAAATTCAAATGCATATCAAGCCGGTGACTCATAAAGCTTCACATATATTGATGAGTAGATCCCTGGAGTTGCATGGAAACCTTGCTTGCTTTTATTAATAGCTCTATCGAGAATCACAGAAGCTACCAATTGTGGTGAATTTGTCGAGGCAAACAAAGACCAAGAAGATTTTTAGCCCGTAAAATTGGCCGGAGATATATCATGGTTTATGCTATAAAAACTTTGTGTATTGGTGATGAATTGTTCATTGAATATGAATCTGATGTAGACCAATGGGAGGTCCTGATGATGTACTCAAATTACTCATATAATTTTTCGGAATGCACCATTTTCTTCTTCTTCTTGAATTCTTCTTCTTCTTCTCTTGGAATGAGATTGCACATATTGAAGATAAATGTGTATTATATCTTCAATATATGCTTTTGATTATGACATAAAATTTTTATATTTAGTTAGTTATTAAATGCTTAAAATTTAACAAACCGCGGGCTCTCAATGTATGTATCAATCATATATTTAGTTTTAATCGGCGTCGCGGGGTAGGCAAGTGGATATAAGACCACATCAAAGCGTCTTGAATTGGCGACATCAAAGTCATTGCGGATAGCGGTTAGAATACATTGAGAGCGGTATGGTACAAACATGGGCACAACATAATGAAGAGTACAATGATGAAGATGAAGAGGGAATCTGATGATGAAGATGATGACAATGCCCCTATGGGCGACTTCATGGGTTAAGAACCCATAAGTCGACATGTTAGATGCATTTGGCCCAATCTTGACCAGCGACCTGATGACGATATAAATACTCCTAACGATGGTCATGAAGATCCGCGTTTTTATTGGAGGAGGCATAAAGCATTATATCCGGTGCAACATATCTAGATTGGCGACATCTTTATTGATATTAAACCTTCAAGCCAAATTCAAATGGAGCAATGCCCGATTATTTGCGGCTTTGTTAGAGTAAAGTACAATTACAATCACTTGACTTATTGAATTTGTAGTTGAATGTATCGTAAAAATGCATTTTATCTGAGGTTATTGCAAGAAAAAACTCCCACAAGGGAACACTATGCCCAAAAGTCGCCTTTGAAATAAAAATATATTGGCGGACCTCTTGGTTTGGGCTACCATAAGATTCACGCTTGTCCAAATGATTGCATGGTATATATTATCGGGATGACATCTACAAGAACGAAACATGCCCTAAATGTGGTGCCTCTAGGTACAATCACGGATGCCAAGGGAAAGAGCCGAATCCGAGATGAAGGTGGTTAGCTACTTTCCATTGATCCTGCGCATAAGGCTATTGTTTTGATGTGAATCTCTGGCGCTCATGGGTTGGTGTGCGCTAATGCGTCGGTGACAATGTACTCAGGCGTGGTTAGTGGCGCAAGCAATGGAAGCATATTGATGAAACATGGCGAGATTTGGAAGAGCCCGCGAAATCTCGGATTAGGGTTGGCAGCGGATGGTGTTAATCCTATGGGCGTCAATCGGCCGTGGTCAACTTGGCCCATGGTGTTGATCAACTATAATTTACCGCAGTGGTTACTCATGAAGACTAGCCATTTAATGGTAGTACTATTAGTTCGGGGACGAAGAAGCTGGGAAAGTCTAGATCCATATCTGAAAATAGTTATTGATGAGCTTTTGACATTGTTGAGTGAAGGTATTGAAGTTTCACGATGTCTCAAAGAGAACTTCGTGCTGAGCGAATTTACCTTGAGCAATCTTAATGTGGACAACGGCGATTGGCTGGTTTGTATGAACTCTCACGGACTCCAAATTAATGCGGATATCGCGGCATGTCACTTGTGTGGGTTTGAAACAGTTGAACTCTCGCCGGTCAAGCGGCATTGCAAAAATATCTATGCAAACTTCAAAGAGATATCGCCAATGGAAAATGTCGACTTAATCACATTGGGTCAAGAAAAAAACATTGCCTTGAGAGCCTCCCAAAAGGTTGACAATGAGAGATTGGGGTAACATGTGGGATGCTTGTTTGGGAAATAAGGTTAAAGGAATGAAGTGGAAAGCATCCTTCTTCCTTCTACCCTATTGGGCCGGTGAAAGATTCATCTTCTTGATCCCATGCACATCTTTAAAAACGTTTAAGTCTGTTTGGAAGCATGTCCTTGCGGACGTGGAGACACGAATCGGCACGAAGATCTACAAGAAGGCTGGATCAAAATCTAAAAGCATGGTTAAAATGTCGAAGAAGAAGGAATAAGGCCACAAGTGGATTGGATGGTGCCTAGAAAATGTATGAAACCCGTTCGGCGATCAAGGCAATAAAGACTTCAAGCGGGATATATGCATTAATTTAAAATTGTTTCTCTAACGAAGGGGAGTTAGCGGGTTGAAATCTCATGATTGGCATAAGATGTTCTAAGTTTGTTATGCCTATTGTTAGAGGGTTAGTCTGATGCCGACGGTCCACTACATACAATATGTCTCCTATCCCGAGTTTTTCGGGTTCGTGCGGTTTAGAAAACACTTTCGATCTTGAACTCTCACTTAACTTTTTTCTTTCTTAAATCATATTTAGATGGATTACAAGGAAGGAATCTGGACAAATGAAATTCGCGGACATCTGGAACTAAGATCGTTGAGGGCATGTTGTATGCTAGAAAGAATTCCCAACAAGTTTTACGGACATACAAACTCACTTACTAATGCATTTAGTGGGCCGAAGTAGAGCTTGCAGGCACAACAAATCCTAGATGGATGTTTTTATAGAAGCGGCTTTCTAAAGGTCCTCAGGACTTAGTGCGTCGAGGAGGCAAAGGCGAGGAGGGTTGCATGGCGCAGGGGTTGGTTAGCCGAGAGTCATTATTCTATGTCCCTTAGAGTTCTTGGCGATCTACACCCCAATGCTCCATGATTATGGACCGATGAAGACACTCCAACTATAGTTGGAGAAGTTCGAAGGAAGACCACCGAGAAGAATTGTTCACACTAGAAAGAGCAGGCAAAAGTCAATAAGTTTCTCATCTACAACTCCACTCCATGGAGAAATGGATAAAAAATCTGAGGAAGAAAAAAAAAAGAGATGAGGAGAGAAAGGCTATCGACAAAAAGAATGCGCCAAACAACCACTTCGAGATCATCTAGGGGTCACGCCAAGTGAGATAAACAATAAATGGCTGCTCGAACAACTAGAGATGGCAAAGACAGCGTGTGGAACATGTTTCTAGCGAAGGAATTTGCATATGCTAAAAGCGTGTCCACTATTTGTAAAGTGCAACTTAATAGCATATAATTCACACAGGATTCGTTAATTATTTTGAACATTTGTTCCTTTGCTTTGTAGTATAATTCATATGCATCAATATGGTCTTCACGGTGCTCACTTTTCGGCGACAAAGTGTGGATCATAACAAGCACTTATGATTGTGGTATATCGGCAAAGTTGAATGCAGTTTGCCCGGTGGTAGTGCGACCAAACCCAATCAGAGCAATGTTGGAATGGATTGGTACTATAAAGACTATCATGGAGGTTGATGTCGGTAGTGCATTCAAAACAATGTTGTTTGATTTTTAGAATGGTTTGATCTTGTGTTAATTGGTGCTCATGCCCGCGATACGCCAAAGATCACGTGGCTGTATTCACTAGATTCAACTCTTGGTATGTCGTGGTCAAAGACACACTTTCGTGTGAGGGTTGAGCAATGTGAACAAATATGTTTACTTGGATGCAATAAAATTTATATATGTCATTAACAAAGGAACTAATGTAATAGAGGTTTTGTAGGTCACCTTACCACGGGATCCTTTGCAAGATCGGTGGTTGGTTAAGTGTGGTTCCATGTAAGGCTTCATCTCCCTTGATTTGAAGGTGAAGAGATGGGATTGAATAAGGAGGTTGGGGGTTGGGGAGACTATTGTCATGATAAAGACTACCATCGATTGAACCTTCATTACTTTATTATGATTATTATATTTTCTTCCCACATATGAATAAAAAAATACTTTGGCATCGCGAATTTGTGTATACTACAAACCATATTAGGCAACATTAAATATTGCAACCGAGTTATCATAGACATTTATGCCAAGTTAATTGGCATCTAGTATGAACCTATGGCTTGCAAAGCCCGATCGAGGCAGTTCTACATACGGTTGAGTACCGCGCTTTATGTTTGAATTAATCATAAAATGTGAAGATTCCCTTCAAAATGCAAATTCATATACAAAATCATATATGTATTCCTTCAAAATACAAAAAATTCATATAAAAACCCATACACAATTCAAATACACAAAACAAAGTGGATGCCGGTGCACATCTAGTGGTATATATCGGCATCGATTGTGATCCACTCGAGCTCGTTCTTTGCTTTTGGCGGTGATTTCCTCCACCGATCGAGAACAAGCCTCCCCAAAGCATGGAGATCCAAGCCCTCCGGGTGTGGTGCGTTTCCCCAAGGAATTCGTAATACGAGCACTTCCATGCCACAGTTGGTGCAGTTGCAACTTTTGAAGTTTAGGGCTTCAGCAAATGTTTCCTTCCCTAGGCCCCTATCCTCTAGCATGGGGACCCACAACGGAGTCACCATGCATTTCTTCGGGCACTTTCGAGCATGTATTGAAAACAACGATATCGCGGCGGTCTTTCTTGCCTATCATCGCGACTTTGTCATGGCTTGTGAACTCGGATTATTTTCTTGGGTTAGGTTAAGGTCTCTAGCCACTCGGGCTGAGAGGCAGTTAGTGCTCAGCAAGGCACCGCGACCTACGGTCGCTTGGCATCAGCGGGCATGGATCGGGAGAAATGGACCATGGCGGATGTCCAGGATAGAAACGACCAGAAGAGCTCGAGGGGGAGGCTATGGAGTATTCAAGGAGACGGAGAGTTTTGTTGTTATATTTTCTCTTGGGTAGGATCTATAGGGATACATGTATGGCATCTCAGCATCACAGAAACAAAACAAATTTTTCAGGACCACGTCGTTATAGCCTTCTTGTTCGTTATAGGCGTTTTAACGACCTTTAGCGATGGATAAGCGGCGTCTATCGTCTTAAAGTTGGCGTCTCGTTCTTTTAAAGTCACACTTCGGCTTTCATTTTCCATTTCTTTTATGATTTGACTTGGATTTTTCTCCATCTCGGTCCCTAGAAACGCCATTAAATTGTTATTGTGAGTTTTTTCTTTTATTGCTTTTGGGATACATGGCCATGGAAGGTATCTTCGGCGGCTTGAACGGATTCGGGGGAGGAGGAGATGAGGATTCAAGAAGCGAAGATATGGAACCTGTCTTCTGTAAGGCTACACTCGTAGTTTATACACTTTATTTGTATTTATCTATTTTTCTAATCTATAGCTTGGTGTAGGGCGTCGAGGGGCATGAGAAGGAAAGATCTCGGTGAACCCCCTCCTCCACTCGAAGATGAGGACTATGAAACAACGATCCATCGGATGAAAGTGTTAAAGTATGTGATTGGTGAAAACCTTGACCAAATTGCTAGAACGGTGGTACCTAGCATGATGAGGGGTGCTTCTTGAAAAGATGGTCGAGTTTGGAAACACCACAGGAAAAAGCGATTAACATGATACTAAGCGTCGACATATGCATGGGCTGATGCCAGACATATGACATGGAGCTATGGTTCAAAGGGATGGACAAGTGGAGGACTTCCGCGAAACCTCTAAATGGCTTCAGGAGGTATCTTTGAATTGTTCAAGTGATCTTTTTGTTCAATAAATCCTATGTTTTGTACATTGTTATATTTTCTCTTGGGTTTCAATCTAGCATTGATACATATGCATGAACATGATCAGAGAAGGATTCTTGAAGATATTTTGCATTCTTACGTTGGATATCGCCCTTCTTGATTCGATTTGCCATTTGAACTGAGGTTTTACCGACACATTCGACTTGGTGGTAGAACCGGCTTAAAGATTATTTGTGGTTTGGACTCTCTGTAGCTCTTACAAATGGGACACTTCAACATTCTAAATCTTTCAAATGCACATTCTTAGAAGTTTGTGATGGTCGACTTGGATTTTTTCTCCTTGTTACGATATAGAAGCTTACGACCACTAAATTTATGTTTCTTTGTGGCTTGAAGTCAAGCGCATCTTCCAAATCTTCAAATCAAACCGGTTCACCATTTCGCCCTGCGGTGTGATTCTAATGCTAACCCTTTGACCTAGACCTTCTCCAAAAATTCCGAAATTGGGCGATTGGCACGGAGATGAATTAGGGATCCGGTGGCAAAATCGAAATTTATTTTCATGCAATGCATTAATTATGAATTTGTCGTGTGTTTGCCAACGCCAAACCCCGGAGCTTCTAATTGCCACAGCCGGAGGAGGGCGGTCTAAACCCGTTAGAAGGGTTCCCCTTGCTATCCGTTCTCCGACATGACTTCTCGACCCGCGTTCAAAGCTACCCGGCGAACTGGACTACCGCCCCAAAAGCGTAAACCCTTCTAGAGCGGCAACTCCTACCGGTTTCGTTTGAAAATCCCTCTCCTTATTTTGGAGGGACCTAGCGGCGTGTCTTGGTGGGTTGGGGTGTTGACACAGGCCCTAAAAATGGGCCCTTTCCCCAAATTTCCTCTCCACAGGCCACGGGGCTCCCTTCCCTTTGTTGAATTTCCTCGTTGACTTGCTGGCCAGGGGGTGGCGAAGACGGAGACTTCGACTAAAAGCCCCTTCCCCCCCTCTCATGTCGGTGGCCAGGGACTTTCGCCATGTCTTGCCAATGGACTCTCGTTGACATTGCTCTCCCCAAGGCCACAGGGGAAGGGCGGGCAACCTGGGTAGGGGAAATGGTTCGAGAATTTGCCGGGATCAAGTTCATTGGCGAGGAAGGTAGCCCCCAAACCCTTCTAGAGCACGGCAACCCGCGGGGGTTTGCGTTTGGAGCCCTCTCCTTGTCGGTCGGGGACTTTGCGCCATGTCTTGAAGTGGAGTTGGGGTGTTGGCCTGAAGCGGGACACTAAAATCCCCTCCCAGGAAGCTTTGCCCGTTCCCTCCCCCAAGGCCACGGGGAGGCGGGGCAACCTCCCCTCTTGGAACATGCCTTGTTGGCTCACCCGATGGACTCGAATCCGACATTGCCACGAGGGATCAAGTTCAGGTGGCCCGAGAAAGACCGGGACTTCGGCCCCAAAAGCGTAAACCCTTCTAGAGCACGGCGGCCCACCGGGGTTTACGTTGGGGAGAGCCCTCTCCTTGTCGAGGTCCGCCAGGGACCTTCTTGTAGTGTCTTGAAGTGGGGTTGGGGTGTTGGCCTTGAGGCCTTGGACCCTAAAATCCCCTCCGGGCTGCTTGCCCCAAATTTCCTCTCCCAAGGCCACGGGGTGCGGACGGGGCGACCTCCCCTCTCAGGAATCGATCGACT